>CM017566.1:47762733-48362733 GCA_007844125.1 Sinonovacula constricta
TCTGCATATTAATGGATGTATAGTAAAATATTTTAATGATGCCTAGTAAGTGATCAGACATATAGGGATTCGCTATAAAGTAATACACTGTTTATACATTATACTGATATCATTTTATTGATGTGGTTGACCCCGTGTCTTATGTATAGCGCCCATATAGCTAGGCGCTGTGTCGTAGCTCCGCAGATTTATGTGTGCTTGGTATGGTTGTTTGTAATAACCAAATCTCTCACATATATAAACTACCCCTAAAAGCTGAAGTTGCTGTTATGGAGAGAATTTTCTCCCTTAAAAATAAATTAATACTATCAACTATTACAATTGCACTCATATGTACAAATGATGATCCAGCATTCTTCATGAATAGAGAAAGGCTAGGTGAACGAATCCCCAAATGTGATCATTTTACTTGTACTAACAGTGCCCAATTATTAATTTAATTAATACGTTTGAACCTTTACTTGGTAGATCTGTCGGAGCGTGTTACATGGAATTTGCAACATAATACAGTTGTTGAGATATCGTTTTAACAATGCGAATGTCTCTGTGTCCTATATATACCGTCCCTAAACCTAGGCACCGTGCAGATATAGATGTCTCACTCTTGACTTCGGTTCTGAGTTCTTCTCGAGCATAACCCCAACATGATATATTCCGTATTGTTTATTTATAGGCAAATATACAAATAAAACTACAAAAATAAAACTAATAAAAATTTAGTCTGGGACTGAATCTTAGCTTTTATCTTGTTTCGTTTTTTTAACTTTGCAATCATCTTTCCTTTAAGGAACTTAATGTAGCCTTTGTTCTTTTTTCGGTCACTTCATCAAACCCTTCTGCTTCCAGTTCTTAACTCCGTACTTCAGCAATAAAAAACACCTTTAGAGTGTGAATCCAACTCTACTTCAAGCTGACCTAGCTCCTCACAACCACGATCGGTGATTCTCTGATGTCGAAGTATAGAAATTGAAGATGAGAGACTTCTGATACCGTCTAAGTCTTGAATAGCGCTGCGATGATTGCACGCCCCCCACTCGAAGTTCCTGACCTTTCTTCAAATGAACAGCAGAGACGTCCTTATATTTCCTCTTCGTTCCAATGACTAGCAGTTTGTCACCTGGATGTTGACCTGGTTTAAAGTTTTTGAAGACACGTTTACCGTATGAGTGTCTGGCCACTCTAGAAACAATGATGATATGAAAGTGTCCGTTAATCACAGCCCCTTTCACAACAGCAAGTTCACCATCTTCAGGTACAATCACTCTCTTGTTAGGGAAGCGAGATTTTATTCTTTCTTGAATCAGAGGCGACTCAGCATAACCACCAACCAGACAAATTGCTTCGACATCTGCAGAATTTCCCAAGACTCTCTCAATCTCATTTATTGTGCCTTCGAGACACGTTTCAAAGAAGCTAGCGAATAATTCCGAATCGATCGTCATTTTGTCTCTTTTACACTGACTTTTCCTTTTATTATATCATCCTTTTTAGGATGCAGTTCCTTCAGTTTTTCTCTGATTGTACCAGGAACATACACCGAAGTTTTCTTATTGGTTTCATTTTGGGAATAATTGTGTCCAAAAGCCCACTTCTTAATTTTCAAAATCTCTGTACAAATAAATTAATGCGCCTTTATCGTCTTCAGAAAAAGCTTTAAAAACGTCATTACCTAAAACACAATTGAGATGCCCATAATGACACCTGTCTTGAATAATTCAATACTTCATATTCAACAAATATTGATGCCAGTGTGTCCATTCAAAAGCAAAAATTAAGATAAATTTATATTCTGCTAAAAACATTACAATTATAATACTGAGTTTGGGATAAGCATTTGAGACGTGCCCTTCATATGTTTATAGGGTTAAACATTTAAAGTTAATCATCATACCTACAATGCCTTCAACAAGCCTCACGAAGTTCTCGTCCACGGCCGTCCCTCCAAAATGACCACCGCATGGCGACACTACCTCTCGAAGGGATGTCTCATCCAACACTTGATGCAGCGTTATGTCCACCGTACCACATGAAACAGTACTATAACAACTACATCCTCATAAGCACCATCGTCCAAAACGCCGTACACAGGATAATCTCACATGAAAGAAAAAAAACTCCATCAAAACCCACAGATAGTCATATTTTCAAACACGGCAATAAGGCAAATAGAAATACATGTTTTTACTTACTTAAATATCTCGCATTTTATCCATATGCCATCATAATTCTCATTATTGACTTTTGAAAGTACATAAGAGATACAGGAAGTTATGTATATGTTAAAATGGGATACTTGACTTGCTTATCGGCATCTGTCCAGAACAGTAAGCAACCATTGGATGTCGTTTGACTTGATGTCATTCTCAACTAAAAACAATATGTTAACACATTAAGAACTGCTGTAAAGTCAACGATATTTATAACCCGAGTTTAAAACATTAGAGAAATCGAATCGGTCAGAAATACTTAAAACAACAATAGATAAAATAGGAATGATGTTGAACAAACTTTAGACAATCTAAAATTTTACAGTGATATATGTAGCACGTAAGAGGTTATCATATCACAAATGCTTCAGTTTATTTATATTTATTTACATTGTCACCATGTTAAAATGCTTATATTGCCGTTCTTGCAAATGGATTTTCTTTTCATGGTTCATGTTTTAAATTTAAAGATTTTTTATTTAATACGATCAAAAATACGATCCATGAAATGTGCTTCAGATTAAAGGAAAAACAGGTTCACTTGTGATGACATATGAATAGATTTGAAGAGAAAAGAAGAAAAGGGCATACATTTAACAAAATTTAATTTTTACGATAATTGAAAGAATTTTTGCTTTTTTTGTTATAGTAATTTATTTTAGATATCACATTTTGTTGATAAGATCTTCTGTTTCCTTATTTGATTGATTCGCTAAATACAAGGAATGCTTCCACTTGTTTGCCATTAAAGTCTTACAGTGTATGGTTTATGTCCATTATATGCCAAATATGAATAAAACTTAAACATAACATATTAACCAGACGTGTCTTGTATTTGTACAAGTTGTATCAATTGAAATTGTCCTATGAGAATTTCCACAAATATTAAAACTATACTTCGTTAGCATTAAAACAATAAGTTAGAACCATGAGGTAAACACATGTAGACTTACAAAATAAGTAGATTGCGTAAAAGGCCACATTCTTCTATATCTGGTGGTAAACATGAACTTGTGTCTAGTAATTCATTTAAAGTTCCAAGAGTTGTTCATAAACATATTTTCTTTCTTAAGATTGAAAGTAAACGCCAAAAATTTTAATAGGTTATATTGACATTTTCTTCTATAAACGTGAAGGCAACGCTTTGCCTTTGGGGAGTTACCTGACAAATTTGTCCATAAAAGTGTAGGAAACGGATTTAAATTTATGTAATTTATTTGACATATTCAGTTATAATCCTGAAGTAAACGTTTAATTGTTTACAAAAACGTGACTAATGAAATTTTAAATTAGTTACCTGACAAATTCTTCCATAATCGTGAAGTAAACGCTTAGAATTTCTTGAAAATTATTCCATACATCGGACGTAAACGATAGAAATTCTAAATCAGAATTTGACTTGATTTTTTTTCTAAAAACATGAAGTAAACGTATCGAGTATAATATTGAGTTACTTGACAAACTCAGTTATAAACGTGAAGTTAAACGCATAGAGTTTTAATATTGAGTTACTTGACAAACTCAGTTATAAACGTGAAGCAAACACATGGAGTTTCAATATTGAGTTACTTGATAAAACTCAGTTATAAATGTGGAGTTAAACGCATGAAGTTTTAATATTGAGTTAATTGACAAACTTAGTTATAAATGTGAAGTTAAAAGCATGCAGTTTTAATGGAGTTACTTAACAAACTCAGTTATAAACGTGAAGCAAACACATGGAGTTTTAATATTGAGTTACTTGATAAAACTCAGTTATAAATGTGGAGTTAAACGCATAAAGTTTTAATATTGAGTTAATTGACAAACTCAGTTATAAACGTGAAGTAAACACAGGGAGTTTTCATATTGAGTTACTTGACAAACTCAGTTATGAACGTGAAGCAAACACATGGAGTTTTAATAATGAGTTACTTGACAAACTCAGTTATAAACGTGAAGTAAACACAGGGAGTTTTAATATTGAGTTACTTGACAAACTCTGTTATAAACGTGAAGTTGAAAGCATTGAGTTATAATGGAGTTACTTGATAAAGACAGTTAGAAAGGTAAAGTAAACGCTTTAAGTTTTAGTGGAGTTAATTGACACAAGTACGGGTACATTTGGTATAGAAGGACATTGCAATGTACTTTTTGACACTGCGTATCTGGCTATTAACCCCGTTTATCTTATAAGGTTAACATCGCGGTATTCGGTGTTAGTAGAGCGTCGGCTCCTGACACGGGTGGCCCCGACTTCGATCTCATGCCGCGACATACTGAAGTCTTTAAAAATGGTAGTAATATAGCTCCCTTCCTAATGCTCCAGAAAATATATGGGTACTTCCACGACTGGTTGGCCCGGTGTCAGGATAATGGGACAAGGTTTTGTATCATGCCATGTGTTCGCGGCATGCTATACACAGTGAAGGCAGCACTATATCAGCTTCAAGTGGACACCGTCTCCAGGTAACTGAAATACTGTTCGTGGGAAGATAAACCCAATACACATAACATCGCATTTGGCAAGAACCATTTAAGTATTGTTTGATTGTTGATCAAGGCGAAATAAGTAATTAAGTTCAAGAACCGCAATATATAATCCATAAGCTCAAATCAGTTGATATGCGCATAACCAATAAGCACTTTAAGCATGTGGTAAAACAGCAGGTGTCATTGTTTTGACACAAGTTCTGCACAAATTGCTATAAAGCTCGAATCTTAATTGGCCCTAAATGTGGCATCCGACAGGTTGGACCTTTATATTTTTTTCTCAAATAACCAAATAAGTCATTGAAAAGGTCCTTTAAAATGCCCTAGATCTGTGTGAACAGTGAAGCATAAATCTTTACTTGTCATTACAAACAGGGATTCCCTATCTGAGCCACACTGCAAAGATAGATATTTCTAAACTAAGAAAACCGCGTGACAGCTTAGTTTTAAGATCGCCTTTTATCGCCATCCGGGTAGTTCAAGCTGACGTCAGTATCTATATGAGCAAAGATCACTTTCATGCTTATTTATAGATTTGGCAGGAATGAAAATTTAGAGTGATTATTTCGCAATGCGTACTGTCTTACAACATAGGTAGAGTTAAACATCGTCTTTACTTAGACTAAATCCTGAATGTATGCAGAAATTATCCATAAATTCCTGTCAGATACCACCTGTAAGTATTTATCACCCATTATCATCATGCAAGGCATCCCAAAAACTATCTAAATCTATATTATTTTATTAATTATTAACGATATTAAAAAGGTGCCGCAAAAGAACCGGGTTTAATACGGAAAGTAAGTGAGGTTTTAGGGGAAATGACGTCATACGAAGTAAATTGTACAATGTGGCATTGACATGTTCTTGTTCACTTAAGGCTGACAAATTGTATTGTTATGTATTATTTCTTTAACACCGATGATCCGAGAAATGACAGAACAGAACTAGATTTAGATTGAAAAGTAATATCAGCGCATTATTGAACTGTCTGAATCGACAAGAGTATTGGAAAATGGTCGACTTTCCAATCCGCGCATATCAATGACTGGGAGATACGCAGCATATATAGTTGATATTCGACGCAAAATTCCTGAATACTCCACAAATATCAGTTCAAAACGGACACTGCTTGCTGATATCAATGTATGCAGTATTTGTAGGTGTTCTCAGAAATAATATGGCATGAGTGGAAGTTTGCTCCATACACTTCATGTTTTATTCAACATCTTAATGATAGTTTTAAAGTAAGCCGTTTGCAAGAATTATGCACACGTCAGCTTTTACTTGAAATAAATACTATAAAATAATAATTAGGTCAGCTTAGAACATAACTCGACATATGGCAAATAGTATACAAATAAAGACAGATGAACTCCCAAAGTTATGCCAACTGTTTAATCTCGCTTACAATTTAGTAAGAACTGCACAATTGGCAATCTTGATAAGGCACGACTGGGGACACAGTTCCAACACCGACTGTCTAGAAATAATTACTTTAACTCGTTGCCGTTCCCTGCTGCGTAGGTCTACATAAGGTGGTATAATACCTTGAAGGTAACCCATAATTAAGGTGAAATAATTTTAAAAATGCCTTACACAATTTGTCTCTAGCCTATCTGTAACAATTAACTCGCAATTAATCTATTTATGGCATGGAGACATTCAACATTTCACTATTTGCTCATATATCTCTCCCCGCCCCCCTCAGTCTGTCTGTCTGTCTGTCTGTCTGTCTGTCTGTCTGTCTGTCTCTCTGTCTCTCTGTCTCTCTGTCTGTCTCTCTCTCTCTCTTTCTCTCTCTGTGTGTGTTTTGCACACGGACACACCCTTGTAAGCGTGGTAAATTAACGCCGTTGTAATAATATATACTGAAGTGTGATATTATGTGCTTATTATCATCAAAAGGAGTGTTGGTGTATTTAGAGATAAGTAGACAGATATGCGACAGATGAAATCTGAAAACAAACAGTAGTCTAAATGACTAAAGACCGGGTAAACATTTGAACCACTTCGTCTGTGGTTAATACAAGTCTAAAACCAATTAATGGACTTCAAATCAATAATCAATCCTGAAAAATTAATTCCAAAAGAGGATGTAATTGTTTTATGAGACAGGACATCAAGTGTAAGGACATCATGCCTACGCTGAACAGTTATTGTCGACACGCATGCGCAGGGCGTCTTTATGTAATCGTTTCCGGAAAGGCCTATGAGTGCGCCATGTTGTACTAAAAATAAAAAAGTGAGGCGTTTTTATTCGATGAAATTTCGTCATCATACATTTTTTATGAATATCAGGAATAAAATAGATTTTTAATGTAGCTGCATTCTTTCTGTAAGTTAATACATGTATATCATATATATGTACATGATTGGGAAGTCGAGGAACTGAAAGAACGTGTTATTCATATCTTAAAGTGATTTTATTTTTTACATAAGCATAGGTCGTCAAAGCGCTTCGTCAGCGCATCTGTATTAATATGTATAAGACTCTTTATTCTTGCTTGCACTTGTTGATTGTAAACATACCTATCTTTTGTTAGTTTAACGATGTAAGCTACAGCTATGCAGTTGTAACACAAAGCGTTCAAGGGACGCGATTAACCGATACCCTACTTGTTAAAAGCCTGTAAAATAGCCTAACTGAGACATCTTATAACAAAAAAAAAAAACCAAAAAAAAAAAAAAAAAAAAAACACGATAACCTTCTGAGAAATCATGGTGGGCATGGTCGTCAAACAAATAAGACTTTGTACTTGGCTGTCGTTGTAACACTTGATTGGCCATAGGATTTTTTGCATTGTCATATTGAAGTGTGTACATTCTGACATGATTATCTGCCCCTTACTGAGACGTAAGCACGTATCCAAGCGCCACATGGCCTTTTGAGACATGCTGGAAAACAACGTTTGGGTCCCCTTTTACGTCACCACAAACAAAAGAACAGGCTGCTTTGGGCTACAAACATTTTGGAATAGTTGTGTAAGCTAGTACACTCTTAATTGTATCACTTAAAAGACCAGAAAAACATGCTGTAAATAAAGAACAAGTTTTAATAAAATTGTAAGTTTGATATGAACAGGAAGTATAAGACGAGTATGCAGATATTATTTAAACAATTTGAATTTCTGTTCAATGCCAAAAGAAAATATCTAAGTATGTTTATATAAGAAGTTTAAGATTTATTCAGACAGCTTATCAGAATGTATATTTATTTTAGGCAAAGACGACATACTGCTAGCCAGCGGTTTAGAAAGTTTTCATTGATTTTTTTTTTCATTTAATTATGCCATGACTTTCTATGTGGTTTCATTAATTTCTAAAACCACTTGTCATTTATTTGCTCAGTTTGTGAACAACGTAACTTAGATGAAACAAGAAGTTAGTGTGACATATAAACAAGTGTACAATTTTAATTTAAAATGGTTTAATGGTAGAAAGTACTTTTGGATTAGTGCTTCGTCGATTTTGATCGCGAAGTAGAGTAGAAAATGACACTCATTCCGATGGTCTATGATATTGTTTATGAGTTTGATAATACGGTGATCACTAACTTTTAATGACCTTAGCTACAATTACGTTACATTGTATCGACTTTTATTAATATTAGGTATATCCGCCCACTATCTGGCACGTTGGTCACAATTCTTTAAGTCATGCTTTGGCAACATGATGGGGTCACGATTAAATACGAATGTATGTGCTGACCCTTAAATAAACCAGTTATCAGTCAGATATATCCTGACTTGAACTCTCTAACCATTGAAGATGTGATACAATGCGTCTTAAAGGTGGTATCCGACAGTTGACCTATACAAATACATATAACAATGTCGAACCACTGCTTTAGGGAATTTGGGCATAACTTTTATATAAATTTATACTATAGTCTTAACAAATACGATTTTGAAAACTAACTGAATTGTTAGACAGAACTTATCGCGAAAAAACATCACTTTAAATGTGTATTCTTTCCAAATGTATAAAAAGCGCGATAGTGATCTCTGCTTAAAATAAACGTTAACGTCCGAGCGGATTACCCGGATGACTATATAAAAGTAAGTGGTCACGCGGTTTAGTAACTTTAAAAATGGCTATCTCTGCAGCGAGGCTAGGATATGAAATATCTGTTTGCAATAACAAGTGCTGATTAATGTCTGACTGTTCACACAGATCTAGGATATCAAAGAACAAAATGTTGCAGGAACTTTCTGTTCATTGCATGTGTAACGACCACAGAGGTAGAAAATCAATGCTTTAAACCAGCCTCGCAGTTGGGTTGGCCCCTTAGCGACGTGGTTTAAGCGGAAAGCAACCGGTTACTGTGACTGGTGTAGTGACGGTGACAGTTGGAGAGCGCCGGCATGCGTTACATTGCAGCGGTGGGATATAGTAAACTACCGGGCTTGAGTTGCTTGCCCACGGAATTTCCCAGGCCAAGTCTCGGTCGAGACTTCTCGGAGGGGGCGGGTAATGTAACGACCACAGAGGTAGAAATATAAGCGTTTCAAACCGGCTTCGCTGCTGGGTTTCCAAAGTTGCGCGGTTAAGCAGCCTGTGGCTGGTGTATTGACGGGTGACCGTTGGTGAGCGCTGGGTTACACATGTAAAACTGGTATATTTAATATAGCAGAAAAGTCTTTGATTATGAGTAGCTTTTGCATCTGTTTTACAACAATTACATTCATAGTCGAACCATCCTTATATCAGATAGATGCAATATTAATATTTTGAAAATAATAACACTCGAACATTGCATTGAAATGTTGTAATTCAATATTTTCAACTGCAGATGTGTGTGCATCGTCATTTCGATGAATATTACTATCTTTGCCACTTGCTGCATCAACATAGTATCCTTTAACACAGCCCTTTAAATGTATGTAATGATAACTTATCAATTACAGCAGTGAGCTTAATGTTAACAATCTTGTACTCGTTGTTATTAACGCATCAACAAAGTTATCCAAGTTATCGTTTATCTTTAATGATTCATCAAGCAAATGTTTACCTTAGTTATAGATTATATGCGGACCAAATGACACTTCTTTTAAACATGTACACACGTAACTGAGCTGGCGTTGATAATTTTGCAGATGTATTAAACGTCATACGTTAGATAAAACTTTAAGCCTTGAACCTATTGTGACCCATGTGGTCAAGCGGGCCAAGGTGCTGTCCTGGGAACACAGGCACACAGAGCTGTCCACGCTAATTTGGGTCCAGCCAGCGCCTAGGCCAACAACAAACACAAAGGCGAAAGAGTGAAATTCTTGTTTCACATTATTCTGCCGATACTTTTGCTATTACAAGCTTTTTTCAGGGTTTATATTCGGATATAAGTATTAATCCTTTTTAAAGGCATTCTTTTCTTTTAACTGAATAATGTTTCTCATGTGTATGTGAAACCACTTTACGAATAGTATCCTTACTCAAGACGTCATTGTAAGATATGACCGAGCTTTAAAGGCAAGGATTTTGCTTTTTTGTAAAACTGTCATCCAAAGTAAGTTATGCCTTCTCCAACCCTTCCTCCACTCCCGTACATCTTACGTCTGATTCTATTACTCACTACAGCTAATCACCATCTAAGGTATGTAATTGCACATATATTTTCATATTTATGTGTGCCGACAATGTTTACTCTAAATAACATATCACACATTTGTAAAAGCATAGCCAACGTTTATGTGGCATTGCAAAATAGGAGTTACAACACGACGAAACCCGGTGGAACGTAGAACGAGTCCACCAAAATCTTCTGTCAGTCCGTTAAATTTTATAAGTTAAATGGACCGATGGTCCAGCAGATTTTTCAGCAAAATCATTTAAAAAAAATCTGAATTATTATGAACACATGTATACTAAACTAAACTAAGCAATGCTTTACAGCATTTTACTGAACCCAACCACTCATAACACCTCGGTTAGCTTACCAACCTTTTGTGTCAAAAATGCCAGAATCATACTGGTCCAGTAACATTTGGTCCGGTCCAGTAGATATTGCCAGCTTGGTAGACCGAAGGTCCAGTGTTTTTTTTGTAACAGTGATATTGCACGATAAGCGAACAATGTTTGTGAATCTTTGAACTAAGTCTTTGTGCGCTCAGTTTGACACAATGGCAATTCATGCGAAGAGCAGTTAACAGAATCAAGATAGACTTTGCTGACTGTAAAAAGAATATGTAATTTATCAATATAGGTACATTAATCATGTCATCACTATTACTACTCTTCTCCGAAGGTTTTAATACTAATGGATCAGATTGTGTCACCCCTTACAAAATGCAAAGAGAGTATGTGTTAGCCCTGGTATGGTGGGCATGTAGGTTATAACTTCCTTGATCAGAGAACGAAGATTTAACCAAATTTAAACACCAAAATTTAAAAAAAACAGTCACGTATTGTCAACTAAGTTGTTCTACTACAGACTCACAAATAGTCATTTTATGAAGACGGGGTTTTCATTGAAAAGCTTGATACATCGACATAAGCTATAACGTAAAAAAAAAATAATAATAAAAAAATAAAAATAGCACTTTTGTTTTATTATTGTCCGCGGTCTTCAGCTGGGCACCATCAGGAGGGTTTCGATCTTTAAGGCCCAGGGTTTCGATCTTTAAGACCCAGGACCCTCCCTCATACATATGGCAGATGGGTAGTGATGATCGGACACCTACCCTCAGAAAAAAAACTTTTGCTTTGCTCAAGCCACTTAGAT
Organism: Sinonovacula constricta; assembly: GCA_007844125.1. Lineage (NCBI taxonomy): Eukaryota > Metazoa > Mollusca > Bivalvia > Cardiida > Solecurtidae > Sinonovacula > Sinonovacula constricta. The sequence goes on from CM017566.1 coordinate 47,774,137, forward strand.
GTTCCCTCAGCTGCCTGTCCAAGGCTATTAGCTGAGGATTTTCCATCCTTTAATTTAATTCCCAAGGAGATACATTTTAACATGCTCTACACAGATTGGGGAGAGAATCCACGGAAACCAACTCAAACTGAGAAAAAAAAGATTTTCCACCCTTGTTCCTGAAATCCTTGTTCCTGGAGGTCGGTGTACTTAAACCTTTGGTTTGCTTTGCGATGTCTGCGGTGCTTACTAGAAGGGTTCACCTCATCCACGCCCCTTGCTGTCCGATTTCATATGTGTGTCTCTGGCCTTAATGGGTTCCTCTGTCTCTTTCTGAACCATCTGCCTCCTCTCGACACTGTGATCTCAGGAGTCTTGTCATCACCAGACATGCTTGTGCAATTTTGAATGCCTCTGTCAGAGATGACCGAGGTAGTTGTAATTTCGTGTTGTGTCCGTAAAGTCCGATTCGGGTACAGCTCTGTGGAACTTCAAGCCGGCGTCTTAGTCTTGTGTTGATAGCCCTCCCGAGATTCTCTACTGCTGTAGCTGGTATTTCGAAGACAATGTCCAGGTTAAGCGAGGTAGCAGCCCAGGCTGATATGTTCAAGTGAGTTAATTCGATCATCTTGTCAATGGCACAAAGTCAGACTCTCTGAAGTGATGGAATGTTCTCCAGCTGGATAGACAGAACAACATTTATCGTGACATTTTCTCTCATTATAATGGGGCTCCTTGATTAATTTGGCCATTCGTTACTTTTTGTGACTATTGATGTGGTTTGTGTACATTTTGTTTAACTTGGTGATAATTTTTTATACATCGATTGTGCTATAGCGCAAACTTTTAATTTAACATATAATTTACAGATATTTGTATCACATATATAAAACAATTAAAATTTTATTATAAAATTACTGTTCTTTGTATGTTGCTTATTTTTTTACACTTTTTTTTGTCTTGTGACTATTTGTGACACTTTGCGACTATATGTGGCTATTTGGTATTCAGTCACATCGAATAACTAGGACGCAAGCGTAACTAGTAAGTAGACAATGTTTTTACTTATTTATGCTATTATTATAACGTATTCTCACATTCATATTTATTTTATAATATTATTTTAATTTGCGATACGCGATTAACCTTTGTACAGGCAAAATATTAGAGATTTTGTGTTTAAGTTGGCCTCATTTTCGGCCTGCGATATTTCGTAATTTACTATACATTTGTATATATAATCTCTTATTAAGGATAATATTTAACTAGAAGTATTTCTAAAACAAGTTTTGAGATATTGTTTTATTTGCTCCAACTAAATTGCAGGTATAATAAATAATTAATATCAATTTGGTTGCAAACTTTTATTTTGTAATTAGTTCTACTGAAAACATCTATTTTCAATGTTTTTGAGTAAACTATTGATAAATGATAGTTAGAAAAAAAAAAACCAAAACAAACAAAAACAATTATGAAACATTAATAAGTATTGTTCAATTTCATGAAAATAATTTAAATGAAGTATATGGGTGAAATAACTTTAAACTGACTAAACTTTAAGTATTTGATAAGTTGGACAAACAATCGGCACTATGTTAACTTTTAATCAAATTTTAGCTTTCAATACATACTAGTCTTTAGAAGTTCACCACCTGAGCAATGCAGGAATATATATGGTCACATTACCAAAATTCAGTGTTCTCCTGATTCGACGGCAGTGTGTTTTTTAAACTTAACATCTCATTAGTTTAAAGATTTACTTTGTTTATCGTTAAAAGCAAGGGGTTGTTAAATGTATACAAACTTATCAAACGGCTATCAATGTCCATTATGTTCCCATCCAGAATACTTGCAACCTAAACTTTCCTGTAACTTGTAAAAGGTCCTGTATATTCTCCACGTTTCAGGACCTAGTGACCAGAAGTATTTTAAGTTATTTCCTTGCAATAAAACCAGGAGCATGTGGTTCTATGCATTATACAAATGTACTTAAACATGCACAAAACTGTTACCATTCTGCTGTTAATGGGGATAATTAATGTTTCTAGGTAGAATGTTCGAGTTTCTTCCTGTGTCCACCCCTGTGTCCAGTCCTCTATGGCTTACAGTGCTGCTCTTTCTGCTATACAAAGTATGGACCTGGACTCAAAAATACATCAGGTAACATTTAAATTATCTATGGCCTTTGCTAAGACCTATTAAAAAAAGGCAGATGTAAGAGTATCGAATCTGGTAGTGCAATCGGTAGAGTGTTCTAGGTATAGAAGGCCCCTGGTTTGATCCCAGGTTGTGACATGCCGAAAAAAAATAAATTCAAGGATAGTACCACGACAGGTTGGCCTGGATAATGGTCAGGATAATGTGGCTAGGTGTAGTATTGTTCCTGGTGTTTACAGCATGCTTTATACCATGAAGGCAGCACTATATCTGCTTCAATTTGACAGTGTCTCCAAATAACTGAAATATTGTTGGTAGGATGATAAACCCTATTTATAAAACAACAAACAAATGTAAGTAATTTAAAAGATGAAAATTACTTTTAGAGAAAATGACAGACTGTCAGTGCAGTAACTGACAGTTTCTTGCATGCAATTCAGCTATTCAGGCATATTGCCCAAACATCAAACAAACCTTCATTCCCCATTGTTCCCAACCAGGCGCTGTTGTAGCTTGGCATATCTGATGTAACTTAACAGCAGAATGCGTCTGTGGTAGTTCTAAATAAGAGACTTCATTAGGGGGTCACTTGTCTTAGGATTTAGTAAGATTTGTTTATCAGCTGCCTGAAGTTTCCTATCTAAGGCCCATATTCACCAACCCATTATTAAGTAAGAATTGCTCAAATCATGGATTTTAATCCACAATATCTAATCATGTATTTAGCTTCATGTCTGTATTTTTGCATGGCACTTTAACTTGGCTATTTTCAGCTTAAAATCACATTGAAACTTCATAAATAAGCTCATTTTTGTTGGTATGAAAATTGTGACTTGGGCTTAAGTCATGACTTTGTCTTAAGAATGGTTGGTGAATATGGGGCTAAGTGTATTGATATTTAGTACCATAATTTAATTAGATTGTTCATCAGCTAACTGAAGTTTCCTATCTAAGTGTATTGATAATATTCGGTAATGTGAATGTCTAATTAAAGCTAAGGGGACACTAGTATCGTGTGGGTAAAGAATCTGACATGTGACTTCTTTGTCCAGTTTTGCATAGGTTAGAGCCCATGGTTGAGTGTAAATATTTCTTTGTTGAGGTTCTAGCTGAACTGTGCTGCGCCAGTGGTTCTACACAGACTTTTGTCTTTAAAGACTTTTTCTTCTAAAAAATGCTAGACCTTGCTAAAATGACCATTATTATATTGTTGAAATACAGTATATTTAAGAACAAAACAAAAGGAAATAGGAACTTTTATTTTGCTGAGTCTTTGATTTTTTGGCTTTTTTTAGATATTGTGTTCAGTTTAAAATTAAGTGATTTTCTTGCTTTATCAGATTTTTTCTCCAAAAGTAGTTTTCTGTTATTCCACTTATGGTTGTGTTTATAAAAAAAAGGACTGAGAATAATCTTGTTAATGACAGATGATGATAATAACTATTATGATGATGGTTGTGATGATGATGATGATAATGATGATGAGGAGGAGGAGGATGAGGATGATGGTGATAACAGTTATGATGATGATCATCATCATTGTGAGGATGATGATGAGATGATGATGAGTGTGATGATGATGATGATGGTGATGATGATGATGAGTATCATGATGATGAAGATGATGAGTGTGATGATGATGATGATGAGGAGGAGGAGGATGGCAGTCTTCGAAATTAACATCCAATAATTACATGCTATTCGGATATTTGGACTCGAAACAAATTTTACATGCCTGAAGTTTGGTTTCAGAAACCACCAAGTATTGTTAAAAGTTTTTTTCTTTGTTATTGTACGGTAATTGGAGGCATCTGTGTAAAATGATCTCGTCCTTCGGGTGACAGATTTTATACAATTCACATGTCCACTCTTCAATTTAGTCGCCATGGACGAACAAACGTTTATTAATTTCGATAACTGTGATGGTGGTGGTAGTGGTGGTTATAATGATGATAATTATAATGTTGATTTGGAAATGGGGATTATGATGTTAATGCTGCTGATGATGATGATGATAATAAAAAATGATGACAATACAATTTTAGTGATGATGAGTAGGAGGTGGATAAAATGATGATGATAATGTTGATGAGAACATGATGATGATAATTTTGATGATTATTAGGTGGAGAGCTGACTACAATGCAATACCAGGCAGAAAGATTTCCCATTGGCTGTGGGGAAACATCCATGAGGTAAGCTTCAGGTCACTATTTTGTTATGGGACTTTGTTGTGTTGAAATGTTATATTTTGTTGTTGTTGTTTTCTATTTTTTCTTTTTCTTTTTTGTAATAATTGTTGTGAAAAATATTTGTACATCAACAAGGAAAGAAATAACATTTGATAAAGGCCCCCCCAAAGAACTTATTTCTTTTCGGATATTTGTGTAATGGCTGCCCTGATTCTACTGTGTATTGTTCTAACAAGCTTAATTGTGTGTTACTGAGATGTAAGCCAAAGCCTCAGGTAAGAGGAGTAAATCTGATTTTATGTTGCCATATATCCCATAATTCTCAACCAAACCCTATATTGCTGGTACTAACTAGAATTGCCACATCAAGACGATTCTAATGAGTACCTGGTATAAAGGGTTTGGAGAAGAAATAAACAAATTAGCAGGAGCTGTATATCCCACAATTCTCAACCAAACCCTATAGTGTTGTTTCTCATTGAAAATGTCTGGCCGAGACGATTCTAATGAGTACAAGGTTTAAAGGGTTTGGACGAAAGATAAAAGAGTTTGTATGACTCACTTTATCTCATAATTCTCAACCAAACCTTATAGTATGTGTACTCATTGAAAATGTCTGATGAGATGATTCTAATGAGTACCAGGTAAAAAGGGTTAGGAGGAAAAATATGGAGTTAGCAGAAGCTGTACTTCTCTTATCTGGGGCTCAATCTAATTTTGTTATTGACATATATCCTATAATTCTCAACTAAAACCTATATTGCTGCTACTCATTGAAAATCAAATGGTCATATTGAGACGATTTTAGTGAGTGCCATGTATGAAGGTTTTCATGGAGTAATAAAGGCCTTAGAAGGAGATGCATTTCTCTTATTTAGGGCTTTGCTTTATTTTTTGTGTGTGTGTTGAGTCTTTAAAATAACGCTGTCATGCATTGAGGCATGATGTTTGTTCAAAGCATTTTGTTGTTAGTTTGTTGACGTCATGGAGCTTTTTTTAGAACTGCATTAATGAACCTAACTTTAAGTTCATCAATTCAGTACATGTATATCTTTGAACTGTGCATGTGGATATATTGGTCATGTGAAGTCATAAAGAATGTGCTGATTGGTTCCAAAGTGACCCAGTAATTAAAATCGGTGATCTGCCAATAGTTTTTAAATGCTGGGTCCTGGGCCCACTACACGATAAATTTGGGCCCAATTTGAAACTTTGTTGGGCCAAACATGAATTAATATTGTTGATGATTCTTTTGTCTGATTAGTAAGTCAGCTATCGCAATTTAAAAAAAAATCACATATTCCATGGTATAAATTTCAGGGAAAATGGCTGAGGTGATACATTGATCTTAATACATTTTTTGAGTAACACACTCATTTATGAAAGCACCAACTAAGATGTGCAAAGTGCAGAATACAACCATCATTAGAACTCCTTCAAATCTATGTTACATTGTTTATTTGTGGGTTTATTTTCTTGCGTCCGCGGGGCCATCTAAAGACATTTTATCTACTCCGTTTTCATATTAAGTACGAATGGTGAAAAAAATGCATTCTTGGCCAATCTCTGATTAAAGTACATATGAATCATAAAGCATGTGGTTCTTTGTATCACGTACCAGTGCAACATTGGGACTTAATCACTTTAAATCCTCATCGTTTTTTTAACCATGTTTTCAACGAAAAAATCCAGGCTATTAGATTGGGTTATGGCGGGCGGACGGGTGGTTGTGTAGGCGGGTGGCATCAGGCAGAGAGTTTCCGGTCAATAACTTCAGTTTGGATTAAACTTGCTGAAATTTTGGATGTAGCAAGCTTGCATGGAGACCCAGCTTAGGATTGGATTTGGGGCTATTCGGGTCAAGGTCAAAGTCACTGTTACTAAAAACAGAAAAACAGTTTCCGCTAAATAATTGTTAAATCATTAAAAATCTGGTTTTCTGGCATAACCACATTTCTTGTTTTGAACATGTACTAGTAAGGCCGTAACATTGATTCAGTTTTCATCTCTGTTTGGGTGGTTATTATGTTATGAAGGTAAAGATTTTGTAAATGATAAAAAGTATTGAAATTAAAAACTGTTCTAAGATAATGGATTGTGTGTGGTAGATGGTTGACGGTCCTGACAAAAATGCATGTGTGTCAGACTTTTCCAAAGATCCGGTAGTAAAGATCAAGTCTGTTTACATAAACTAGTATATCTTATCTATGTAATCGCATTTTATGTACTTAATGGTTGCTTTTCATTCCATAAAAAACACTGGTTCTGGTTGTGCAATCGGTAGAGCATCGGCTCCAGGTATGGGAGGCCTCGGGTTTGATCACAGGCCGCGACATACCAAAGTCGTGTATAAAAATGGTAGTGGTATAGCTCCCTTGCTAACGCTCAAGCAAATATAAGGGTAGTTCCACGACTGGTTGGCCTGGTGTCAGGATAATGTGACTGGGTGTGGTATCATGCCAGGTGTTCATGGCATGCTATACACAGTGAAAGCAGCACTATATCTGCTTCAAGTGGACACCGTCTCCAGATAACTGGAATACTGTTGGTGGGAAGATAAACCCAAAAACAAACAAAAAAAGCATGTGCATTTTAATTTTGTATGTGATACTGTTTGTGAGCATTATTTGTAATAAGCATGAAAAGAGGAGTTACATACAAGTCCCAGGAAATGCTGACAGAAATAGGGTTTTGTATTATAACTAGAAATTTTAAAAAGTGATGTAGTTAGGCGGCATATAATGGGAGATTTTGGTTATTATGATATTCATTGGATATTGGCAGAGTTATCGCCCTTTGATGATATTTTAATGTTCAGTGCTAATATCCGCTCAAAACTTTGGAAGAAATAAATTCTCTCTCTGTTTGTTAGTATACATATATATTGTATAAAAAAACAACATCAGGTCAAGTTTGACTTCACATTGGCGAAGCGCACCTGAGGTGGAGTGGTTAGAGTGGGCAACTCGTAAGTCCTCTCAGCCTCTCACCACATGGGTTCATTTCCCTGTCTGGGGGGTGAGAACTTGTTCGGAGGTTTTCTATCTGACCTGCAGGGAGCCAGTAGTGTTATCCAGACATATGGCTGTAGTCTTCCACCACAAATAGTTAGCTGGATGTCTCCAATATGGCTACAATTTCACCTATTACAAAACAAAATATTGGTGAAGTTAAGGCCATTTTTAGCTCACCCGAGCACAAAGCTCTCAAGTTTGTGCTCAAGGTGAGCTTTTTTGATACCCCATTGTGCATCATACAGCATCAACAATTTGCTTGTCAGCACTCCAGAGAATTTTTGTTTGCATGAAATCTTGTAACAGGTTCACTTGGGATCAGAAAGTAGGTCACTAGGCCAAATCATTAAACAACCCTGTGAATACCGTAAAAGTTTTTTTACCTAACCTTCACAGAACTTTTTCAGAATCTTTGTCTTCTTGGGTATCTTAATGGGTTAATATGTGCATTGATTTGCTAAACAAGTAAATTGTGATCCTAAAATGCCAAAGGCACTGTTGTGTACTGTACATCTAGTCATGTTAGATAAGATTGTTAAGCATACTGAAAATCAGGATCCTCAGTTGAGCGATTCAGGGCCATCATTGCCCTTTTCTTGGTATATTCTGGATGTATAATTTATGATGTTGAGTGTGAGCATGTTTAGAAAATATTCTGATGTTCCCTATGGAACAATTTACAGCATTGTCAATAAAAATAAGATAATAAATAAAATAAAGTTGTACATAAAAGTGTTTACTCTTTATCTTTAAAAGGACTATGGTAAATGTTTTCAATGCATATTTGATGTGAAAGTTTTTCATTAAAAATGGCCAGAATGGAAGTTAATATGGTACATTCCAATACCTTTTGACTGAGTTATGGCCCTTTTTTCCATAATTTGGTGTCAATCTTTTACTTCTGTAGTTTTGTTTGTTTGAAACTTCTGTGTATGTTAATAAAATTGCATGATTTCCAGCACCCTGGTCCGAGTGAAGAAGGGGTCAAATTTCAGCTCGAAATGATGCGTTTGTTTCCAAAACTGCACACTGTCTGGGTGTCCCACTTTCGCTGTCTAATTATTGTTCATCACCCTGCTACAGTTCGTGATTTGTTGCGAACCTCTGGTAAGATTTGAGGCCCTTGCTGCTGTTTGTAGCTCCCTTGCCTGGTTACCTGTCTAAACATGGTTACTTTTGTGTTCGCATTTTGTTTTGTATTAATCTAGTTTGCACATCAATTTATATATTCCTTTATCTATTTTAATCCCACACAACCTTTGTACCCCTTACTAGAGACTGTTAGACATATTGTTTTTCCATAATCAGTTTGCCTTCTCATCCAGTCATCTGTTTGTTAATCTCTCCAGAGCCATTTCTTTTTATAAAACCTCTCTTTTACTCAAAATCAAATAACCATAGTGAAAATAATCACTAATTTCATCTGTCTTCGAATATCAATTAAAATTCTTTGTTTATTGATGTACATAATACGTTTTTGTTTAGCTCACATTGAGTTTCATATGCAAGTCAGTCTTGTACCTTGTATTTGCTTTTTTGGTGTCCTGATTTATTTCTTCTTGTCTATTAATAACGTGTTTGGGTTTGTGTCAGATTAAAGCTACTAATAATGTGACTGTGGGTGTGATTGCTGTCATATCTTTGTCCACAACTTTAGCTAACTCGTTTTTGATTGACTGTCTTTAAATGAGGGTCACTATTACTCTTGCCATAGTGTTATCGCCTGTATCTGCATTGGTGTCGGTGTCAATGTGACATTCATATCAAACTAGACCTGGTAGCGTAATTGGTTGAGCGTCACTTCCTGGTATGGGAGGCCCTGGGTTCGATCCAGAACCGCATCATACCAAAGACTTAAAAAATGATAGTGGTATAGCTTCCTTGCTAACACTCAAGCAAATATAAGGGTAGTTCCACGGATGGTTGGCCCGGTGTCATGATAATGTGACTGGGTGTGGTATCATGCCAGGTGTCCACGGCATGCTATGCACGGTGAAAGCAGCATTATAACTGCTTCAAGTGGACATTGTCTCCAGATAACTGAAATACTGTTTTGGGTTGATAAACCTAATAAACATTCATATTGAAGATTTGCCTTTAAATGTACTGTCAAATTAATCTCAACCAGTTTATAGATCAGATTAAAAACCCATCTGTCTTCCTAGAGACATATGTACTTATATGGTAAAGTTAGGTACTTCCAGGTTGGATTTCATGAGAATATTTGCCCTGGTTCTAGTGAGAAAATGTTGATGCACATGAATGCAAGTTGCAGTTTTATGTTTTATGCAAGTTTACATAATACTGTTAAGTATTTGAATAGACGAGTGGACTGTCTTGAGACAGCTCTTGTTTCATACATGTCATGTTCACTTTGACTTTTTTTTCTTATTCAGATTTTTACTTTCAGAGCTTACTTAAGCGCCTAATTTTTACACTAGATTTGACTCATGAATAATTCTAATTGTAACCACAATAAGATATTTGTAGTACTAGCATGTATTCATTTTTGGCTAGCTTTACCATGCCTTGATTCTGTGTAAGCTTTTTTTTGCTTAATAATAGTAACTTAGTTTTATTGTTGACAGATTAATATAAAAAACCAGTAGCTACTTTAACCTGATAGAGAGTTACCCAAAGAACAACTAAATACTAGTGATGCAGAATCGGACCGAAAACATAATAGATAATCGAATTGAATCGAACATAATTAATTGATTAAAATCGGTAAAAAATCAAAACTTTTTGATCAGGAAGTACTAATTTCGTTAAAAACTATTCTTATTTACTTTAATCAGGAAGTACTAATTTATTATAAAACTACTCTTATTTACCTAGACAAACAATAGACTTTATTTGCATATTAACAGTCTATAAAACAATAAAAATTTCGTTTTCATCGCCTGACATGACGCTATGTATGAATTACGTCCCTTTGAAATTTTTACTAACTAACGGAAAGAAATTTAACTATCGGAATCGATTTTCCGATAGGGAAATCGATTGTCGCGGACATTAGTAACAAGCGACGATTATTCGATTTAACTCGATCATCGTGACATCACTACTAAATACCATAGCTCTAGCAAAATCTACTGTAGTTTTCCATTCATTTTCTAATTAATTGTTCTTATAGAAATTTTGGCAGACTCAGACTGTAATTGACCATTTTTTTGTCAAAAAGTGTAATAGGGTTAAATCCTAAACTTGAAATTATATATATTAGTTAATACAATTACTATGTGCACTTCGAAGTCAGGTTACCCTGAGGCATGTACAGATCGCTTTTAATACAGTTGAATCAAGTAAACTACCCGTAATCAAATAGCGGTTATATGCTTCTTCTGTTTTATTCCATTTAATTACATTGTGTAAACAGAAGTAGGGATACCATGTAGGTAACTTGAATGAAAAATAAAAAGTTAGATAGTTTCACATATACATGTAACTAGGGAAAGGAAGATAATATCTCTTTAAATGAGGGAGACTTTCATCTTAGAAAGTGCAAGAAATGGGGTTAAAAAAAAAATTCCATGTTTATACAAAAAGTTAGGTACAATTCAATCTTTAAAAAGTCTGGTACCTGTTAACTTTATAGGCATGTTCGTGTTAGTTGTTTTCAGTCTTTACAAATTATCTGTAGCGATTGACCAGCATTGACTGCCATGCATGAGGAAGCTTCTGATGCAGGTTTTGAAGATATTCCTTTTCATTGCCATTGATGTGGACTGTTGATTGCAAAATCTTCAGTTTATCTGCTTTTAAGTAGGAGATGTCCGTTTAAAACCCATTCTACTCACTTAGTATCCAGGACCTGGAGAGGATGGGATTAACTTTGGTCTGGTTTTGGCTGCGGAACACCCTCGAGTGAGGCGCTTTTGGATCGGCCCTTTCCGCTGCGTGGTAGGCCTAACTTCACCTGATACAGTGAAACAGTTGCTGAAATACCCCGGTAATCCTTAGCCCATATACAGTACAGATATTCCTTCTGTAGTAGTGTTTTGGCTAGTCCTTCCTGTCACATAAGTTCGAAGTCATACAATTCCCTAATTTTGAAATGAAAGAAATATTTTAGTTATGTCCCTTGTGGGAAGGTATTTTCATATACTTATAAAGAAATATACTCATTTTTATTTTTAATTTTCTTATTTTTTTTAAAAAGCTCCTAAGCTATGTAAATTAATTTATACCTCTATAAATAAGATTTCAGTCTTGCTTCAGTCCTAAGTTTTTCTCAAAAGTTTATAAAGGGGAAAATCTTAAGTTTTCTGCAGTTAGTCTATGCCAAAAACCTACCAACAAGAGAGGTAAAAAATTAGTTTTTTAATAGTTAGAGTAATGTCCCTTTACATATGATAGAGAGAGTTGTCTTATCTTTGCATCTCACACAGAAATTATAGTCCCCAAGCCAGAATGTAAATGTTTTAAATTCAAGATTAACTGTAGACAAATAAGCTTGAAGTCAATGTCCAGACAAATTTTAAAGCCAGAATGCAAATTTGAATAAAGTAATTGAAGTCAGCATCTAAACAAATTTTAAGCTGAAATACAACTGTAAATAACTAACTGTAAATAACTGCAGATAACTATCTTTTAGCATAAGTCCAGATAAATAAACTGATGCTAAAATGCAGACAAGAATTTGTAGCCAACATCTAGACATTTAAACATTAAGCCAAATTCTAGACATTTACACTTGAAGCCAAAATTTCAACATTAAAACGTGAAGCCAAGTCTAGGCATTAAAACCAGAAGCCAAGTCTAGGCATTAAAACTTGAAGCCAAAATCTAGATATTTAAACTTGAAGTCAAGTCTAGGGATTAAAACTTGAAGCCAAGTGTATGCATTTAAACTTGGAGCCAAAATCTTAACATTTAATTAAACTTGAAGCCAAAATCTAGAGATTTAAACTTGAAGCCAAAATCTAGACATTTAAACTTGAATCCAAAACTTAGACATTAAAACTTGAAACCAAAATCTAGACATTAAAACCTGAAGCCAAAATCTAGACATTTAAACTTGAAGACAAAGTCTAGACATTTAAACTTGAAGCCAAAATCTAGAATGAAAGCTTGAAGCCAAAGTCTGGACAAAATGCCGACATCATATTAATTAAAATAACGGGCATACTCCATACAGACTATACTTGAAGGGTTTTGGTATTCTTGTCATTAGCTTTGAAAACACTGTTAAATAATATGCTAAACTAAAACTACCAACTTAATAAAGTTCAAATATTCTAGCCTGTTAAATTTAATTCTATGTACCGATATTTCAATGATAGTACTTGAGGTGCAAGCAGAATCACACAATTTAATTTCTGTCGCAGAATCATCAAATGAGTATGCTGAGCATAGTTAAATTAGATGAAAACCGGACCTGGTCACGCAATCGGTAGAGCGTTGGCTCCAGATACTGCAGGTCTCTGGTTTAAACCCAGGCCCTGACATACCAAGTCGTAAAAAATGGTATTGGTATAGCTCCCTTTGTAATGCTCGAGCAAATAAAAGGACAGTTCCACGACTGGTTTGCAAGCAAACAAACAAACTTGATGAAAATGTGATTTCAAAATGCAACACTTAATAAACATTAACATTGTAAAACAAAAAACACCTTGTTTCACCAGGTTTGTTTCTTTTGTTGTTTTCTTTGTATTAAGCCTTTTCTGTTGTATAATTTTTATACAGTGGATTCGCTTGTGGTCACCTGTTGTCACTCATGAAATCCTATTTAGAAGTTTTGTTGCTGTGCTTAAGGAGTAGCTTATAATTACTGCTTTGCCACATGCATTTATTTTTCAGAGACTTAAACAGAATTTGAAGTAATATGTAGACATTTTAATTTTTGTCAAATTATATCATGCTTAATTAAATAACTGTTACAAACAACTTTATTATTTTCTGCTAAAAAGGAACTTATTGATTAAACATCTCATTTAATATCATTTTTATTTTAAATTTATTCAACTTAAATTCTCAGGAATTATTATGTAATTGTGTTATTATTTATGTACTGCAGCATGGTAAGTATAACAGTAAAACATATCTAGTTTTACATAGATGTGAACTTTTTCTGAGGCCAAAGTTGGAGATTTCACTCGCAAAGTGGGAGATTTTCACTCGCAAAGTGGGAGATTTTCACTTGCAAAGTGGAAGATTTTCACTGGCAAAGTGGGAGATTTTCACTTGCAAAGTGGGAGATTTTCACTTGCGGGATATTTTCACTTGCAAAGTGGGAGATTTTCACTTGCAAAGTGGGAGATTTTCACTTGCGGGATATTTTCACTTGCAAAGTGGGAGATTTTCACTCGCAAAGTGGGAGATTTTCACTTGCAAAGTGGGAGATTTTCACTTGCGGGATATTTTTACTTGCAAAGGGAGATTTTCACTGTCAAAGTGGGAGATTTGTTACTTTGGTAAGGAAATGTTAATTATTCCAAAAATTATTTAAAACGTTAACACGCTTTCTGTTATTTGAATATTTATGTATTTTAAATTTGTATAGTCCTTAAGTGTTTCCATGCATAAAAACTGTTACACACCCTAATCAAAGATTAACAAAACACATTTGCAAAATGTTTCATTAAAATAACTATATTTGCAGTGCAATGTACAGTTTATATTGTATGCAGAAGTCCTCTGCAATATAATTAAAGACAATAGTAATTCTACCAGTAATTTCTCCACACCATTTTGTGTAAAAAGTTTAGTTGTTGTCTACATTATAACAGTAATTCTTTGAAGATTTCTCCAACTGGTTCATATATGGTAGCTACATACATGTGAAACTTTTTCTGAAGCCAAAGTGGGAGATTTTCACTTGCAAAGTGGGAGATTTTCACTTGCAAAGTGGGAGATTTGTTATTTATATATAAACAAAGGAGGAAGTTATCGGTTTCCAAGTAGGGAGATTTCTAAAAATGTGTAAAACACACGTCATATTCAAATAATTTTTTAAACCTTAAAAGTGGGAGTCTCCCTCTAAAAGTGGGAGTCTCCCTCCAAAAGTGGGAGTTTCCCTTTAAAAGTGGGAGTCTCCCTCCAAAAGTGGGAGTCTCCCTCCAAAAGTGGGAGAGTCCACATGTAAGGTTTTATCTTTTTTACATTTTAAACATCTAGAGCTGCATTTAATTGTATGATTTTTTTTAGTGATGACACATTGTAGAATTTTTGCACTGACACATTTATGGCCATATTTGAAACTTCCATCTAATTATTTGTGGAGAAAGACCCTTGACAAACCTTTTATAGAACCAGCGGTTCACCACAGGTCAGAAGGTTCTCCCACCAACCGGGGACTCGAACCCACCTGGTGAGAGGTTGAGGAGTTACAAGTTGGCAACTTTAACTGCTTGGCCATTGTTGCCTCTTAATACTTTGTAGAGTTCAAATGTTTTGTTGCTATTTGGTCATAATAACCAGGATGTTTTTATTTACTATTGAAGTGTATACAATAAAGTGACCTGGTCATGGTTGGTTATTTTTGCATTTTTAGCTACATTTTTCAAGTATTTTTCTTTATTTTCATGTCCCTCAAATTGACATTGGTTAATCCTTTGTTAAGATCCATTTCTCATAAGTTATCAAATTATCATTCACTTTAAACATAGAATACCTGTAGCCTTTACAAAATGTTTTTTTTTTTCAAAAGGTCAGTTTGCCCTAAAACTTATTTACTCTATAGTTAATTAAGACTTCTTGTTAGAAAGGCACAATATGACTTATCAAGTGTCAGTGTGCTACAAAACCCAGAATACAAAAAAGTACTTCCTGTTTGACACTACAAGAGCTAGAACCTTGACATATTTATATATGTCCCTTTGGTGGTCCCTACAAAAATTACTGTAACATTTTTGATCTGTCAAAAAACATGGCCACCAGGGGTGTAGATATTTTCAATTTATGGCTACATATTAAAACTTTGAAAATCTTCTTGTCTAATAGTACAATAGATATAGCCTTAATATTTTGTATAAATGTTTCCTTGGGGTCATACATTAACATTTCTCAAAGATTTTTAGTCTGTCAAAATGGCCGTTTTCGAATATATGGCTATATAGCAAAATTTTAAGTATTTTCTTCTCGGAAACTACAAGAGTTAATATCTTTATATATAGTATTCAATGTTTCATGTTTCTATCAGGATTATTCAAGGAATTTTGATTTGTCAAAAAACAGATGTGTAGCCATTTTCCTATATGGCTACATAGTCTCAATATTTCTACAAGTAAAACTTTGACAATCTTCCTGCTTATACTATGTATGTTCCGATTGTTCAAAGAATTTGAATCTGTAAAACCCACTGTTGCCATATTCCATATATTCCCTGAATTGAAAGAAATATATTAGTTATCTCCCTTGTGGGAAGGTATTTTCATATTTGGTACTCTATATAAGAAATATAAGAAATGTTATTTTTAATTTCTTATTTTTACATCCTTTTTAATAAAGTCTTACTTCAATCAATAAGATTCCATTTTATGCACATGCTTCAGTCTTAAGTGTTTTTCAAAAGTTAAAAATTGGAAAACACTTATGTTTTCTGTATGAAACTATATACACGGTACTACCCCACAAGGGAGGTAAGAATGCAGCTTTTTAAAAGTGTAGATAATAGAGTCAGAGTTAAGTCCCTTTATATTACAAAACGTAGAAATAGGAATGCTTAAAAAAAAATCATCTAAAAAATTTTACAGCTAGAACTTTGGTATTTGGTTTACATCTTCTTTGGCTAATCCTTTATCAAGAATGCTCAAAGAATATTGATGTTTCAAAAACATAACCACCAGGGGAATTGCCATCTTTTTCTATGTGTTTTTATTTTAAAAAGTTGTATCAGACCCAATTCCGTATATATCAAATTGAAACTACTTGTCCTAATGATACATGTGAACCACCCTGTTAGCAGTGTTACAATTATTCTGGTCTGTTAACAAAAAAATATTACCTTGCATCTGCAGCACTTAGATGAGCAATTTTAGTTCATTGTGGCCCTCTTGTTAATAAAGTGTATTGTTTTTTCCCATTTTTTCACTATGGTCATCCGTATTATTTTATTATCATATTAATCATTTTAGAAAACAACCGAATACCTTTATTTTTATCATTGCAGCCTTCCTTGCACCAAAGGCACGAGGACCAGGAGCGGTTTACGAGATTGGAATTAAATGGTTAGGGGAGGGTCTTCTTATCGCCAATGGCAACAAATGGTCCCGCAGCAGACGACTTTTGACACCAGCCTTCCATTTTGACATTCTGAAATCTTACGTAGATGTCGCCAACAGATGTACTTGTGTTTTGGTTGTGAGTAATATGACTAAGACCTTTGACCTTAGTGTCGTGAGATATTTATGGCCATAAATGTGTCAGTGAGATGTATTTATATTACAGTAGTTGCAGAAAAATATATTATATACTAGCATTGTTTTCTCAACTGATATGAGAATTAATCAGAATACGTATACTTTAGCCAGTGGTTAAGAGTTACTTGCTACTCATTACTCCCAGATTTCCTGGAGTCGATACCATTTATAGGGGAGCCTTACCTGCCAGATGACTTGCGATGCCCTGGTCGTTCTTTTGTTGTAAATATCCTTATTACTACTGCTTTGTTGTGGGGTTAAAGGAGGGGTTGGGTGTTGGTAGTGCTTGTGGCATAGTAGTAAAGCCACCAAATTGTAAATCTTTCACAACGTGGGATCAAGTTTCTTGTGAGGTGAAGGATTTTAGGTTACCTGCTGACATTGGTTCTACCCAGAAACTTGTAGGGTCTTCCTCCAACCAAATAGCTGGACCACATGACCAAAATTGGTTGATGTGATGTATTTTAAATACAACCTACAGTTTAACAGTCTTAATTTCAGTACTTGCATATTACTGTCTTTTGTTCTTTTCTCCATCTTTAGGACAAAATAGCCAAGTTTGCTGAAAAAGGAGAATCATTTGAAGTATTTCATCAGATTGGATTGTGTTCCCTAGATATAATTCTGCAGTGTGCTTTCTCCTACAAGACCGACTGTCAGCATACTGGGTACTTGTCTAAATGATTATTCACATCAAGTTACTAGTCTGTTACCATGACAACAAATAACTGTCTTTAATATATCTTCATTTATATAATAGATTATATTTAGAAAACATTTGCTTTAGGCATCTGTTGACATAGATTTTGTTACATTTTACAAGTCCATAAATACACAGGTACAAATGGTTTTATGTCGTATGTAAAAAAGATCTTTACGTATGCAATGTATAACATACCTCCTTAAGGCTAAAGCAGCCCTTTGTTTTATCTAACTCCAATCAATTCAGGTGTGGGAGCCCCGGGCTCGCTCACGGGTCATGACAAGTTGTTAAAAATGGTAGTTATGTAGCTCCCTTGCTAACGCTCAAGCAAATATAAGGGTAGCTCCACGACTGGTTGGCCCGGTGTCAGGATAATGTGACTTGGTGGTAATGTGGTATCATGCCAGGTGTTCATGGCATGCTATACACAGTGGAGGCAGAACTATATCTGTTTTAAGTGGACACCGTCTCCAAGATAACTGAAATGCTGTTGGTGGGACGATAAACCAAATAAACCTAACTCCAATAAAAAGCGTTTATTTTATTTTCATAAAAGTACCTTTTTTGATTTATTTTACCCTTTCCTCCTATAAAGTCTGTAACTATATTACATTAATATTTTTATTAATAATTTATTATTAATATTTCAGTGAACAACACCCATATGTACAGGCAGTACACGAGTTATCGGATCTCTGGGTCAGACGATCATTGTAAGTTTTAAGCGCTTAAAAATCAAAGCGCCGATAGCGCTGCTAGATTAGGACTTAGCAAGATTTGTACAATTTATCACCAATGGTTTTACCCCAACTTAGTAACATGTAACAGTAATGAGTCACAAACTTATGTACCAGACATAGTAGCGCAATGATCAGAGTGTTTGCTCAATGTTTGATTTCGGCCATTGTATATGTCTGAATTCACTGTTAAACAGGATAAAAATCTGTTAAAAACAATATATAGTTGACATCTTTAGAACTTCTCCAGTGCTGTGGTTGAAGAGGTAATTGTAGAGAAATTAAGAGTATACTGGTTGTATACCCAGAATTTAAAGATTTAAAGGGAGCCGCAACGTTAACATATTTGGCATTTAAATCAATATCAATTAATATTTCCAATAATGAACTAGAGATCAAAAAAGCAAAAGCAGAGCCTCGTTTCGTATCATTTCATCCAACTCATTTAATATTTTCTAATGAACACTCACATCAGATCCTTTAATGCCTTTTTACCTGTTAAACGTGATAAGGTTTGGACAGATATGGCTTGGACAAATAGTTTCGCTGGAAGATGTCTGACCAGGATCTTGCTGCAGAGTCTGGTGATTCGTTTTGTTACATTGCATGTAGTTTGTTAGCAGATAAGATTTTGCGTTGCTTAGTAAAAATGTAGGGTTATAGTGGTTAACTTTTATTTTGGTTAAAATAAAAAGAATTGTTTCAGTGTTGTGCTGAATTATTTACAAGTGATGTATTTGAGATTTATAAGTGTAGTCAGCAACTTTTGTAGGTTAAAGGATGGTATTACGGGAGGTTCCCAGTTTGATTCCAGGCCACAACATACCAAATGGCAATAGTATCATTCTCTTGCTAATGCTCAAGCCGATCTAGGGTTACTTCCTCTACTCCACTACTGTTGGCCAGAAGTCAGGATAGTGTGAACGGGTGTGGTATCATGCCAGGTGTTCACAGCATGCAATGTACAGTGAAGGCAGCACTATATCTGCTTCAAGTGGACACAGTCTCCAGATAACTTAAATACTGTTGGTGAGATGCTAAAGCCCCCAAATCAGTCTTTTTTATATTTATATTTATACCTATATATATATACGTCCGTACATACATGGCATGGCACAGCACAACTTGACATACATTTATATAACAATTTTTTTACAGGTTAACTGCTGGTATAATAGTTATATCATAATATGATCTTGAGTCAATATTGTGATCAGTTAAATTAATCGAGGTCTAAATAATAAGATGATATTTCTTTGTTTCAGGAAGCCATTCATGTACCTTGATTTCATCTACTTTAACTTTACAAAAGATGGAAGACGATTCCTTCGCTTGTGTAAGAGGGTACATGACATAGCTGATGAAATTATCAAAAGACAGCGAACAATCTTGGTAAGATGCTTGTCCATCAATCTCACTAAAGTAAGATCTTACAAAATGCAAGATGAAGATTTTTATCATTTTATTTGTAATTGAGTGACAGGTTTTAAAGTTAAGGGGTCTGATTGTCCATTTGTCTGTCAGGTTACATTTTATAAAACAAAACAATGGGCTTGTGAAACAAAAGCTGCTCTTTGTTAACATTGTTCTCTAAGTTCTTATCTGGTAATATTTTCTTGTAGGTGGCTAACAGAGTGATAGAGAGAACAATATTGTTGTCATATAACTTTTACAAGTACATGTTTACAGTCTTTCAAATGTCTGTCTTTCAGCCCATCTATCCTTGTGTCCTTTGTTGGACACATTTCCATCTAGGCTTCATATCCTACATTTAAGTTGCAATTATGATGAAATTTTATAATTAAGTTGAGTACCATAGAAAAGTGTACATCTGCTATTTTCATAACGTTAAAATGCAAATTGCAGGAGTGTTTGGAACTTTTATTAATATTTTAGACAATGAAAAGATAGAGAGTTATGAACAGGGAGAGGGGTGTCAGGTAATCGGGGCTTATAGACATTTAAATAATAATCATTAACAGGGTAAAGTTTATTTTTACAAAAAACAAAACAACTTTATGTAGGTATTTAGTAAACTACTCTTTTGCAGTTTACAACTCTTTTGAATGTCAGTGGCCAATTGATCTAAGTCACTTAATTATAGGTAAATGCTAGCGACTTATAAATGTCAACCTTTCACCACTTGGGGCGGAGTCCTGCTGAAAACTTGAAGTAGTGCACTGGTGGTTCTACCAAGACAGTTTCTGATGTCTGCCACCTCCAACAATTACAGGTTATCGTCACCATAGCAATCATAATTATGTCACTGCAATAAATTACGAAAAAAAACAACATTTTCTTGGAACTTAATCAAATTTTTTTTTTAAATGATTTTCCAGAAATTATTATTGCAGATGACATTTTTTTTTTTGACCCAAAATATTTATTTTTTTAGGAGGAGGGCAAACAAGATCTCCATGATAAGCGTAAGAAAAATCTGGATTTTCTAGACATCATACTTACAGCCAAAGATGATAACGGCAACGGACTGACAGATTTGGAGATTCGAAATGAAGTGGACACTTTCCTGTTTGAGGGTATGCCATGCAAAGATACTTATGAGGAAATACCTATCACTAAGCTAGACATTTTTTTTTTTAAATCCTTTAAGTTAAGTTCCTTTTTTTGGTTTTTATTTTGTTTTGTTAACCCTTTTGTTCGTAGACTCAAAAAATTATCACGTATTTATGTTTATTTACAGTTAAAATAATTTTTAGTACACGTAAATTGAGCGTATATTTATAGATCCTAGGCTTCATTTGTCTATAAATTAAATATTTATTATTCATCATAGATAAAGAGTAATAAATAATAAGTAAAACAGAAGGTATATCTATAAATGAAAAACTGGCCGCAATAGTAAAGCGTCGGCTTGCGGATCGGAAGGTCGCGTGTTCAAACCCCGGCTGGGTCAAACCAAAGACTTTAAAGTTGGTAGTAGTGGCTTCTTTCCTAACGCTCGGGGCTAAGGGGACAGCATTACGCCTGACTCGTCGGTGTCAGTATAATGGACCGGCCGGGTTCAGAACCTGGGCACCTCATAAGTGCCCCTGTGCTATAATGATAGAAATGTCGCTGCACAGTATTGGCAAAAATGCCGGCAAATTCCATCTCATCCCTATAAATGAAAAGGGTTTATCGGAAAACATAATTCTGTAGACATAACAAAACTACTGCCACAGAAATGGATTAGCAGAAAGATTGTAGTGAACATTTTACAATTGTTGTGATGAACATTTTATAATTGGAAAATTAACATTTTTATAATGATTTATTTATTAGTAATTAATTAGTATTTAACATTAAAAATGAAGCCCTATTGTACACTTTGTGGCAGTCAACTATTTATGTTGAATTTCAAATTATAATTTAACTTTCTCCTTTTCCAAATTTTAAGTAGAAGCCAAATTAAGAAAAATGACCTTTAGAAATTTATTCCTTTATGAGATCATTCTGAGGAAGCTATGTCATAAGAAAATGTTATAAATTGTCATGTTCATGATGAGCTGTGTATGAAAAAACAATTGAGTACCAGACCTGGTAGCGCAATCTGGAGAGCATCGGCTCCAGGTACGGGACGCCCCGGGTTCAAACCCGAGCCACAACATACCAAAGTTAAAAATGGTAGTGGTATCAAGAAAATACAAAGGTAGTTCCACGACTGGTAGGCTCTGTGTCAGAATAATGTGACTGGGTGTGGTGTCATGCCAGGTGTTCATGGCATGCTATACACAGTGAAGGCAGCACTATATCTGCTTCAAGTGGACACTGTCTCCAGATAACTGAAATACTGTTGGTGGGGCAATAAATCCAATAAACATAACTCCAATAACAAGCCTTTATTTTTTTATAAAACTACCTTATTTATTTTACCCTTTTCACCTTTGTAAAAGCTCAACAATGTACATGCCTGTGTATTTATAGCTTTAAAATAACTCAGTACCTCTGAATGATGCACAGGTACATATGTCAACAGTGATGAGGTAGTCATAATTTACTAGATATATGTTGGACTTAACCTTATTACTTTCAAAAGGTGAATTTCAATGATTGCATAATAATGTTGTTTAAATGTATTTTACCATTATTGTGGTTTTACACCAACTAGTAAACAAACTGAGATTACCACAATAATTTTCCAGGCCATGACACAACAACATCTGGGATCAGTTTTATCCTGTACTCCCTCGCCGAGCATCAGGACATCCAAGACAGGTGCCGACAGGAAGTAGACAGTGTGCTTGGGGACAGGCAGGATATTACATGGTCAGTGTTCTTATAGCATGCAGCAATATTAGACCTGAATGATATACTTTAGTCATGTGACTATGCTTTGCCAGATTAAGGTTTTTGTTGTTGTTTTTTGTTGTTGTTTTTGTTTGATCGCACCGGCACAGTTATTGTGCTATTGGTGACGTCCAGCTAATTTTTGGTGGAGGAAGACTTCGGACTAGAACCACAGGCACACTACTGGTTAGCTGGAAAACCTCCGCACATGGAAATTCTCACACCGACCGGAACTAGAACCCACGTAGTGAGAGGCTGAGAAGTTACAAGTCAGCAACTGTAACTGCTCGACCATGGCGCCCCTCAAAATAAAAGTACTTAGCCATGTGACATTACTAGACAAGTATTGGGTACTACGACATCTGACAGTACTAGGTACGACTGAGGTACTAAGACATGTGACAGTACTAGGTAAGAATGAGGTACTAAGACATGTGACAGCACTAGGTAAGAATGAGGTACTAAGACATGTGACAGCACTAGGTAAGAATGGGGTACTAAGACATCTGACAGTACTAGGTACGACTGAGGTACTAAGACATGTGACAGCACTAGGTAAGAATGAGGTACTAAGACATGTGACAGCACTAGGTAAGAATGGGGTACTAAGACATGTGACAGTACTAGGTAAGAATGGGGTACTAAGACATGTGACAGTACTAGGTAAAATGGGGTACTAAGACATGTGACAGCACTAGGTAAGAATGAGGTACTAAGACATGTGACAGTACTAGGTAAGAATGGGGTACTAAGACATGTGACAGCACTAGGTAAGAATGGGGTACTAAGACATGTGACAGTACTAGGTAAGAATGGGGTACTAAGACATGTGACAGCACTAGGTAAGAATGAGGTACTAAGACATGTGACAGTACTAGGTAAGAATGGGGTACTAAGACATGTGACAGCACTAGGTAAGAATGAGGTACTAAGACATGTGACAGTACTAGGTAAGAATGGGGTACTAAGACATGTGACAGCACTAGGTAAGAATGAGGTACTAAGACATGTGACAGCACTAGGTAAGAATGGGGTACTAAGACATGTGACAGTACTAGGTAAGATTGGGGTACTAAGACATGTGACAGTACTAGGTAAGAATGAGGTACTAAGACATGTGACAGTACTAGGTAAGAATGGGGTACTAAGACATGTGACAGCACTAGGTAAGAATGAGGTACTAAGACATGTGACAGCACTAGGTAAGAATGGGGTACTAAGACATGTGACAGTACTAGGTAAGATTGGGGTACTAAGACATGTGACAGTACTAGGTAAGAATGGGGTACTAAGACATGTGACAGCTTAAGGTAAGAATGGGGTACTAAGACATGTGACAGTACTAGGTAAGAATGAGGTACTAAGACATGTGACAGCACTAGGTAAGAATGGGGTACTAAGACATGTGATAGCACTAGGTAAGAATGAGGTACTAAGACATGTGACAGCACTAGGTAAGAATAGGGTACTAAGACATGTGACAGCACTAGGTAAGAATTGGGTACTAAGACATGTGACAGTACTAGGTAAAATGGGGTACTAAGACATGTGACAGCACTAGGTAAGAATGGGGTACTAAGACATGTGACAGTACAAGGTACGACTGAGGTACTAAGACATGTGACAGCACTAGGTAAGAATGGGGTACTAAGACATGTGACAGTACTAGGTACGACTGAGGTACTAAGACATGTGACAGTACTAGGTAAGAATGGGGTACTAAGACATGTGACAGTACTAGGTAAGAATGAGGTACTAAGACATGTGACAGCACTAGGGAAGAATGGGGTACTAAGACATGTGACAGTACTAGGTAAGAATGGGGTACTAAGACATGTGACTGTACTAGGTAAGAATGGGGTATTAAGACATGTGACTGTACTAGGTAAGAATGGGGTATTAAGACATGTGACAGTACTAGGTAAGAATGGGGTACTAAGACATGTGACAGTTCTAGGTACGACTGAGGTACTAAGACATGTGACAGTACTAGGTAAGACTGAGGTACTAAGACATGTGACAGTACTAGGTAAGAATGGGGTACTAAGACATGTGACACTACTAGGTAAGAATGGGGTACTAAGACATGTGACAGCTCTAGGTAAGAATGGGGTACTAAGACATGTGACAGTACTAAGTAAGAATGAGGTACTAAGACATGTGACAGCACTAGGGAAGAATGGGGTACTAAGACATGTGACAGTACTAGGTAAGAATGGGGTACTAAGACATGTGACAGTACTAGGTAAGAATGGGGTACTAAGGTATGTGACAATACTAGGTAAGAAGGGGGTACTAAGACATGTGACAGCACTAGGTAAGAATGAGGTACAAAGACATGTGACAGTACTAGGCAAGAATGAGGTACTTAGACATGTGACATTACTAGGCAAGAATGAGGTACAAAGTCATGTGACAGTACTACTGTCTAGGCAAGAATGAGGTAAAAAATATGTGACAGTATTAGACAAGAATGAGGTATAAAGACATGTAACAGCACTAGGTCAGAATGGGGTGTAAAGACATGTGACAGTATTATGTACTCACCTGGACTTTAACCACCATGGGGAGGGTCTAAGAAATGCAACAGGTACAATATTTAAGCTATAACCTATCTGTGTGTCCGTCTTGCTTTTCAATATGCAGAATTTTAATCTACAAGACACTTGGTAGCATAGTCTGTTATTAGCACTCAAGAAAATTTAATTATCAATTTCTTACTGTTCTATTTCAGGAAAGACATGGCAGAATTTCCCTAAATTATCAATTTCTTACTGTTCTATTTCAGGACAGACATGGCAGAATTCCCCTATCTTACCCAGTGTATCAAGGAAGGCCTTCGGCTACATACGCCAGTATTTTTCATACAAAGACAGGTAAAACAAGAATGACAAGTTCATTTAAAAACAAAACAGAATAATAAATATTTTTATAAAATAAAAAGACAAAATGAAATGACACAATCTCAACATAAATTGCTTTTTCATTAACCCTTTTATTCATATTTCATCTATAATTTTGAAAATTCACCTGACATTGTTTTTCTTAAAAAAAAATAAAAGAATTTTTATAAATTATTTTTAACTTGTAATAAATGATTTAAGACTGAATGGGTCAGCACATAAACCCTTAGTTATGCAGATTCTGCTAATTATTGTGTTTGTAATGGTGTAAAAAGGAGTATACACGCAAGAAAGTGTAAAGCAAAGTAAAATTATACCTGCCTGTGTAGGTTAAGACATTAGGCATTGTTCATCCATCATCCATTCATCTTGTCCAAATGTCATTCCGCGACCATCAATATAGTATACAGTACTATCTGTATAATGAAACTGTGTATGCTATTGCTTTTCAGAACTGTAACAAACACAATTCAACAAGGAATATCTTTGTGCTTTTTATTGTTAGTATTAACTCCATGTTTACCACCGGACCCAGATTGTGTTTACAAATGACCTAAATACTGCTCATGATGGCCCGCAAAAGCCGTCGATAAACAAGAATGGTTTTCCCCGATTACTATTTTTATAATAGCCAATCAGAAAGTGTAATGCCTAACGCTTTTGGTAAGAGTCGCAAAATTGCCGCTATCGATGATGCAGTAGAAAAGTGTTTGTCAGAATTAGGAATTTCCTCATGTTTCAACCTAACAAACAATAAGAGGCCCCGGGTTCGATCCCCGGCCGCGACATACCAAAGTCGTTAAAAAATGGTAGTGGTATAGCTCCATTGCTAACGCTCAAGCAAATATAAGGGTAGTTCCACGACTGGTTGGCCCGGTGTCAGGATAATGTGACTGGGTGTGGTATTATGCCAGGTGTTCACGGCATGCTATACACAGTGAAGGCAGCACTATATCTGCCTCAAGTGGACACCGTCTCTAGATAACTGAAATACTGTTGGTGGGACGATAAACCAAATAAACAACAAACAATAAACAAACAACATGCACTCAAATTTCTTCTCCATCAGGTCACAGAAGATATTACTATAGATGGATACAAAATCCCTGCCTTCACCAGCGTATCTGTGAACATCCACAATCTGCATCATAATGTCGAGGTCTGGGGAGAAGACCATGAAGAATTCAAACCTGAGAGGTTCTCCCCAGATAATGTTGCAAAGATGGATCCGTTTGCCTTTCTGCCATTCAGTGCTGGACCCAGGTAAAGTTCAAGAATAAGATCTGTTATTATCCTGACCTATGTATAAACATGATAAATCAGAAAAGGTTTCTTAATTTTAATTCATCAATTCAAGCCTGGCCATTTAGGCCGTCCGTCACCCCACTAGACATGATAATTGTGCTATTTAAAGAATAAATGATAATGAAGTTCTAATCATTTTGGTGAACTTAGGACTTATCTTAAATACCAAAGGAACCTGTGCACCCAGCTATTTTCATTATCGTTAGATGAAAATTGTGTGAGTTTTTCCCCTGTTTACAATATTTCATAGGTTTATATACATCTAGAAGAGAGATTTACGAACAGGGAGCTAGTGGGTGTATTCATTGTCCCTTGGCATACTGTTCTAGGTACTGTTTGTCTATTTTCTTTTTGTTTCTCCAGAAACTGTATTGGCCAAAACTTTGCCATGAATGAGATCAAAGTAATGGTTGCCAAGTTACTTCAAAGGTAATTATGTTTTTATAGTTTTTAGTATTCAAACATTTGTATGAGATATAGTTCTGCATAAAAAAAGAAAACATCTAACAGCGATTTTATTAAATGATTTAATGTATGCAAATTACTTAGTTCAGAATTTTTATGCTGGGCACCTGTAGCATAGTGGAAGAGTCGCCGATTTGTAACTGCTCTGACTGCTTTGCCTCTCACCGCGTGGATTCGAGTCCCTTTTGGGGCGAAGGACGTAATGCAGGATGGTCTTCCAGCATGGGTTCGAGTCCCGTTTGGGGCGAAGGACATAATGCGGGATGGTCTTCCAGCTGACTTGCAGTGTGCCAGTGGTTCTAGCAAGGCATTTGTCTGGGGTCTTCCTCCACGAAAAAGCTGGACGTTGATATAGTGAGCATAATTGGTCGCTGCAATAAAAAAAAGAACAGATTTTTTAACATTTTGAATATTCTTTAGACTTCCTGGGACCTCCTGGGACGTTGTGGTAGAGTAGCCAATTTGTAACTCCTCACTATGCTGAGGCCCTCACAGCATGGGTCCGAGCCCCGTTCGGAGTGAAGGCCTTAATGTGGCAAGGTCTTCCAGCTGGCCTGCCGTGCGCAGGTGGTTCTACACAGACATTTGTATGGGGTCTTCCTCCATCTTAATAGCTGAACATTGCTATAATAATCATATCTGGTCACAGTGATTTATTTTATTTTTTTTTAAAAAAAAACAACACACAAAATATTTAGAACTTAAAAATTCATAAAATTTAAAACTGTTAAAGCTCTTATTGAGTTTCAGAAGCACTTGGAACTAAGATGATTAAACAGTCACACGTCTTTACATCAGCTGTTTTATTTTTTATCCTAAATCTGTTAAAGCATAAATGCTCTATAAAGGCTCTGGTCTGGTTTTCAAGGGTCTGAATTTCAAGGAGTTTGGGGAGTCACATTTGGGAAATATTATACTCCCCCATCACCCCCACACCACCACCACAAAGCTAACAGAAAATGCTCAATTGGGAGTTCTAATCTAAATGCTTCCCCCATCCCCCACCACCAGCCCAGTGCTAACAGAAAATACCACACCAGTGCTAACAGAAAATACTCATTTGGGAGTTCTACTCTATATCCAACCCCTCCACCAGCTCCCCAGTGCCAACAGAAAATACTCTGTTGGGAGTTCTAATCTGTTTCCCACCCCCACCACCACCACCCCATTGCCAACAGAAAATACGCAGTTTGGAGTTCTAATCTATTTCCCACCCCCACCACCACTACCCCATTGCTAACAGAAAATACTCAGTTGGGAGTTCTAATCTATATCCCACCCACCACCAATACCCCAGTGCTAACCCCTCCACCAGCACGCCAGTGCCAACAGAAAATACTCAGTTGGGAGTTCTAATCTATATCCCACCCCACCACCACCCCAGTGCTAACAGAAAATACTCAGTTGGGAGTTCTAATCTATTTCCCACCCACCACCACCACCCCAGTGCTAACAGAAAATACTCACTTTGGAGTTCTTATCTATTTCCCACCCACCACTACCACCCCAGTGCTAACAGAAAATACTCAGTTGGGAGTTCTAATCTATATCCCACCGAACCACCACCACCCCAGTGCTAACAGAAAATACTCAGTTGGGAGTTCTAACTTATTTCCCATCCCTCCACCAGCACCCCAGTGCTAACGAAAAATACTCAGTTGGGAGTTCTAATCTATTTCCCGCCCACCACCAGCACCCCAGTGCTAACAGAAAATACTCAGTTGGGAGTTCTAATCTATATCCCACCCCTCCACCAGCACCCCAGTGCTAACAGAAAATACTCAGTTGGGAATTCTAATCTATATCCCACCCCTCCACCACTACCCCATTGCTAACAGAAAATACTCAGTTGGGAGTTCTAATCTATATCCCACCCCTCTCCAGCACCCAGGTGCTAACCCCTCCACCAGCACGCCAGTGCCAACAGAAAATACTCAGTTGGGAGTTCTAATCTATATCCCACCCCACCACCACCCCAGTGCTAACAGAAAATACTCAGTTGGGAGTTCTAATCTATTTCCCACCCACCACCACCACCCCAGTGCTAACAGAAAATACTCACTTTGGAGTTCTTATCTATTTCCCACCCACCACTACCACCCCAGTGCTAACAGAAAATACTCAGTTGGGAGTTCTAATCTATATCCCACCGAACCACCACCACCCCAGTGCTAACAGAAAATACTCAGTTGGGAGTTCTAACTTATTTCCCATCCCTCCACCAGCACCCCAGTGCTAACGAAAAATACTCAGTTGGGAGTTCTAATCTATTTCCCGCCCACCACCAGCACCCCAGTGCTAACAGAAAATACTCAGTTGGGAGTTCTAATCTATATCCCACCCCTCCACCAGCACCCCAGTGCTAACAGAAAATACTCAGTTGGGAATTCTAATCTATATCCCACCCCTCCACCAGCACCCCAGTGCTAACAGAAAATACTCAGTTGGGAGTTCTAATCTATATCCCACCCCTCTCCAGCACCCAGGTGCTAACAGAAAATACTCAATTGGGAGTTCTAATCTATATCCCACCCCTCCAACACCACCCCAGTGCTAACAGAAAATACTCAGTTGGGAGTTCTTATCTATATCCCACCCCTCCACCACCACCCCGTGCCAACAGAAAATACTCAGTTTGGAGTTCTAATCTATATCCCACCCCGTCACCACCACCCCAGTGCTAACAGAAAATACTCAGTTGGGAGTTCTAATCTATTTCCCACCCACCACCACCACCCCAGTGCTAACAGAAAATACTCAGTTGGGAGTTCTAACTTATTTCCCATCCCTCCACCAGCACCCCAGTGCTAACAGAAAATACTCAGTTGGGAGGTCTAATCTATATCCCACCCCCACCACCACCACCCCAGTGCCAACAGAAAATACTCAGTTGGGAGTTCTAATCTATATCCCACCCTATCACCACCACCCCAGTGCTAACAGAAAATACTCAGTTGGGAGTTCTAATCTATTTCCCACTCACCACTACAACCCTAAAGCTAACAGAAAATACTCAATTGGGAGTTCTAATTTATATCCCACCCCACCACCAGCACCCCAGTGCTAACAGAAAATACTCAGTTGGGAGTTCTAATCTATATCCCACCCACCACCAGCACCCCAGTGTTAACAGAAAATATTCAATTGGCAGTTCTAATCTATTTCCCACCCCTCCACCACCACCCCAGTGCTAACAGAAAATACTCAGTTGGGAGTTCTAATCTATTTCCCACCCCTCCACCACCACCCCAGTGCTAACAGAAAATACTCAATTGGGAGTTCTAATCTATATCTCACCCCTCCACCACCACC
This sequence comes from Sinonovacula constricta, assembly GCA_007844125.1. Taxonomy (NCBI): domain Eukaryota; kingdom Metazoa; phylum Mollusca; class Bivalvia; order Cardiida; family Solecurtidae; genus Sinonovacula; species Sinonovacula constricta. Next base: position 47,804,553 of record CM017566.1, read on the forward strand.
CCAGTGCCAACAGAAAATACTCAGTTGGGAGTTCTAATCTATTTCCCACCCCTCTACCACCACCCCAGTGCTAACAGAAAATACTCAATTGGGAGTTCTAATCTATATTCCACCCCTCCAACACCACCCTAGTGCTAACAGAAAATACTCAATTGGGAGTTCTAATCTATATCCCACCCCTCCACCACCACCCCAGTGCCAACAGAAAATACTCAATTGGGAGTTATAATCTATATTCCACCCCTCCAACACCACCCTAGTGCTAACAGAAAATACTCAATTGGGAGTTCTAATCTATATCCCACCCCACCACCACCACCCCAGTGCCAACAGAAAATACTCAGTTGGGAGTTGTAATCTATATCCCACCCCACTACTACCACCCCAGTGCTGACAGAAAATACTCAGTTGGTAGTTCTAATCTATTTCCCACCCACCACCACCACCCTAAAGCTAACAGAAAATACTCAGTTGGGAGTTCTAATTTATATCCCACCCCACCACCAGCACCCCAGTGCTGACAGGAAATACTCAGTTGGGAGTTCTAATCTATATCCCACCCACCACCAGCACCCCAGTGCCAACAGAAAATACTCAGTTGGGAGTTCTAATCTATATCCCACGCCTCCACCAGCACCCCAGTGCTAACAGAAAATACTCAGTTGGGAGTTCTAATCTATATCCCACCCACCACCACCACCCCAGTGCTAACAGAAAATACTCAATTGGGAGTTCTAATCTATATTCCATCCCTCCACCACCACCCCAGTGCTAACAGAAAATACTCAATTGGGAGTTCTAATCTATTTCCCACCCACCACCACCACCCCAGTGCTAACAGAAAATACTCAGTTGGGAGTTCTAATCTATATCCCACCCACCACCAGCACACCAGTGCCAACAGAAAATACTCAGTTGGGAGTTCTAATCTATATCCCACCCCACCACCACCCCAGTGCCAACAGAAAATACTCAGTTGGGAGTTCTAATCTATATCCCACCCACCACCACCACCCCAGTGCTAACAGAAAATACTCAATTGGGAGTTCTAATCTATATCCCATCCCTCCACCACCACCCCAGTGCTAACAGAAAATACTCAGTTGGGAGTTCTAAACTATTTCCCACCCACCACCACCACCCCAGTGCTAACAGAAAATACTCAGTTGGGAGTTCTAATCTATTTCCCACCCACCACCACCACCCCAGTGCCAACAGAAAATACTCAATTGGGAGTTCTAATCTATTTCCCACCCACCACCACCACCCCAGTGCTAACAGAAAATACTCAGTTGGGAGTTCTAATCTATATCCCACCCTCCACCACCACCCCAGTCTTAACAGAAAATATTCAATTGGCAGTTCTAATCTATATCCCACCCCTCCACTACCACCCCAGTGCCAACAGAAAATACTCAATTGGGAGTTCTAATCTATTTCCCACCCACCACCACCACCCCAGTGCTAACAGAAAATACTCAGTTGGGAGTTCTAATCTATATCCCACCCTCCACCAGCAACCCAAGGGCTAACAGAAAAACTTAGTTGGGAGTTCTAATCTATATCCCACCCCACCACCACCACCCCAGTGCTGACAGAAAATACTCAGTTGGGAGTTCTAATCTATATCCCACCCACCACCACCATCCCAGTGCTGACAGAAAATACTCAGTTGGGAGTTCTAATCTATATCCCACCCACCACCACCACCCCAGTGCTAACAGAAAATACTCACTTGGGAGTTCTAATCTATATCCCACGCCTCCACCAGCACCCCAATGCCAGCAGAAAATACTCAGTTGGGAGTTCTAATCTATATCCAACCCCACCACCACCACCCCAGTGCTAACAGATAATACTCAGTTGGGAGTTCTAATCTATTTCCCACCCCTCCACCAACACCCCAGTGTTAACAGAAAATACTCAGTTGGGAGTTCTAATTTATTTCCCACCCCTCCACCAACACCCCAGTGTTAACAGAAAATACTCAGTTTGGAGTTCTAATCTATTGCCCACCCCCACCACCACTACCCCATTGCTAAAAGAAAATACTCAATTGGTAGTTCTACTCTAAATCCCAGCCTCACCCCACCCAATTTTTTTTATAATTTTGTAAGAAGCTCTTTACAAACTGTTAGGTCGTCATTGTTATGCTAAGGCATACCAATTATCTTCTATTTTAGGTTTTTATTAAGTTTATTTTATTAATTGGGTGAAAAATCCACATAATTAATGATTTCATTTTAAAGTCAGGTGAAGTTTTATTTGAAAACATTGATATAAACCTTTTGTGTTTTGTATAGTTTTTTATATTTATTTATATTTTACAGGTTCAAGTTCACACTGGCTCCTGGACAGCAGGTCAAAAAGCGAATGTTTGTGGTTATGAGAACGGAGAATGGTGTTTTTCTGAATGCCGAACCGAGATATTGATCAATCAATCAATTAATCAGTCAATCAATTTCTTACCTCCTTTTATTTAAAAGTCAAGGTGGACTTGGGTCTTTCAGTGATATTGTTTATATCAATATAAAATTTTTAATTAATACTCCACTAAGACATATGCATTATACATTTGTGTTTTAAATTTCTTTTGTTTCATAAAAGGTAGGTAATCTATATATATGATCATATTTATGTTTATAATTTACAATGATGTGTACCGGCCACAATAGCTCAATTGGTAGAGCATCAGCTTGCGGTTCAGGAGGTCGTGGGTTCAAACCACGACCGGGTCAAACAAAGACTTTAAAGTTGGTAGTAGTGGCTTTCTTCTGAATCTTGGGGCTAAAGGGACAGCATTACGCCTGACTCGTTGGTGTCAGTATAATGGACCAGCCGGGTTCAGTCCCTGGGCACCTCATAAGTGCCTCTGTGATATAATGATAGAAATGTCGCTGCAAATCACAATCCCAAATCACAATTATGTGTTTTGTAAGGGTTTTTGTCTTCGTTTATTTATATACGATAATTGTCATTTTAAAATAGAAAAATAAAAGCTTTAAACAATGTATAGGAGAATAAAAGGACTCCTTATTTTTAGTTGAACTGATGGATGTGTTTACCTGATACCAGGACCAAGACAAAAATATAAATTTGAAAAAAATAGACAAGGTCACATGAATATTAAAATATTGAAATGACACTGTGCAAAGGTAGATGCAACCTAAATGTAAAAGTGACAGTCACTGAGACAAACAAAAGACAATGAGCACACCTGTTCAGGAAAGCAGCTGTATATTCTGAATTGATAAGAGCCCAAATGGAAATGCAATCGTGCTCAGCACACCCGGCTTAGCCTAGGAACAAAAGTTTAGGCGTCAAAAAATATTTAGGTGAAATACACAAAAATCGCTGAAACACACCCTTATGATTTTTCCTGATTTGGGGTCACATCAACTTTGCTCCAAACCTTAACTCTGTTCCATAGGTTATTTTTTTATGCTGAGTACGAATCAGTTGTCCATTTTTGGAAACGTAATACCATTTTGGAGACCAGATCTAGGGTTCGGGAAAGACACGCGCACAACTGTTTCGAAGATAATGTTCGCAAATAGTCACATGGCTAAACAGTTCTAAAGCCACATACGAAGTAAAATATTAATATATTGATTAAAATTGTTTTATAGATACAATTCAAAAATTTGTAAAAATGCATTTCTAAAAGTTTCTCACCAATTATTGTCACAAAATGTGCAAAAAAGCGCATTAGTAGACACACAAAAATTTAGAAAATGGTCGAATAAATCAAGGAGCCTCATTTTTAAGAGAGGAAAGGTCACAACAAATGTTACTCTGGAAATATCAGTCCTTGCTTATGTTCTGCTACCTCGCTTGGTTAAAAGTTGCAAAAGCATGTCTTGAGATGATACAGCAAAACTTCGTTGCTCAAAGTCAAGAGGTGGCAGATGGAAATAAGATGAACTCAGAGAGTCCAGAACCAAACAACCGAAATCAGACAGCAAGGGGCATGGAGGAGGTGGACCTGTGTAGAACGCAAGCTGACCTGGATGAAGATCTGGCATAACTAACCGCTCCTATTGCCATTTCTTCTCAAGTCACTGTATGGCCTGTTACCATCCCCGGCTAACTGACACAGGTGGGACCTTGTGGACAACATGGATTGACTACTCTGCAATTTTAAAATATGGGTACCGTAGAACACATTCTGTCTTCATGCAATGTTGTCCAGAAGCAATGACGCTGCTAGGGGAGGTTTGAATCAGTTCTTAGGATGCTTACAAGAATATAGAAGTCATATGAACATTGCAACTTATACTTAAAAGGCACAGGACAGGTATTCACATGCAAGCCAAATGTAAAAGAAAAACAAATCTGTGAGGTGTCATTTAACAAAATGAGCCAACCCAACAATTACCACCTTGGAAGGGTCAATCGGCAAAAGGGGCTGACTGGGGTGCTTAAACTGGTTTTACGAAGGCTATAACCTCGCACTTCCTGTGGGGTTTCTCAAATGGAAGATGAAAAGAATTTGCTAACGTTTTCTTGCTGAGACGACATCTAGCTGGCCTTGGAGCAAAAGAGAGTGAGGCTTTTTTTCTGAGGGGTAGTTTCTGATCTGCCCTCCATGTGAGGGGAGGGTTGTGGGCTTAGAAAACTAAAATCCATTGGATGGTGCCTTGCTGATTTTTTTCTGCGATTTAGATTAATGGGTTTTGTGTCCAACTGGATGCTGAAGACATGGCTCGCAAAGATTGTCCGATGCCCGAGGCTCATCGTTCGGTATAAAACAGTGTGATGACATCCATTTTGCAATACCACATCAGTTTAGGTATGCCTTTGTACGTAATGTACTGATAAGAGTTGTTAGCATCAACAACCCCTCCAAAAGGAGAAATAAGATATTTGCAATTTTATATATGTACCTTGCCTATCAAATTCATGTCGCAATATGTTACCACTGCTTTGTGGTATTTGGATATAATTTTTGCATAAACTCTTAGTTTATTCTAATAATGACGGTTTTGAAAACTACCTATATTGTTACACAGAAGAAATCGCGAAAACAAACAGCCTAAATGTTCATTGTTTCCAAATCCATATATAAACACTATAGATACCTGTTAAAAATAGATAGGTGGCGATACATTGTTTTCTAGTAGGCAACGTTGCGTTGGAATCAGTGCTGACGTCACAGTAAAGGGCAGATAATGATGTCAGACTTTAACACTAACATATTCTCGATTTTGAAATTACCAAATCTCGCGCAATCGCGTTCCGCGAGATTTGAGGTCAGTGGGTTCCGGTTATACTCTCGCTTGTAAACAAAACAGCTGACTTCCTTTCGTTTGTTCTTCACACAAAAAAACGGACGATGTGAATTAAAATGATACAGCAAATCATCAGAATTAATATTTATTTGTTTTAAATGAATTGTACTCGCTTTGATAATTTTATTTTGCTATGGGACAGAACGATTTCTGCTGTGCTGAAGGTTGTACCCTTGACAGATCTCGAGGTGCCACATGCAATTTTTACGAGATTCCAGACGATAACAAGCTCAGATCTGCGTTGCTGATTAAAATCTCCAGAGTTTCAAAGGTTGTAAGAAATGGAAACGTTGTAACTCAGTCTTGGGCTCCAAGCAAATCTTCCAAATTATCTGTCATTTTAAAGACACCCTAACCCCCGCCAAATCAAGGAAAATATGGTTTAAAGTGCCAAATATATTTCCCATAGGCCAACAATTCAAACAGTGTAGTCGTCGTCAGGTCAATCACGTCATGTTTGTTACACCCAAAGCCAGTTCTTTTTTTTAAAAAACGCTTTCATCACAACTACTTACCAATGAATTCTCTGCATCATCAGATCTCTTCCGTTTCTTAGGCACAACCCTTCTATTTCAGGTGTATTTTGTCAAAAAATTACGGGCTGTCCGATATGACCCAATATGCGACCCCCCCCCCCCCCCCCCCCCCCCACACACACACACCCTCTCCCCCATGACATAGGAGTAAAAGCCCATTGCAAATCAAGTGTTATATCCACACACTAGTGCACACACTAATATGTTTGATGACCTTGCTACCATGATCTTCCAGCAGGTAAACCTTTTCTCTTAGAAGAGGTCTCACCTGGACCAGTTAAAAGACTTAGCTAAAAGGGTATCGGTTTATTGCGTTCTGTGAAAGCATTGTCTTAGAGCTGCATGGTCATAACTTACATCGTGAAACTTAGAAATGAATGCTTACAATCAACCAGTATAAACAAGAATAAAGTGTCAAAATGTATTTATAAAATAAATGGGCTCACGAAAAGCCTGGATGACCTATGGTAAGTCCCTAAAAGGTAAACCAATATTTCTGTGAACCAGAATCCCACCTTAACGCTATGAAATATATATTCACCGTCACATATTAAAATATTTTAACTGCAAAACGAAGTTTCAACAAGAAAATTAATATTTCAAATAAAGATATGAATTATACTTAATTCATTTCCACTTTCCCATTCATGTACATGTAAGTGCTATATTGTCGTGTCGTCACAATAAAGGGAAGTAACCCAATAACGATAAATATGTTTTCCGACTTTCGTTTTAGTAGTTCGTTTTAGTAGTTGTCTTATTTATTTCGTAAAATCAAATCGTTCAACTCATTTTAGTAAGCTATTGACTTTAAGTTCTTTAATTGGAAGGGTGAATGGCTTTATCAGCGATGTGGGCGCACTTGTGACACTGTATTTAGGTGAGTATTTATGAACTTGTTTACTTAAAATTACATAACACTTTTCTCGTTACACATTTTTTTCTACGTCGTGGAACCTAGACAAAATACTTAAAAATAGCATGAAACAAAGAGGTGTACGAAAGGTGTCTTACACGTATACGACTGACTGTAAATTTACGTGAAACTTTATTTACTTAATAAGATTAAGTGAGGGCAATCATGTCCACTAGGATATTAAATTTAAAAATTACTTCCTGTTAAAGCAGGAATAATTTAAGGTTGCTTGTTTAATAGAAGGCGTACACTTGTTGCGTAATTGTGTACCTATCTCTCCAGAGCCATATTCTTTACCTTTACCTTATATATTTCGTCAAAAGATTTATGAGTGGTTATAAACACAAATACGTAAATAAGAACAGGTTTTATAAGAAATACAACACATATGTAAATCTAAACTACCTCTAGACAAAGGCAAACAGAGTAAATATAAAAGTTACAAAAACACGGTCGGCAAAAGAATCGACTGGGGTGCTTAAACCTGGTTTGTGGAGCACTCCAACCTCGCACTACCTGAAGGTTTAGGTAAATATATCCCATCAAAGTGAGAAGGTACAAACTATCCCGATGTTATACCTACTGTGTACACGTAAAAGTCATGGCGACTGCTCATGTTGTCTCACCTACGTGTATATAGGGCACGACTGAAGAGATGAAGAGACAAGAAATCCAACAGTGACTGTCCAATTATGGCTTTAACTCACTGTTTTCATATAGTCTTAACGACCTGTCCGGTCATCGTGTAATTTAAAAGCAATGCAAGTTCATGACTGTAATATACTGAATTGAGCGTTCCTATATAATTAAGAGACAATATAAAAAAGGATTTCTCGAACGTCATAGTCTGGTTAAGTTCTACCCGCTCTATGTTCTGACTAAAAGGAACATATACGGTCATTGGCTCAGTAGGGTATTGTTTTATGAAATAATCAGTGTTCCTCATGAAAAGGCATTGATCATAAACTGAGTGAAAAAGGAACTAAACAGAAATATATACCATAAAGATAATTTCCCTGGCAGATTTGTAACTACAATATACCAGATCAAATATGAAGTGTGTTATGTAGAGAATAGTCTCGCTGAAAAGGAAAATAAATAGAAAAAAGCATTAAGAATGAGCGATAATAGAAGGGTAAGATGTGATGATGCTACAAAAATTAGACACGGAAATTAAAGAAGAATGGCAAGATTAAGAAAAAGAAAGAAGAGTTGATTGTGGGGGAAAAACAGAAATAACTAAAGACGGCAATTATACAGAATAAAGATGAGATGAAAGAATCGCCAATGGAGAAAATAAAATTGCATGAAGGAGAATTAACGGAGTGGAATAGGAATGCGAATAAAGAAATGACAAAAGAAAAATAATTATAAAAAAAACTAATTGAGACAAAAGAAATTATTACGGAGCAATTAAGAACTTTGACAAAGAAATAACAAAACATGTGACGATTGGTGGGATTAGCAAATATATATAATATAAGTGGATGAAAATAAGAATAGAAAAGGTCAATGTAAATAGTTTAAAGCAATTCGATAGAAACTAGAGACTAAGCAAAATGCGATTCTATGCAGCGAAAGCAGGAATGCGTGAATTAAATCGGGAAAGAAATAAGATAGAAAACAAAAGGGGTGTTCAGTTGATACAGTAAAACGTTCTATTAAAAGTAAATACTAATAACAACAACGACACACTGGTTTACTGTTGTCTTGTTCTTTGATAATAACCATAGTTCAATGTACTGTCTCTTGTTTTAAATTCGCTTTCTTATCTGTAGGTATGTGTAAATGGTTGATAGAAGTTCATAGTGTCGTTTAGAATATCTTAGCGACAAGATGGCAACAATGGGAATTGGTTGATTTATAACTGCTTTCTGGAATAATCTTATAGGTAAAAAAGAAACGGTCCCATAAGAATTACCACATATATTTAAATATTAACTAGCTAGACAAGGCAAACAAGGTAAATGTAAGTGCGCAGTCATGGCGTTGTGTGGTTTCGCCCGTCCTTCTCTTTCGAAGTTAATCTATATGGTTTGTATGCGGATAGTTATTGTTTCCGGCTGTTTTATAGGCTGCCGGTATCGTTTGCTTCCATTTAACTTCTGTAGCCGCAAACAAAAACTGACAGTGTGCATTTCATTTTTAAACTCTTCGGCAACGGCATTGTTGAATTTTCTCCATATGCAAGATAGGTTTAAAAGGTACCATTGTTATAATGTCCCTCTCGTCTAATCCATACTGTCGGCAGCGTTTGCAACAAACATTTCGAACGTACGAGTTTGCGACCATTAAACGGCGTGTCGCGTTTCTATTTTATTGATATGTCCTAGAGTTTGATGATTTGTCTGAATGCTTTTTGCGGGCATCTGGAACTTCCTCCACCCCACTCTCAATTTTCGATATGGCTAACGTTCGTCAATGCACGAAAACAAAGAACGGCAGCTTTTGTTTAGACCTTCATTATCTGGTCAAAATTTTCCGTCCTTTCTGTAAAGCGTATTGAATTACCTCGCCACACACCGTTTGTAATAACATCGAAAATTTAGTTGTCTTTCAATTTAATGAGGTTTACAGTGGTTTTTACATTCGTACTAATGCATTTGTATCTCAAACATAAGTCGTACAATGGTCTTCTTTTATACCGACTCTATGCAGATGTAAATGCTTGCATGTGATGAGTCATTATGTAAACGCTTTTAAATGGACTTTACGAATAGTGTTTTACAACAGAATTGGCAAAGTATTGATACTTTAGGTATTTTACCTTTTAAAAGCTCGACATCGATAACTGGGTATTGTGGTGGGTCTTTTTTAACATTTTCTCTGCGCATTCGTCTAATACAGCTAATATATAACATATAAACTTTGTTGTTTACGGTAAATTCAGCATAAAACAAAACGATGGTTTCAAGCTGGCTGATCTAGGCGTTCAAAAATCCAGTATGGTTTGGCATACACTATGTTGGTATTATTTATATTTATGTTAAACTCACAACTGTTGAGTAAAATTGTCAATTATAACAGATTGTATTTTTTCACAAAGCGTCTGATTACAACAGAGTCTGGTTACAAAGGCGTTCTATATAAAAAGTGAAAAAATAATTTATCCTTCAGAAAAAAAATATAAATAAGTTATGAAGACACTAATTTCCTAAGTTTTATAATATTTATAATGTGTCTATCTTTAGCAATTCTGTTAAATTCATGTCATTCTGTAATGAAGGGAAGTAACCCAAACCATGTCAGAGTTTGATATAGGGAATTTCCGACTTTCGCTTTAGTAAGAAGTGCCCTCTTTTCGTCGTTGTTTTATTATTTTTTAACTATTTTTACAGAAATGGATTTTCGCATCTTCAAAAAGAAATCGACCTTATCATCGAAGTCGGTGTACTTTTGCCATTGCATTTTGGAGTTTTAAGAAAAACCTTCTTCTATAGTAAGTGTATATATAAATGTTTTTGATTTTTCTGTAACCTTAAACTGTTCTTGTAGTTTTTAGCCGTAATAACTATAATCCTTAAGTAATTCTGTTCGCTTTAATTATTTAGAATTTGTGTTTATGTTTTATTTATCCCAAGCTGGACCAAAGTACATCGATATGAATTCAATAGTCCCTCTAATGTTTTACGATTTTGCAGGCTTTTATTTAATTTTTCGTTAAAATAAGAACACAATGGCAGTTTTCATTTCTTCGTATTACCTATGCTCTTATTTCTTGCATGTATTTCCACAACTTTGATTATTTATAAACTATGCATTTTTTTGCATGTGAATGATAATTAGCGTGTCCCGTGGTCATGAGAGTATATATATCTAAACTTTAACTCTCTGTACATCTGTAATGACATAATTATTTGTATGCCACCTAATGTGTTCGTACTCTGTAAACAAACGCTGGTACAACCCTTGTTATTTAAATTTTACTTGATCGGAGCCGAAAAATATTCCCGTATCAAAAGGTTTATTGTTTGGATAAACAAAAGAGTCACAGGGTTTGTTACTGACATAGACACTATTTACACAGATGTGTGTAATAGAGGCATTGACTAATCGATATATGGTAACCAGTTTAAACTCGTCAATAACAGGTAAAATGTCACCATCGGCAACAACTTAACTTTTAAATACTAGAAAACCAAATAAAGCCACAATAACGGATATTTTTGTCAATAACCATTGTTTACTTTATGAATATAACGTGTATATGTAAATAAACCTTCGGACATAGAGAGATGGCCCTTGAATGGCAAAATGTGTTCTAAAAGTTATGGGATTATATTTTCCAGATTACTATTACTAATGCATATGTACTAAAGGTATATATGCCAATAATAAGTCAATTACTAGTTAAATGTTAGCAATGCTGAAGAAAAAAAATAAAATAATAAATGTATACTAGCAACTTATGTAGATCTTTATGTGCAACAGGTCATAAACTACTGTGGTATCATTGTATTTAGCGATGGCTTAATTTTCGCGTATTTCGCGCTCGGACCAGTGCGCGAATTTAAAACGTAAGCTAATATTTTACTATATAATTCCACATACGTATAAAACGTGCTAATGTCCGAATGGACCTACACTTTGTATTTAATTACCCGTATCGCTCTTTGATGAAAATTTGAAGTATTTCATATGAATAAAAACAAAATATCATCAGTAAAGCTGTAAAACTTTTTGGGTCTTTTCTGTCCATTATTATGTATTAAGCTTACCTTTTCAAGAATTGTAACACATCCAATTACTGTGTTAATATTTGTTGGTCTATATGTTCAGTTTGCTAAGAGTTATGAAATGAAATTGAAACTAGAAAAATTAGCACATTTTAACATCCCAGCTGTCAGTAACGGCACTCCCTAAGATTTTTTTATCTACGTCACAGTGAGCGAGTGTACTGGGAGAAATTAGGAGAATTGTTCACAGTGAAAAAAAGGTCAAAAGCTCACGTGCGGATGGTGTTGAAACTCTTCTTCCAAGATATGATAAGATGAGGGACTAAATTCAACAAAATGGGAGGAGCATAGAAATAAGAAAGATAGACCGGCCATCCTATTGGCTGAGTGCTGATGCGCCATCGTACCATTGGTCGCCATATTGGAGAGCACAGCCAGTTGCTGAAAATGGCGTCTGCCATTGCGAGCAAGGGGACAACAAAAATTTAAAAAAAAGTTTATAATGGCCATCAGTGTTTTGCAATCAACTGCAATAATCGTAGAGATCTTGAAACAAGATCTAAGAGGATTACCTTTCAACAGTAAGTAGCTTTTTATTTGTTTAAATCAGAGAGAAATCTCGCAACATTGAACCTGCATTTGCTGACTACTGTCACTAAGTACTTTCAGTACAGACAGAGCTCTATTTCATCGATCGAGAGAGAGAGAGAGAGAGAGTGAAAGGGAGAGAGAGAGAGAGAGAGAGAGAGCTGGTACATGCTACTTATTTCTAATCAGTTCCTTCATGATCCTTGGTCTGTATTTTGTAAACAAGTAATGCTGATTTCTTGTTGAAATGATTCTGTTGCGCCCCATGACTGGGCTAAGTACATGTAGTCCAATGTCACAAGACGTTAGGATAAGGTCTGTAATACATTGTCGGCTAAGAGTTGATTTTTTCGTTTAAATGGGATGGCCCTTTAGATATTATGCAGTAGCCTAGCTACTGGTATTTCCATGTCTGATTTAGCACATACTCAGTACACATACCTTGGACATCTTCAAGTGCCATGAATTGTTCTGTAGAGTGTAGTGCATATAGGCATAAAGAAAATCTTAGAGGAGACAATAATCCTGGCCCTAACAGGGATTTGAACCCGGGACCTTCAGATCAGTATGCTGGCACAGCAAGCCTTGCTGTTAGGTTAACCCTTTAGCGACGTGGTTGAGTGCCTGGACTACTGATCTGGCGGACCGGGTTCGAATCCAAGTTAGGGCCAGGATTGTTGTCTCCTCTGAGATTTACTTTAGTTCTTAGTATTTAGGTGAGGTTTAGTGAGCTTTTAATACACTATATTGGGTAATACCATACTTAAATTTCCTGTTTATTTTTCAGTTTCCCAAACAAAGACAAGTCGCCTGAACGGCACAGCAAGTGGATTGTAGGTTGTAGAAGGGCTGGTGCTACACCATCCAAGCATGCGCTTGTCTGCAGCCAGCACTTCACCGAAGACGTTATTGACTGCACTGGCCAGATAACGAGACTGCGGGGTGGAGCCGTCCCAACAATTGTTGACCTTCCAGTACAACTTCAGGTATTTTATACTATAAAAATTATTTAATTACTGCATTATTGTACAGTAAGCAAAATTTGTTGATTGTCTTATACCATTTGAAAATACCATTTGTTATCATTTAAGAAGAAAAAATCCTTGAAATAATACTGCATGGAAAATACTTTTAAATAATCAGCTCAGAAATGAGGTAAATATCCATGGCAGCTGAAAACAAACATAATAAAACACCCAGACACAGTTACTTTATAACATGTTTGTGTTTATTATTGACCTGATTATCTTTATAATTAATTGAAAGTATTATTTATTTTTGCAGAAGAAAATGGTTCCTCGCAAAACTCTGACGTCACTGCAAGAGTGCACCACATGACCAAGACTTTAAATTTGTGACAGAAGGAAAAAACAATGCGACATAACTCAAACAAAACAGTTCTTTTTAAAAGACAATAAGTACACGTTTGTAAGAGATACAATATTTTAGTTGAAGTCAACTGAGATAAAGAGAAAGCCCCAAGGAAGCATAGCCTGACAGTGTTAAGTTTTGTACATCTTCACATCCATGTATACATGTGTAGTTGAAAGACTTCAATTATGTGGAAGATTTAAGCAACATTTGTAGAATATTTGTCCAATATCTTTGCTTTAAAAGACCTGCTGTTGTAAAGCAGCGTAATTCTTGTGCATTGTTTAGTAAACTCAAACTTATTACAATGATTTTTTAAAGTCTCCAGGACTCATTCTGAGCATAGACATTGTAAATATTTTTTTATAAAACTCTAATGATTGCTACTAAAGCATAAATGAACTTGAGATTTCATATGCTAGTTTGGAAGAATTATCCACACACAAACTATACACATTTTGAGAAAATCAGTTCTTGTCCATGTGATAGAAAATCAATTGTTCCATATTATGCATTTTTTTCTACTTCACTGTCATAATACTTTTTCGTGTTGCCCTTTCAAAGAAAAGCAAAGGGATCGCTTTGCCGCTTTATGTTAACTTTTTTTATTTTGACCAAGGTGTCCAAATGAACACTTATCTACATGTAGTTAAATTGGAGATTCAACATTATGACTTTTTGAAATCACACGTTCTGTGCTCTGGTTCCTTCTAACAAAGATATTATTTTAGCTAATTAAATATGCATTTAGATTCATAGTATTATAAAGCTATGTTTAAGTAAACATTTTTGAAAATGTTTTATTATTTCAAACATCTTTTATAAACTAGCATAGTGAGCTGAAATTTAATAAACAAGTTTTTATTAATAACATTAATATAAGGGCATGTCATGCATGTTACCTTAGTATTCTACACAAATTAAAAATATTCTTACCTCAACCAAAACCTTTTGCAAATCTTGAGCATTTAACTTTGCTGTGAGAACATTTATTTCTTTAAATGCTTACAGTTTGTATTATTAAAACAAGTGGCATATTTAATATTTATGTTATGATGTCACACGTAAATTAGTGATTTTCATTGTTTGGTAATAATATTTTAGTGTATAACTGTGGTCAGAATACAAAATTGTATTGATAATGAGTATAAATAAAAGCTACGAACTTATTGACTTACTAATTCTTATTGTTGAGTCCTGTGATGTTGAAGATTTTGGTGCTGCCATGTGTGAATCCTCATGCAAAGTGAACTAGATAGATCTAGTATTAACGAAAACTATTATCTTTAATAAAACATACACACCAAGTATAATCAGTAACTTATATGGTCCTGAAAACCTCAATCTCTGTAGGTGTACATCTACATGTTTGTATATATACATGGCAAACATATTAAAGTGATTTTAATGAAAAAACAATAGCTAAGTGTATGAATCATCTTCTGGGATCGTGCAACAAAGTACTGAAAATTCTTATAACTATTTTATTCATATTTTTAAATCCAATATTTGGCCTTAGTCTGCCTAGGCTAGCAGAAATACTTGCTTGTGTGGTTCTTAACATTAGTTTATGAACCGAGTAGATCTAAATAGTCCGTTATAATTGAAATAAAAGAGAAAAATAACATTAATCTACTCTAACTGTAGTCATAGTCATCCTGTACAAAAATCAAATAAGAGCGATACAATAGGGGAAAATCCCCTATATTACTTCTCGATCGTTACATCCAATCTAGATTCCTACTATGTACAGCATCATGTCTATAAATCAGATCAGGTAAAATTATTTTAAATAATACGAATTACTATGCATATAAAGACACAAAAGATATAAACTACTGCAGAAACTGTGTCGTTTAATACTCTGAAGGAAATAAAAATACATAAAACGCGCAGTGTTATCGGAAAATATTCTAAGATTTTCCTTGTATTATAGCGTATCTATAGTGCTCTCCAAGATGGCGGCCAATAGCGCACGCGTTATAAATAGCGCGCCCGGTCTATCTATTTATATGTCTATGGGGAGGAGTTGTATCGAAGTTTAGGTAAAGGAAAATTTTTGACTGACCTAAGCCGTTTACGCGAACATAAGAGTGATTAAAGCTGTTAGTAAACTTATTAGGGGGTATCTACTCTACTCAGTTGATTGACACTTCGGACCGTATAATGGGTACGCCAATTAACATGCCAATTACATGCCAATTAAAGTATGTTATTAATGGTCCAAATGTATGGATCAAATTGGCCCCGTGTCAATAAGTGGCTCCAAAAAAACAGCGGTCTGATAATTGACTACCAGTGACAAAGGAAGTGGTAACTGACAGGAACCAACTAACACATGATTTGCTGCAGTGTTCAAATAAACAATATTGATAAAGGATCAGTCAATAATCGATTATCATTACGCTTTTTAATATTTGCGAGAATTTACGTCCGCGCGAAACAGTCTTTTTCCGCGATTGCGCGAAATTTCGTGCCAGCGAAATTAAATGATACCACAGTATGCAAGTTTTTATGGAAACGTACTTTCAGACATCATGAAAATCCATGGTCTCAAAACCTTTTCTGACCACGTTACAAACTTGCTTTGCATTTTTGCAATTGAAACTTTTCCAGTCAATAAATTGAAATGCTTTAATATTGCACGTTGGTTTCAAGTTGTTGAGATTACATGTATAGCAACGAATTAAAGCCATATTTCTGGACGTTTGGGGTTGGACGTTCAGGTGTGCTTTCTCCCTTTCCACTTTTGATTATAAGATCAAGGTAAGGTTTACCTGAGGTAAATAGTCACATGCAAATAAATTATAACGTGACTGATGTAACATTTAGCACTATTAAGAGACGATAAAATGTATTGTGCCATTAATCGCGACTGATTAGTATAGACAATGATATATTTCCTAGCGAACAGCGGGCTTATTTATATATCAGGTAACGTGAGGTACCTTTCTGGTGTCTCAGTTAATTTGATTTTCTGTTGTAAGTTTAGGGAGTAGATTTTATGATTACAGGATATGTATCAGAATACATATTATGGTTTTGAGAATTAATTTAATCTAATTAATTTAATTAAGTATTATTCACATATCCACTCAAAACGGCGATCAAAACATGTATTGTTTTCAGTTGAAGTGGGTTGTTTAGAATTTTCAGTGTGGTGGTTAGGATTTTTCCTCTTCGAAATAAATATTTTCTAATATAATGCAAAAATGAATTTAAAATGGAATTTATCTGCAAAACATGACAAATCAACATTCACAATATCCATTTATCCATTGAGCAAATTGCGAACGGCCCTTTTATGTCACTATCAGTAAGATGAAGAGTATGGGACAAACTTCAACTGACGCTATATTCTTTCTGGAAACACGGAAATAACGGCATAATTATATCCATGCTGTGTTCGTACTGTACAGATATGTGTGGAGTTTCTACCATATTTGCGTTGAATTTCAGCTGTATAGTTTCGGAGATAACAATCTTGCCTTCTTGGATTCAAATGTCGACCATCTTTCATTACTCTTGTTGTTGTTTTAAACAGATCAACAATGCCTTCTTTATCTTACATTGTACTTGTCTGTCTTGATGTGGTTCTCTTTACCTAAGAGTGATCTTTTTTAACCTCTTTTGACATATATCATCATGTTTCGTTACGGGTTTCCCTATCGTAAAAAGGAAGGCCATAGTTCATTTACTAACCGTTATTTCACTGACAATATAACCGCATAAATTTATAAATATAAAAGATTATAAAGCTTTGATCTTAATGTTCTTCTTTCCCACAGGTTTCACAATGACTACAGAACTTAAGACGAAAGAATCATTGTGCAAAGGAATCCTAGTAGCAGCCATTGATTTCGGAACTACCTACTCGGGTTATGCGTTTTCATTCCGGACAGAGCCTTTCAATATCAAAGCCAATGTAGTGTGGAGCGCCCCAACGCGTCGTCTTCAGTCGATGAAAACACCGACTGTTCTTCTTCTGAATGACAAAAAAGAGTTTGTAGCGTTTGGTTACAAAGCTGAGGAACTGTATGAGCAGTATGCAGAAGATAAGACACATGAAAACTATTATTATTGCCGAAGGTTCAAAATGTCATTACACCCATCTGTCGTAAGTTTTCTGGGTACATTTGTTTGTTTAACCTGTTTATTATCTTGTAAAATTCATGAGATATATGCGGTTTTATTAGTACAGTGGTGTATCGATTCCTTGTGTTCTAACTGGGATAACTTGCAACCTCGAAGAATTGGCACGTTCGAGTTACCTTCCACAATCTCGAAACTTAACCGGATAACACGTTGGAGGAGTTAGATAGTGAATGTAAATATGAGACTATACGGTTTTTTTAACTTCTCTGTAACTAAAATATTAATTTAGAATTTTAATAACAGAAAAAATATAAGATCCTTGTGAAGTGGTAAGTTCAATAAGAAAATTACATGTTGTACATGTATTTCATTTGCCTTCATAATAGACGTTGATTATTCCTTGAAGTCGGTGATTTGTAATTTTTACACGCATGTGAACAAACATTGAGTATAATGATTTCGTTTTTTTTTTAAATTTTATTTTGAGGTTGTGGATCTGTGCATAGGAAATAAAGACAATGTTTGTCGAAAGAGGTGTGACAAGCAATTACAGATTTCACAGACGTGTAGGTCTAACGGCTCATCGTTACAATTATGGTCTGTGGGCAACGTGTGTAAACAAACAATACATTCCCCTTACAAGGTGTCATTATCACCGTAGTTGTAAAGTCGATTCGACAAATCGAGTAACAGGTGTGAAGTAAATGTTATCTAGGGACCAGACAAGGACCTCGAGTTACACAAAATCGAGTATTTGAGATCGCTAATAATATTATAGAGCTCGAGTTTTCGCCAACATTTAAAGAATCGAGACATTAAGAAATCGGGACACCACTGTAGTTAATTTACTGTGAGATTTATCAGGATCATTTTCTGCAATTTATGCACTTACAGTGACTCATCAAAGATGATTAACAAGCCACATCTCGTTTATATGTTATACATGTTTAACGTTTTATTAAAATTATTTGCAGGTTATGGACATTAATTTTACAATTAAAGACTTCAATGGCAAAGATGTGGAAGCATTGCTTGTTTTTAGCGAATCAATCAAGTATCTAAAGAAGGAGGCAGAAGGTCTTATCAACAAAAGGTTATATCTAAAATAAACTAATATAACGATAAATGAATTTCTTTCTATATAATGATTAATTTATAGGTTGTTGAATATAAGTATTTTTTCTTGTTTTCTCTAGGAATGTGCAACGTCTTTCGTTTCATCTAAGACACATTTCATGGACCGTACCTCTTGTCCTGTTGAATAAAAATAAATCTATAATATCTAACTTGCATGTGCTGTTTCCTGAGCCATGACAAGAAAAAATCATTTACAAGAACGGCAAAGAATTTAAATTTGAGGAGTACTTTATAGATGGAAAGTGGTAATACATTTACATAAACTGAAGAATTGTTTACAACTCAAGTACGAACACTTGCATGTAAAATGTATCGCTTGTCATTATCATCCCATGGTCGATTCAATTTCTGTAATGTTCTTAACTAGGGTTATGAAAAGAGTTCGCCTTGTAGCAATTCTTACTATATGTTAACAGAGGATTCTCAGAGAACGACATCAAGTCGAAAGACGTCGACTGGGTGCTTACTGTTCCGGCAATGTGGTCAGATGCCGGGAAGCAATTCATGCGCAAGGCTGCAGAAAAGGTATCGATGGAAATATTTATCACATTGACAAGAAAACAATATCACGCTATTCCAAACAAATTAACAGAGCTGCGTGTTAATAGATTAATAATCAATATAATGTTGTTGATTCATATCAGTACCCTTGCAGATGACAGACTGTTCCTTTATTAGTTTTGTTTGCTTTGTTTTACCTAGGCCAATTATTGAAAGTGGTATATAACAAACGTGTAAACGGGATTGACGGTTTCTTGGAGGTTATAATGTCACTTACATAAATATTAATTTATTTAGATGACACCATTTATAAACTATACAAAGTGTAGTGCATCCTCCATCTTTTCATATTGTACCAACTTTTAGGCTGGGATCAAAGATGAAAAACTAAAGATTGCCTTAGAACCAGAAGCTGCTTCAATTCTCTATATGCATATGAACTGCATAAAGACAGATGAAAGGAACAATACGGTTCAAATAGACAGAGGATTTCAACACGGAGCCAAATACCTCGTTGTTGATATGGGAGGTAAATCACGCATTTTAATATATGCATATACATGTAATTTTCTTTTTTAAGTTGTTTCAAAAGTCAATAATGGAAAATGGCCATAAATTTAAGATAGTTAAGTGAGCGAAAACCTTTATTTCTATTAGCCTCTAGCCTTATTGCTGTGTTTGCCTTTAGGAAATACAACAAATATGAACAAATATGAATATCAATTATTACTATCTGTGAGCTTTGTTGGAATTATTTTCTTCATGAGCGATTTTCCTGTCTCCGGCGGTTTTGATGATTATGCTTTGCTTTTTCAGGTGGTACGGTGGACATAACGCTGCATCAAGTGGTGGATGAAACCTCTCTTCGAGAGCTCGTGCCGCCATGCGGTGGTCACTGGGGAGGGATGACCGTGGACGAGAACTTTGTTAAACTTCTTAAAGACATTGTCGGTATGATTACTACTGTTTCAGTAATTAAATATTTAAGTCAGTTAACACATGCAGGAAATCCAAATGCTCAAATTAAAGTCAATATTATTACTAAAACGTTATTAAATAAAATGAAATTTATCTTTGTTTTAGTTTCTAAATGAAGCCTACTGGTAGCACTATGAGTTTAATATAAACTATTATATTATTAAACATTGGTGTGGTAATTTGGATCTTAATTGTGTTTTAGGAAAGGACGTTTTCAACAGTTATTTTAAAAAAGATACAGCTTCATTAGTCGATGTGTACAGAGAATTTGAGTTTCATAAGCGGGGTTTTGAACACGATGGCAACGATTCTCGACTCTCTGTTCCTGGATTACTCCTAAATAAAATGAATGAAATGTATCCAGCAAAAGACATTAATAATGTGATTGTAAACAATGATAAACTTAAAGGAAAGGTCACGTGGAGAAGAGACAAAATAACGATTAATTCTGATTTATTCGCTAGCTTCTTTAAAACGACTCTCGAATGCACACTAAGTGAGATTGAGAGAGTCTTGAGAAATTCTGCGGATGTCAAAGCAATTCTTCTGGTTGGTGGTTGTGCTGACTCTCCATTGATTCATAAAAGGATCGAGTCTCGATTTCCTAACAAAAAAGTGATTGTACCTGAAGATGCTGGACTTGCTGTTCTAAAAGGAGCAGTGATTTACGGACACTTTCCCAACACCATTGTATCAAGAGTGGCCAGGCACTCATACGGCATACGCGTCTACAGGGATTTTATACCGGGTAAACATCCACAGGACAAACTGGTAGAGATTGGATCCAAGAAGAAATGCATGGACGTCTTTGCTGTTCATGTGAAGAAAGGTCAGGAACTAAATGTAGGCGAAGTGCAATCATCGCAGCGCTATACAAGGCTAGAGAGGGATCAGACATCTCTCATCTTTGATTTCTATGCTTCGACGTCGGAGAATCCTGAGTATGTCACCGATAAGGGTTGTGAGAAGATAGGTCAGCTTGAGGTAGAGTTGGATTCGTGCTCAAAAGGCGTTATAGTATCACTCAGGTATGGAGGAACAGAACTGGAAGCAGAGGGTTATGATGAAGTGACCAGAAAAAGAACAAAAGCTGTATTTAAATTCCTTAAAGAAAAATGATGACGAAATAAGTGGAAATAATGAAAAGAGATACACGCTGAAATTCAGTGGGTTTTAATATAGCAGAAGTCGCTATATTTTCAGTCCCAGACTAAAATTATCATAGGATTATTTCGGTAGTTTGATTTGTATAATTTTCTTTTAATGAATAAGTCGGAGTATATCTTTTCGGGGTTGTTCTGAGAAAGAACACAGGAAAAGAGTTCAGGAAATTGTATATCAATTTACATTAGACATTGACATGGTATATAATGATGCAATCGTCCTGGTGTAAGTAACTAGCACTCATTTCCATTTAATGAGTTCGCAATCAAATGTATATTTGTAAAACACGACGTTGTTTTGAAAACAAGTAATATTGTCACAAAAAATTGACAAAGTTTCTTTTATCTTTGCGAACATGCCATAATAAAGAATATTCTAAGGTCTTCATTATAAAAAATAGGTTCGGACAAAGCATTTTGCATAATTACAATTATATGTTAAGGTTAGCTGCCAAAATGGTCATTCGTCCAATATTACAGACTGTAAGACTTAAACTGCCTGATCAATACAAAGTATAATTTCAGTGACACGGATGTAAAGCAACTGATTCGTAATTAGTCACTGTTCAATTATATGAAGTTAGACAATGCGAAATATCGTTTTCGAAAACAATGCGAGACCAGCAATGCAAAGAATAAACACATCGCTGATGTGGGTAATCGAAATTAGATTTCTCATGCTGGCCCTTTGGAACAAAATTGACAAAGAAGCTTTTATTTTATAACACTTTCGTCATTTGTTTTAAGAATCTTAAACTAGATCCTATATTGGTAACGGGTGCTTCTACGGCTTTCAATTTCACCGTTTAGAGAAAAGATAATATGGCTCTTGAATGACAATTAAAGACCTACGTCGGCTTTTGAGTTTAGTTACCTGACGACTAATCCTTAAAGATTCGGACCATTTTTGTTTGTTTTGTTTTGTGTTTTGTTACATTGAACCTACACAATTATGTTCATATTGGCGACGTCCAGCTAATTAGCTGGTAATTCTACTCACATGAAAGTTCTCGCCCCAACCGGGACTGGAACCCAACCGGTGAGGGGCTGAGGAGTTACAAGCCAGCGACCCTAATCACTCGGCCACGGGCGCCACTAGGGTCATTTAAATATTCGAGCATCGGCTACTCTATCTTGTCGTTGTGCTGTTTGTAACTGTAATGGTGATGTGTACAGACTTGGAATCGTTATAGTGAAGAGAAAAGCGCGTGATCAAGTGCACTTTACTAATGGTAAAATATGCGAGACAGTATTTCTTCTAGCAAACCTAGTAGTCTTGTTGAATGGAAAATTGATTCAACCGCCACCTGTCAATATGACATCTATTGTCCTTGATGGAAAAAGATGTCAAAGTTTAAATGATAACCCCTATCACTATCAATTCGAGTCCATTTAAATGGAGACTTATCCGACAAGTGCGTATACTTAGGTACACAGCACGTTTTTTAATTAGTACTAAACAGGTTTTCTGTTTTGGATATGGTTATTCTATTCATTATTGCCCGTGTCTATTGACGTTTTTATGCGCATACTTTATTTTGTAAAATATGATTTAATGTTTTTTATTCGTGCTTGTGAGTGTAATAAATTAATGCAAAAGCTGTGATTTTTTATTAAGCATAGTTTAAATTAATACTGTATATATTTATACTGCATATATTTGTTTTATTATTATTTAGGTACATTATTATTTGCAGGCTCATTGTTATATGCTTTTTATTAGAAAAATGCTTTAAGATAGTACTGGTAATGGTTTTGTGTGCATGTTTCAATGATATTGGATTGATAAATGGAAGATTATATCCTGGTCTGTTTATATATTAGTGTATCAATAACGCCGTTATATTCTTAAGGACTATGTATAGTATTATTCTATTCTATTAATTATATTATTGTTCTATGATATTAATTATATTATTGTTCTTTGAGTTGAATTAAATTGTACTATTTGTTATAATCATTTCATCACAGGACACGTCGATAAAATTTTATCAAACGTACGCATTGTGCTGTGTGAATATTGGTCAGATATATTTAACAGCTTTGGACTTCTTCTTGATATAATCATAAGGGAGATTTTCATAATATCAAATCAACGTTTAATAACCTTTTATACACAGGTACCATCTATATAAGATGCATGTATTCTATTACAAAGATAAATGTATTGACTGTTTGAATAATGACTCTTTCCTACATTTAATACAAAAAGTAAGTTGTGTCTAAACTAAGGGTTGACTGTCGTTTGTTGTCAATCTAAATGGAAGATTATTAATGCGAGTCCACTTCAATAGAGACTTATCGGACAAGCACGTTTTTAATTAGTACTAAACTGATTTTCTCTTTTGGATATGTTCATTCTTTTCATTATTGACCGTGCCTTTTGACGATTTTATGTTTTGTTCATTGTTCTTTAAAAGTACACTATTAAATTTATTCAGAAGTATTTTAATATATTGACTTATTTGTTGTAGTAAAGTGCATTTTTAGTTGTCTTTATAAGTATGACGAACATTTTGTTTGTTTTGTAAAATATGATTTTATGTATTCAATATTCGTGCTTGTGAGTGTAATGAATTAACATCAAAAACTGCGATTTTTTGATAACCATATTTTAAATTAATATTGTATATATTATTTGCTGCCTCATAGTTATATACTTTTTATAAGAAAAAAATGCTTTAAGATGGTTATTGTTATGGTTTTGTGAGGATGTTTTAATGATTTGGATTGATATATGTAAAATTGTACCCTGGTCTGTTTAAAATTGAGTGTATCAATAACGACGTTATATTCTTAAGGACTAGGTATGGTATTACTCTATTCTTTATATTGTTCTATGCTGTTAATTTTATTATTGTTCTTTGAGTTTAATTAAATTCTACTATTTGTTATAATCATTTCATCACACGACACATAGCATCGATAACATTTCATCAAACGTACGCATTGTGCTGTGTGAATATTGGTCAGATATATTTAACAGCGTTGGTCTTCTTCTTGATATAATAGTAAGGGAAATGTTCATAATATCAAATAAACGTTAAATAACATTTTATACACAAGTGCTGTCTATATAAGATGCATGTATTCTATTACAAAGATAAATGTATTTATGACTGTATGAGTAATGCCTTTTCATCCTACATTTAATACAAAAAGTAAGTTGTGTCTAAACTAAGGACTGAATGTCGTTTGTTGTGAATCTACACATTCCTGTATCGATTTATCATGGCATTGATAACTAATTCCTAGAGAGGTGCATTTGAGGTGCATTTGATTTCAGCAAGCTTAGCTCGTGGACTTTTACACATGATATTTAAGCAATATATTACAAATGCGTTATGTGTCTTTATCTCATGCTTTTCTCAAGCAAATCACAGCCGACAACTTAGGATCGCGCCCAAGCAAAACGAACATAACATCAACATTTAGGACATTAAAGTTAACAAATATCGATACAATTTAATGTTGAACAATAATGAAAACTCAATCTCAGAGGAAAAATGGACAAGTCAGATCCTGAACAATGATGAAACAATCTATTGGAAAAGTATATACAGTAACATTTATCAATCTACAATAGACACTACACTACGTTGTAAATATAAATTTAAATATAAATATAAATTAAATATAAATTTTAATGAGAATAATTCCCACAAATAAATCGCTATATAAATATAAACACACAGAATCAGGTCAATGTACTTTCTGTAATTCAGCAATCGAATCACTTGAGCATCTATTCTGGGAGTGTTGCAACGTACAACCATTATGTAAACAACTTAACAGTTTCATCAAATCAAAATCAATATAAACATTACTATAACGAAAGAAAAAGCACATTTAGGTATTATTTCAAACTGTCCGTATACAAGTATTTGTAACACCATTATTATATTAGTGTAATATTTTAATTACAAATCCAAAACAAATAAAAAAATCCCAATTTGACACTTTTTATTACCTTCTATAAAGAAAATTTAAAATAGAAGAAAGAATGGCCTTAGACCATGATAAATAGGATGTCCATAATAAAAAATGGCTAGTACTTAATCCTAACAATAGTAAAAACATATATTTTATAATTTACAATACCATAACCAACAATAAACGACAGATGGCATTATAAATTTAAACTTGTTTGATGCTTGTTTTTATGCTGATACAATTAAGCCATATGCAAAACAAAATATAATCATCTTTTCACCTAAACTTTCTAGTGGCAGTAGTAGTTATATTGAAATCATGTATCATTAAATCACTTATTCCTTTTTTATTGTACCTTGTAAACAAGCTTAAGAATGAGAGAAAGAGAAAGTGTGAGATAGAGACCTATGTCTGTGTGTGAGAGAAAGAGAGACTAAAAAGACAGAAATAGGATGGGCGGAATGAGAGAGGGTGTATATCCATAGCATGATGATGTAATATATAAAGATTCATTTCTTCGTTAACCCAATATATGTATTATGACATTCGTATAGTGTATGCAGAACTTGAATAAACTTGAATGATTTGTAATATATGTCATCACGTTGCAGAAATAAAAGATAAAAAAAACATGTGAGACAAAAGTCGGGGGATGACAATATTTTGGAATTCTCGATGAAATTTGCACACGGAAAAAGTGGCTGTTTTGTGGCCCCTTGTCGGCAAACGTCAATCTCAGTAAATGACATGCACAAGTTTCACTTTTGATCTAGCTCCTTTCTTAATATAGAATAGATTTTTCTTTTGTAAACTTACGAAGAAAATGTCGTTACTCACTTGGGTATTGGAATTGTGGTCATTTCTATGCATAACACTTTTCGGATTGTTTCAGACTACGGTTTTAAATGCAAGAAACATCAACTGAAAGAAATACAAAAATACCACAAACTATTTTGTTTATTTAATATAGCTGATTCTTGTATATATTTTACTGAATATTGAACTGCTCAAATGAAGTTGTTTGTAATTGTTTTTATGTTTAGATATGCTGTTGGTCATTTTAGAATATAAAATACATATTTAACAGCTTTATATGGGTGTGCAAATGTTCAAAAGAGTTTGTACCGAAATGAAATATCAAAAACAAATGTTGCATGGAAGGAAATATAACCAATTCAAGTTAAAATAAGCGAAGAAATACAAAACTAAGCATAAATTAAACTACTTTTCAACTTAACCATAAACAACTTTAAAATTATTATACAATTATAATTATTTCAAATTCATCTTTTTAAAATTAAATGTTTAACTTTTCAAATAATATTTAAATGTGATATCAAAATTTAATTCTGGTAGCGAAAAAGGTTTGGGCTTTGCTGTTTATGTCAAAACCTTTCGTCAACAAAAAATTTAAAATTTTAGTCTTTGTATTCTTATATATTGAAAAAAGTATCAAAATTGCGTGGAATGAAGATATGGAAATATAACCAAAACCGAGGGAGGTGGAGAAACAACACATAATTAAGTAACAAGACAAAAATATGTCTAAACACTAATACAAGATTATTTGCACAAATTAAAAAAGAATATTCCTTTGATTATTAAGAAAGTAAACAACATGATAATAGAAAAAAATCATGTCCATGTAACATGTTACAATAATGTACCTTCTTTTAATCGACTTTCCAGCCAGTGTCTAATTTCTATTACAAAAAATTAAACCGAATTAAAAAGTAAACTTACAGTGGTACAGATGATGATTTTGATGGTATTGTTTCATAAAATCGTTCCTAAAATCAAAAAGTGCATTCTATGACCATACTAGCCAGTGGTATGTTTACAACATCCATCGCTTTTTGAACATTATCAGTACGATAAAAGACATATCCGTCTGGGTTTTTTTAAAACCTGTTACTGTTTTGGACATCAGATCTAGGGTTCTAAGAAACGTGCGTGCATGTTCCGAAAAAACGACCTGTAACAGCGTTCGTGATCAGCACACTTGGTTTAGCTTAGGAACAAAACTTGAGCCAGTTGTCAAAACAAAATATTCCGGTCAAAAGCGCCAGAATGGATGAACTTTCCCGTGATACAAACCTTACCACTTACTTTGTCCCTGTGGGGTTATTTAGGGAGGAGCACGAATTGGCTGTCCCTGTTGGGACATTTCTTGCCGTTTAGAAAATCATATCAAGTGTTCAGAATAACACATCATGCGTACCTAAAAGATTATGACCAATCTTTTTACAATGGCAAAGAATAATACCTGTGCACCTGTTATTATTAATATATTGTTATTGTTAATATTTCGTTGAAAAACGAAAAAAACTACACCTTACTATTTTTGCCAATTTTAAGTCAATGAACTTTGCTCCAAACCTTAATCAAAACTGTGTCCCGTATGTCATATTCGATGCAGAGTACGGAGCCGGTGTCCGTTTTTGAAAATCATTTACCGTTTATCAGATCTAGTGCTCGGAGAAAGCGTTCGCACCTGTCCCGGAATGCAAATGTATGCACAAACGCTTAATAGTCGCAAATTTTCACTGATAGTCACATGACTTAACAGTGTAAAGTAAAATATTATTGTATCTATTAAAGTTTTAAGTATTGTTTCATAGATATGATTCAATAATGTGTAAGTCAAAAGTTAAAATAAGAAGATTGAGTTTTATCTGACATAATTGATGTATTTCTAAAAGCTTCTCACCGATCATTTAACAAAATGTACAGAAACTGCGTCAATAGTCACAAATAGTCACAAATGGTCAAATGAGTCAAGGAGCCTTCTTATAAAATATATAAAAGATCAAAACAAACGTTGCTCTGTCTATTTAGTAGGAGAATATTCCATCACTTCAGAGAGTCTGACTTGGTGCCATTGGCTAGA
This sequence comes from Sinonovacula constricta, assembly GCA_007844125.1. Classification (NCBI taxonomy): domain Eukaryota; kingdom Metazoa; phylum Mollusca; class Bivalvia; order Cardiida; family Solecurtidae; genus Sinonovacula; species Sinonovacula constricta. Next base: position 47,832,628 of record CM017566.1, read on the forward strand.
CAATTGCCTGGAAAATTCAATACTTGCTTATGCCAACATATGGGCTGCTACCTCGCTTGACCAGCACATTGTCTACGAGATACTGGCTACGGCAGTAGAGGATCTCACAAGGACATTCAAAAAGAGCCTAAGCCGCTGGTTTAATGCTAACTAGTGTTGTACGCGGATCGGACGAAATATGGACATACCATGCAATCATTTTTGTCATTCGTGACAGAGGAATTCAGAGCTGCGTCCCTGATAGAGGAAATCAAGGTTGCAAAAGCACATTTTTATCCCAGACAAAGGACCTTAAGGTAACAAAAACTCACTACATGATGTCACATAAAGACTTATGTGATCATTTGGTCGAGGGGAGACAGATGGGAAAAGGAAGAAAACAGCTGAGATGGGGCTGCAAGGGCGCGGATAAGGTAGACCTTTCCAGAAAACAAGCTGGCTTGGAGGGGTATCTGGAGGAATTATCCTCTTCGATTGCCGTTTTATTTCATGTCACTGTAAGACCTGTTACCATCCCCGGCTAACTGACCAGGTGGAATCTTGTGGAAAACACCGGGTGTTCACTGAGCAATTCTAAGAGAGTGGTACTTCTGCCTTCATACAATGTTGCCCTGAAGCAAGGACGCCGCAAATGGAGACAAATCAGTTCTAAGGATACTCGCAAACACTCTTAAGAAAGAAAGAGGTAAACAGTTTCCAAATGCAAAATTCTGTGAGGAACAAGGATGGATGTTTCTCGATATAGTTGGTTTCCTTGGATCCTCTGCCCAATCTGTGAAGAGGATGTTTAGCTCACTGGAAATTGTTTGAAAGGAACGCAAATCTTCAACTATCAGATTTGGGAAGGCAGCTGACACGGCATCTAGCTGGCTCTGGTGCAAAAGAAAGCAACAGAGAGTGACCTTTTTTTCTGAGGAGTTGTGTCCGCTTTTCACTACTGTTCTGCCTTCGTGGTGAAAAAAAACAACAAAATTCTCCTAATGGTGTCTTGCTGAAACCACAGAAAATAAAAAGACAGTACCAAACTGTTTTTTTTTTCATTATAGCTTATGCCAATATAACAGCTTCTCAATGAAAACCATGTCTTCATAAAATTCTTATTTTTGACGCCTTGGATATCTCACATACGTGCTCTTTCTTGTATTTATAATCATATAAAGGGGAGTTATCTAATTTGTCGGATTACGAAAAAGTGGGTTTCCTACTTACGTTTTTGATCTTTATTAATTTCGTAAAATAAAACATTTAAACTTTCTTTAATAAGATATTGACTTTAACTTATTTAAAATGGAGTGATGAATGACTTGCAGCGATGTGAATGCACTTGTGTCACTGTAGTTTGGTAAGTAGTTTTGAACTTGTTATCATATTAGTTGCATTAAAGTTGTTTTAAACTTTTCCTCTTTAAACATGTGTATGTTTTTCTATACTTCTTTCAAGCTTGCCTTAAAAGATATGAAAATGCTCGCTGTAATTATTGTTGCATATATATGCGTGTGTGTACACACACACACACACACACACACACACACACACACACACACAAACACACACACACGCGCGTGCGCGCGCGCGTTGTTTGTTGTTTCATGTTAACAAGATTTATTAGTCGTCAGCAGATTTATGCTAAAATGTATATAAATAAACACTTCGTTTTCATCTTCCTAGTACTTGTGGCCTGTTTTCAGTGTATTGTCGATAAAAAATATGTGTGAATGTGAGCAAACGTCTTATCATGAATTTGCTCAATATATTGTTTACAGAAAATGATTTTAACACCTTCTTTTATTTTAAACAATTGGTAGATCACCAATTATGGTATATAATTATGGATTATATAACCCATAATCATAAATATGTGTTATCTATTGACATGGGGTGTATCGTCTAGATCTACAACTTGTATATAAGACTCTATACGCATTGTTCTTAGTTTGTATCACATAAGGACTATTGTATGTTACCCCATTTATTGGTATTTCCTTTGTGACGACCACAATGGTAGAAACATAAGCTCTCCAAACCAGCGTTGTAGCTTGGTTAACTCTTCGACGTGATTTAAGTGTCTTCCAAACTTGTGCGGTTAAGGAACGGTTATTGTGGCTAGTGCACGAATGGGTGACCGTTGGAGTGCACCGACCCGAGTTACAATTTTCTTATTTTCGTTTCTTTATACTGATTTCGCTAATTCCACCATTTGTTACATTATTGTCTTCTTTGTCAATACTTATTAATAGCTCCATACCCATTTCTCTCTTTTCTTTATTTGTTTCTTCCTTGTTCTTTTGTCTCCCCTTTCTTTTTCGCAATATTTACCCGTGCAAAATTGCACAAAAATCTTACTGGTCGAGAGAAAATGTTAATTTACTTAAACAACTTATTCAACAGCATATTTATATATTTTATGTTTATGGCTTCGTATTGTGTGTGCACAAGTAAACCAAAGGAGCGACAGTACTTATGCCGCAGTCATTGAAGAATTATCTGTAAACATAAATTTACGAATTGAAACCCCTAACATTTTACTATACACTTTTGTCACGTGGGACACCTCAAGACTTTTACACTTTGTATATATGCCAGTTCCAGCAAAAATAGGAATGACGAGGTGGTGACCGGCTCTTTCACAGGGGTTTTAATTTACAAAAACCTTGTTGGCATTAAATAGATTAAGAATGTCGTCAATCTTAGTGTGTGTAGTCTGACGTTTCTAACTGATACACTTTTTCTAATCATGGATTATCTCGTAGTTAAATGCAATTATGAAAGTATATATCTAAACACCCCGTTCAAAAATCACCATTATCACAGTTTCTGGCAATCAGTAAATTAGTGAAAGCAACATAAATGGACAACTGATTAAGTGTAATCAAGTTTAAACAAAGTCTTCTGATTTCTGGTTTTATTATTCCACAAATTAATAGTTATCATTAATGGTAAATTGGCAGTAATTTACTTTACATTTACAGGTACGGGAGGCCCCGGGTTCGATCCCGGACCGCGACATACCAATAGGTAAATAAGAAAAGGTCGAATCAAATGTTCACAGATATTTAAATTTTATCTACCAGTAGACAAAGGCGAAGTCGTTAAAAATGGTAGTGGTATAGCTCCCTTGCTAACGCTCAAGCAAATATAAGGGTAGTTCCACGACTGGTTGGCCCGGTGTCAGGATAATGTGACTGGGTGTGTTATCATGCCAGGTGTTCACGGCATGGTATACACACTGAAGGCAGCACTATATCTGCTTCAAGCGGACACCGTCCCCAGATAACTGAAATACTGTTGGTGGGACGATAAACCCAATAAACAAACAAACTTTACATTTACCAATTACAGCAACGACAAATTGAATTAGCAGTCCGGAGTTACAAATCGGCGATTCTGTCACTACGCCACATTTGCCCCTGCTATCTGATGAAAATACTTTTGAAATAAAGTAATTTCCAAATGAAGCATATGCCAATGAAAAATGATTGGATACTGGATAAAATATAACTTTGATATAGATTAGTTATCTAGTTTGCTAATTTTCTTGCACAGATTATTATTATTATATACCTAACTTCTTAAGCACTTTTTTCATGTACAATTATTAACACGTTCAAAAGTACTGTACAGTGTAACCACATAGATAATACAATATTTAAAAACAGATTAAAACATAGATATTGCTCAAGTCACACATAAAAATAAAAAAGATAAATAAAATACAGGTAAGACTTAAGAATTTGTTAGAAATTCTGGTTCAAAAATAATCAGTCCAGATAAAACCTCTTGAATAAGTGAGTTTTAAGTGCTCTCTTAAACACTGTTAGAGTTTCACAGCTTTTAAGTGATTTAGGTAGGGCATTCCAGAGTTTAGGGGCTGTCGTCATAAACGCGCGATCACCGTAAGTCACAGTCCTACTACGCGGTACAACCAGCGTTAAACAATCATTCTGGGACCTAAGTTGTCTGGATGGGATATAAATGTCTAGCATGTTTTGTATGTACGTAGGTGCCTGTCCGTGAAACGCCTTAAACACATATGTGAGGAGTTTGTACTCGACTCTGATGTGTACAGGAAGCCAATGTAGTTCCTTTAATACAGGGGTTATGTGGCAGTTATGTGGTGTCCTGGTTACCACGCGAGCAGCCGCATTTTGAACATTTTGGAGCTTGTTGAGAACGTACTTAGGAGAACCATATAGCAGCGAATTACAGTAATCTAGTCTTGATGTCACTAACGAGTTTATCAGGGTTCTGGTTGAATCTATGGTCAGGTATTTACGAATTTGACCTATTTGTCGAATTTGCATGAAGCATGAACGAGAAACTGAGTTCACATGTTGTTCCATGTCTAAATGAGAGTCCAGTATGGCACCAAGGTTTCTAACTGTTGTTGATGGTTTTATTACAGAATCGCCTACCCTTACAGTCAGATCTTCAAAGTTACTTCGTTTTGGTACAAAGACAATCACCTCTGTTTTGTCCGCATTTAGTTTGAGAAAGTTATTTTTCATCCATAGTATGATGTCATTCAGGCATGCTTCAATCCTTCGCAAGGTCTCATTGCGTGAAATGGTTTCTTTTGGTTTAAATGCCATGTACAATTGCGAGTCGTCAGCGTAGAAATGGTGTTGTAGATTATGCTTCCGACAGATCGCGCCCACAGGTTTAGTGTACATGATGTAGTTTTTCGGGCCAAGAACAGACCCTTGTGGCACTGAAAATGTCATACGTACAGGTTTTGACAGTTCTCCATTGACGCAGACAGTTTGATGGCGCTCACATAGATACGATTTCATCCATTGTAAAGGTTTGCCTACTATGCCGAAGTGTTGTTCAAGTCGGCAAAGGAGGGTACTATGGTCGATCGTATCAAAAGCAGCGGATAAGTCAACATGACTAGCACAGTAGCTTCATTCTGATCAAGAGAACGGAGAATGTCCTTTTTAAACATAATAAAGCAGATGAGATTTACAATCTTCTTAAGATGGTTTAAACAATTCAAACTTACGTATTAGTTCTCTTAACAATTTCAACTCACTTACTAAGCTAAAGCCATATTTAAAAATATCTAAGATGACAGCGTTGGTGGGGCATTAAGAAACACCATAAATTGATCTTTTATCCAGAAAATGAGCTTTTGTCAAACCGATCAAAAAGATTATGCGTACTTTAAAACAGTTGCATTTTCAAATCTCACTTTGAAGCTACTCACTTAATAGACACTAGCAAGATCAAGTGATGTTTGATGTTTTTATACACAAATGCTGCAGAGAATTATTATGGATTATTATTACTTTAGTAACCACCTTTTTGTAATGTTACGCCCCTGAGTACATTTATCAGTAACGGTATATGATTTTATATAAGTCGCTCTGATCCACATTCGGGCTGACTTTGCGTCAGTTTTTATAAGTAGGTCAAAGGTCACGTTACACAGCTAAAAATCCATTTTAATTATGACAGTCACCAAACACGACTAGTGACCGCAATTTCAACGAATGAAAGCTCCTTACTTTATTAATTGTACAATTTGACCTCTTTTTGTGTTTGAAGTTTATCTGTATTTTGGTTTTACAGCACACCGTTGAAGTTTATCTATTTAATATATTTCCCTATCTATATACTGTTACACCTTTTGGGGGATTTAACATGTAAGCTCACACAACACTTAAATCGATATTATAATTGTAAATAATTGTTTTCTTCGGCAATAACGGTCTTCAAGAACGGCGTTTATTTACAATTTTACAACGGTCTAAACGTAGTAATGATGTCACATTGTGTGCCGTCATGACGTTACTTGGCTTCTCCCTTCCCTCTCCTTTGCATGTAGTTTGTAAGTACGTCGTTAGTTTCTTCAGCTGTTCGATCATCCGTCGGTATTGTTTAATTCTATTGAACTTCTGAAAGTGTGATTAACATTTTAAAAAACATACGATATTTGAAAAACGTTTTTATAAACCCAATAAACTATGTTGTTTACGAAAATTTCAGCATGGAACAAACACTTTGGTTCACAAGCTCGATGACCTAGGCGTCGATGGAGCCATTATTTGGTCATAGTCACATTTGGGAAATAGTATACTCCCCACACAACTCCCAATGCCCTGCCCCTCAACCCCCTTCCCCCGCACCTCCTCCCCCACCACCACCACCCCAATACTAACAAAAAATACTCAGTTGGGATATTTTTTCCAAATTTTGTAACAATCTCTTTTCAAAATGTTATGTCGTTATTGCAATGCTAAGGCATAATCAAATCTTATATCTTATATTTTTATTAAATTTATTTTCATTAATTGGTTGAAAAATTCACAGAATTAAGTATGTGGGTGTGGTGTTGAAATTTCCCACTCTTAGGCTTGTGGAATTTTCTCTAAAATTAAAAGTAAGTCATTTCACTTTAAGGTCAGGTAAGTTTTATTTGAATACCTTGTTATAAACCTTATTGTGTTTTGTATATTTTTTTTATATATTTATTTATAACAGGTTCAAGTTCACACTGACTCCTGAACATCAGGTCAAAAGCGGATGTTTGCAGTTTTGAAAACGGAGAATGGTGTTTTCCTGAATGCCGAACTAATTAATTAATCAGTCAATTAATTACTCACCGAGTTTTATTTTAGAGTAAAGGTAGACTTGGGTCTTTCCGTGATAGTATTTATATAAATATACAATTTTTGATTAATAGTCCACTAAGTCATATGCATTATACATGTGTGTCTTAATGTTCTTTTGTTTCATAAATGGTAGGTTATCTATATATATAACCATATTTATGTTTATAATTTACAATAATGTGTACCGGCCACAATAGCTCAAGTGGTAGAGCATCGGCTTGCGGATCGGCAAGTCGTGGGTTTAAACCACGGCCGGGTCAAACAAAAGACTTTAAAGTTGGTAGTAGTGGCTTCCCTCCTACGCTCGGGTCTAAGAGGACAGCATTACGCCTGACTCGTCGGTGTCAGTATAATGGACCGGTCGGGTTCAGTCCCTGGGCACCTCATAAGTACCTCTGTGATATAATGATAGAAATGTCGCTGCAAATCACAATCCCAAATCACAATCATGTGTTTTGTAAGGATTTTTGTCTTCGTTTATTAATGTATAATAATTGTCATTTTAAAATAGGACAATAAAAGCTGAAAACAATGTATAGGAGAATAAAAGGACTCTTATTTTTAGTTGAACTGATGATGTGTTTACCTGATTCCAGGACCAAGACATATATAAATTTGAAAAAATAGACAAGGTCCTATGAATATTAAAACATAGAAATGACATTGTGCAAAGGAAGATGCAACCTAAATGTAAAAGTGACAATCACTGAGACAAACAAAAAACAATGATCACATCTGTTCAGGAAATCAGCTGTATATGCTGAATTCATAAGAGCCCAAATGGAAATGCCTTTCTGCTCAGCACACCTGGCTTAGCCTAGGAACAAAAGTTTAGGCGTCAAAAAATATTTAGGTGAAATACACAAAAATCGCTGAAACACACCATTATGATTTTTCGCTGATTTTGGGTCACATCAACTTTGCTCCAAAACTTAACCGAAACTATGTCCCATAGGTTATTTTCTATGCTGAGTACGAATCCGATGTCCATTTTTGAAAATCTCTTACCATTTTGGAGACCAGATCTAGGGTTCGGGAAAAACATGCTCACATCTGTTCCGAAGATAATGTTCGCAAAAAGTCACATGGCTAATCAGTTCTAAAGCCACAAACAAAGTAAAATGTTAATTGATTAAAACAAATTTATAGATACAATTCAAAAATGTGTAAAATGCATTTCTAAAAGTTGTTCACCAATAATTGTAACAAAATGTACACAAAACCGCATTAGTAGGCACAACAAGTTACATAATGGTCAAATAAATCAAGGAGCCTCATTGTTAAGAGAGTAAAAGTCACAACAAATGTTACTCTGGAAATATCAATGCTTGCTTATGTTCTGTTACCTCGCTTGGTTAAAGGTTGCAAGAGCACGTTTAGAGATGTACAACAAAACCTCGTTGCGCATAGTCAAGAGCAATCGGAACTCCTCGGGTAATTCTGTTATCGGTACAATCATCCCTCGGATGTATCTGGTGCAATGATACTTACAGAAAACATGATCGTTTTGTTCGCCGGAAGTCGGATAAATATGCCTCAAATGTAGTTTGCACAAAACATAAATAATTGCGCCGTTTTTGTGTTTCCTGCGCTGGGTAAATTAAACTTGGATGATTTAAATTTGAAGCAGCCAGACATTAAAATGTTAAGGCATGGTACTGTAGTAAGCTGTCCTCCGAGCTGTCATCTTTATTTTGACGTCTGTCACAAATGAAGTTCCATTTAGCGATATGGCCGAGATGATCCGACTCCCTACATACATCCGAGAGATGATTCGTGAATTATCCGAGGTGTTCCGATTGAGTCAAGAGGTGGCAGATGGGACGAAGATGAACCCAGAGAGTCCAGAGCCAAACAACCGAAATCGGACAGCAAGGGGCGTGGAGGAGGTGGACCTGCTGTGTAGAACGCAAGCTGACATGGAGGAAGATCTGGCATAACTAACCGCTCCGATTAACATTTCTTCTCAAGTCACTGTATGACCTGTTACCATCCCCGGCTAACTGACACAGGTGGGATCTTGCGGACAGCACGGATTGATTACTCTGCAATTTTAAGGGATGGATACCATAGAACACATTCTGTCTTCATGCAATGTTGCCCAGAAGGAAGGACGCTGCAAGGGGAGGTTTAAATCAGTTCTAAGGATGCTAGCAATAATATAGAAGTCATAGGAACATTGCAACTTATACTAAAAAGGCACAGGCCAGGTATTCACATGCAAGCCAAATGTAAAAAAACAAATCTGTGATGTGTCATTTAACAAAAAGAGCCAACCCAACAATTACTACCTTGGAAGGGTCAATCGGCAAAAGGGGCCGACTGGGGCGCTTAAACTGGTTTTAAGAAGGCTCTAACCTCTTGTTAAATTGTTTAAATTGTGAGGCTTTTTTCTAAGGGGTAGTGCCTGTTCTGCCTTCCATGTGAGGGGAGGGTTGTGGGCTTAGAAAACCAAAATCCATTGGATGGCGCCTTGCTGATTATTTTCTGCGATTCAGATTAATGGGTGTTGTGTCCAGCTGGATGTTTATTGTTTCCAAATCTATATTTAAACACTATAGTGATCTCTGTTAAAAATAGATAGCTGGTGATACATTGTTTTCTAGTAGGCCATGTGGCGTAGGAATCAGAGCTGAGGTCAAAGTAAGGGGCAGATAATGATGTCAGAGTTTAACACTAATTCAAACAGTGTAATCGTCGTCAGGTCAATCACGTCATGTTTGTTGCACCCAAAGCGAGTTCTTTTTTAAAACGGTTTCATCACAACTACTTACCAATGAATTCTCTGCATCATCAGATCTCTTCCGTTTCTTAGGCACCACCCTTCTATTTCAGGTGTATTTTGTCAAAAAATAACGGGAAATGTGTTTACCCCCCCCCCTCCCTCATGACATAGCAGTAAAAGCCCATTGCAAATCAAGTGTTATTACTACACACTAGTGCACACACTAATATGTTTGATGACCCTGCTACCATGATCTTTCAGCAGGTTAACCTTTTCTTTTAGAAGAGGTCTCAACTGGACCATTTAAAAGACTTAGCTAAAAGGGTATCGGTTTATTGCGTTCTGTGAAAGCATTGTCTTAGAACTGCATGGTCATAACTTACATCATGAAACTTAGAAATTAATGATTACAATCAATCAGTATAAACAAGAATAAAGAGCCATAAATCTATTTATAAAACAGAAAAATATTTTAAATATGCTAAACGAAGTTTAAACAAGAAAAAAATAATATTTCAATTAAAGATATGAATTATACTTAGTTTCATTTCCACTTTCCCATTCATGTACATGTAAGTGCTATATTGACGTCACAATAAAGGGAAGTAACCCAATAACGATAATATGTTTTCCTACTTTCGTTTTAGTAGTTGTCTTTATTCATTTCGTAAAATCAAATCGTTCAACTCATTTTAGTAAGCTATTGACTTTAAGTTCTTTAATTGGAAGGGTGAATGGCTTTATCAGCGATGTGGGCGCACTTGTGACACTGTATTTAGGTGAGTAGTTATGAAATTGTTTACTTAAAATTACATAACACTTTTTCTCGTTACACATTTTTCTACGTCGTGGAACCTAGACAAAATACTTAAAAATAGCATGAAAGAAAGAGGTGTACGAAGTATGTCTTACACGTATACGACTGACTGTAAATTCGCGTGAAACTTTATTTACTCAATAAAATTAAGTGAGGGCAATCAAGTCCACAACGATATTAACTTTAAAATTACTTCATGTTAAAGCAGGAATAATCTAAGGGTGTTTGTTTAATAGAAGGCGTACACTTGTTGAGCAATTGTGTACCGATGTCTCCGGAGCCATATTCATTACCTGTATCTTATACATTTCGTCAAAAGATTTTAATTAATTCTTATAAACACAATACATTCAATACGTAAATAAGAACAGGCCTTATAAGAAATACAACACATATTTTTTATCTAAACTACCTCTAGACAAAGTCAAACAGGGTAAATATAAAATTGACAAAAACACGGTCAGTCGGCAAAGAACCGACTGGGGTGCTTAAACCTGGTTTGTGGAGCACTCCAACCTCGCACTTCCTGAAAGTTTAAGTAACAATATCCCATCAAAGTGAGACAACTAACAGTAAGCACCTGCATCGGGACTTAAAACTGATCAAATAAACTAATATACAGTCAAAATAACTAATAATATAATAAACTATCAACATATGTTCAATATGTACAGTAGATAAAAGCCTCGACAACCTAAAAGTTTTAAATGATAGAGTAGTTTGAAATAAAACAGCCCAAACGTCGAAGTGTAATAAAAACAATTTGTTGACGTCGTACAAAACAAATGTCATGCCGTTATATGTCAGAAAGTGTCAAAAGTGAAATTTAAAAAAAGTACGAAAGAAATCATCGAATTTTAGAAAGTAGCCCAAACCATTAAAGCAAAATTTAGTACTCTGAGGAGTTAAGAGATAATGAGATTCAAATAATATATAAAAAAGCTGATGATTTATCCACAATTGGCATATTTTATAATGAAGGTACAAACTATCCCGATGTTATACCTACTGTGCAATCTCACGTAAAAGTCATGGCGACTGCTCATGTTGTCTCACCTACGAGTATATAGGGCACGACTGGAGAGATGAAGAGACAAGAAATCCAACAGTGACTGTCCAATTATGGCTTTAACTCACTGTTGTTTTTTATGGTCTCAACGACCTGTCCGGTCATCATGTAATTTAAAAGCAGTGCAAGTTCTTGACTGTAATATACTGAATTGAGCGTTCCTATATAATTAAGAGACATTATAAAAAAGGATTTGTCGAACGTCATAGTCTGGTTAAGTTCTACCCGTTCTATGTTCTGACTATAAGGAACATATACGGTCATTGGCTAAGTAGGGTATTGTTATATGAAATAATCAGTGTTCCTCATAAAAAGGCATAGATCTTAAACTGATTGAAAAGGGAAATAAACAGAAATATATAGCATAAAGATAATTTCCCTGGCAGATTTGTAACTGTACAATATACCAGATCGAATATAAAGTGTGTTATGTAGAGAATACACTCACTGAAAATGAAAAATAAAAAGAAAATAGCATTAAGAATGAGCGATAATAGAAGGGTAAGATGTGATGATGCTACAAAAATGAATCACGAGACACTGAGTTTAAAGAAGAATGGCAAGATTAAGAAAAATAAAGAAGAATTGATTGTGGGGGAAAGACAGAACAAACTAAAGAAAGCAATTATACAGAATAAAGTAGAATAACAAAAGGACGTAATACCTCGAGATGAAAGAATCGCCAATGGAGAAAATAAAATTGCATGAAGAAGAATTAAAGGAGTGGTATAGGAATGTGAATAAAGAAATGACAAAAGACAAATAAATTATAAAAAAAAACTAATTGAGACAAAAGAAATAATTACGGAGCAGTTGAGAACTTTGACAAAGAACCAACAAAACATGTGACGATTGGTGGGATTAGCAAATATATATAATATAAGTGAATGAAAATAAGAATAGAAAAGGTCAATGTGAATAGTTTAAAGCAATTCGATAGAAACTAGAGACTAAACAAAATGCGATTCAATGCAGCGAAAGCAGGAATGCGTGAATTAAATCGGGAAAGAAATAAGATAGGAAACAAAAGGGGTGTTCAGTAGATACAGCAAAACGTTCTATTAAAAGTAAATACTAATAACAATAACGACACACTGGTTTACTGTTGTCTTGTTCTTTGATAATTACCATAGTTCAATGTAATGTCTTTTGTTTTAAATTCGCTTTCTTATCTGTAGGTATGTGTAAATGGTTGATAGAAGTTCATAGTGTCGTTTAGAATATCTTAGCGACAAAACGGCAACAATGGGAATCGGTTGATTAATAACTGCTTTTTGGAATAATCTTATAGGTAAAAAAGAAACGGTCCTATAAGAATTACCACATATATTTAAATATTAACTAGCTAGACAAGGCAAACAGGGTAAATGTAAGTGTGCAGTCATGGCGTTGTGTGGTTTCGCCCGTCCTTCTTTTTCGAATTTAATATATAAGGTCTGTATGCGGGTAGTTATTGTTTCCGGATGTTTTATAGTCCGCCGGTATTGGTCGCTTCCATTTAACTTCTGTAGCCGCAAACAAAATCTGACAGTGTGCTTTTCATTTTTAAACTCTTCGGCAACGGCATTGTTGAATTTTCTCCGTATGCAAGAGTGGTTTAAAAGGTACCATTGTTATAATGCCCCTACTGCCTTTCCCACGTATACGTACTGTCGACAGCTTTTGTAATAAACAGATTGAAGGGATGATTTTGCGATCATTAAACGGCGTGTCGTGTTTCTTTTGCACTGATATGTCCAAGAGGTTGATGTTCTGTCTGATTGCTTCTTGCTGGGCATCTGGAACTTCCTCCACCCCACTTCCAACTTTCGATACGGCTAACGTTCGTCAATGCACTAAAGAAATAGAGAAAGAATGGTAGCTATTGTTAAGACCTTTATTATCAGGCTAAACTTGTCTGTCCTTTCCGTACACCGTACTGAATTACCTCTCCACACACCGTTCGTAATAACATCGAAAATTTATTTGTTTTTCAATTCAAAGATGTTAACAGTCGTTTTTACATTCGTACTAATGCATTTGTATCTTATACATAAGTCGTGCAATGGTCTCCTTTCCACCGACTCTATGCAGATGTAAATGCTTGTATGTGATGAGTCATTATGTATTTGCTTTTAAATGGACTATACGAATAGTGTTTTACAACAGAATTGGCAAAGTATTGATACTATAGGTATTTTACCTTTTAAAAGCTCAACAGCGATAACTGGGTATTGTGGTGGGTCTTTTTTAACATTTTCTCTGCGCATTCGCCCAATACGGCTAAAATATAACATATAAACTATGTTGTTTACGGGAAATTCAGAATAAAGCAAAACGATGGTTTCAAGCTGGCTGATCTAGGCGTTCAAAAATCCAGTATGGTTTGGCATACACTATGTTGGTATTATTTATATATGTTAAACTCACAACTGTTGAGTAAAATTGTCAATTATAACAGATTGTATTTTTTTCACAAAGCGTCTAATTACAACAGAGTCTGGTTACAAAGGCGTTCTATATAAAAAGTGAAAAAATAATTTATCCTTCAGAAAAAAAAATATAAATACGTTATGAAGACACTAATTTCCTAAGTTTTATAATATTTAACTGTGTCTATCTTTAGCAATTCTGTTAATTTCATGTCATTCTGTAATGAAGGGAAGTAACCCAAACCATGTCAGAGTTTGATATAGGGAATTTCCGACTTTCGCTTTAGTAAGAAGTGCCCTCTTTTCGTCGTTGTTTTATTATTTTTTAACTATTTTTACAGAAATGGATTTTCGCATCTTCAAAAGGAAATCGGCCTTATCATCGAAGTCGGTGTACTTTTGCCATTGCATTTTGGAGTTTTAAGAAATACCTTCTTCCATAGTAAGTGTATATATAAATGTTTTTGATTTTTCTGTAACCTTAAACTGTTCTTGTAGTTTTTAGCCGTAATAACTATAATCCTTAAGTAATTCTGTTCGCTTTAATTATTTAGAATTTGTGTTTATGTTTTATTTATCCCAAGCTTGACCAAAGTACATCGATATGAATTCAATAGTCCCTCTAATGTTTTACGATTTTGCAGGCTTTTATTTAATTTTTCGTTAAAAATAAGAACACAATGGCAGTTTTCATTTCTTCGTATTACATATGCTCTTATTTCTTGCGTGTATTTCCACAACTTTGATTATTTATAAACGTTCTTTAACTCTTTAACTATGCATTGTTTGTATGTGAATGATAATGAGCGTGCCCCGGGGTCATGAGAGTATTTATATCTAAACTTTAACTCTCTGTACATCTGTAATGACAAAATTATTTGTATGTCACCTAATGCGTTCGTACTCTGTAAACAAACGCTGGTACAACCCTTGTTATTTAAATTTTACTTGATCGGAGCCGAACAATATTCCGGTATCAAAGGGTTTATTGTTTTGATGAACAAAAGAGACACAGGGTTTGCTATTGGCATAGACACTATTTACATAGATGTGTGCAATGAGGCATTGACTAATCGATATATGGTAACCAGTTTAAACTCGTCAATAACAGGTAAAATGTCCACTCCGGCAACAACTTAACTTTTAAATACTAGAAAACCAAATATAGCCACAATAAAGGATATTTTTGTCAATACATGTAACCATATTTTACTTTATGAATGTAACGTGTATATGTAAACAAACCTTCGAACGTAGTGAGATGGCCCTTGAATGGCAAAGTTTATACTTAAAGTTATGGGATTTATATTTTCCAGATTACTATTACTATTGCATATGTACCAAAGGTATACATGTATTAAATAAGTCAATTACTAGTTTAATGTTACACCAATGCTAAAGATGCTACATGTTCAGTTCAGTCTATTTCTGGAATATTTCACGTAAAAAATATAATAATAAATGTATAAGGGCAACTTATGTAGATTTGTGCAACATGTCATACTGGAAATCATCCGATCTTTAACAGATTGAGTGAGGCAAAGCTAATCATCAACCTGGATAAAAGTGAATTTTGTCATGTAACGTTGACCGTTTTAGGACATGTTGTGGGACAGCGTAATGTAAAACCTATTGATGCAAAAGTTATTGCTATTTCTGAGTTTCCAAAACCTACATGTAAAAAGCAATTTATGCGATTTCTTGGTATGGCAGGCTGTAACAGAAAATGTTGTAAAAATTTTTCTGACAATCAGAACCTTTGACAAACCTTCTCAAAACTGGTAAATCATTTGTATGGAATTTTGAATGTCAAACTGCATTCCACAAACTGTCAAACTGCATTCCACAAACTGAAAGCTGTACTTAAGAGCGCACCAATTCTCTAAGCACCAGACTTTGGTAAAAGTTGTTCAATGGCTGTTGATGTTAGTGACGTCGGTGCTGGTGCTGTTCTGTTATAATCATATAGTGAGGGTATTGATCATTCCGTGTGAAATTATTATACAATTGAAAAAGTGTGCAATGCTGTTTTTTTGCTATACAACATTTTGAAGTGTAAGATGGAGCCGGAGCCTGCTCTTACAAGAGTACACATTAAAGGAAAAGACAATGTTATACCTGATGCTCTAAGATTACATGTATTTTGAACTTTGTATAAATGTTATTGTGTTATATTAAATACAGTTTGTTTTGATATGGTGCCTGTTAAATATGCATTACATAGTTTTACTTTTAAAACAGACGTTACCATTTTCACATTAAAAACTTTAAACGTTAATCTTAGGTTTAAAGCTGAATTAACAAGGGTTTTTGTGTTTTTGGGTGTTTAAAACAGAATTTGTCAAGCATTTAATGTAAAATTCGAAGCGTTCACTAAACTTTTATAAATGAATATGTCATGTAAGTTACTCACGCGTGTACCTCGCGTTTAAAGAAAATTGTCAAGTTATTAATTTAAAACTTCAAACATGTACTTTATTGGGTGGAAACTCTTCTTATCCAAATTTCTAACAAGGCCAGATGTCTGCTTTTTTTGTATATCCAGACAATTAGGTTTTAGTTGGTATTTAACATATGAATAGATGATGCCATATGGCAATGTACGTATAGGAGAATGTGTCCACTAACCCATTTAAAATCAAGGAGTTTACTTCATGTTATTATAATAATTTGTCAAGTAACAAATATAAATGTCAGAGCGTTTACTGCACGCATATAGAAGAATTTGATTTAAGATATTAACTTTCCAAAGTTTACTTCCCTTGAATGGAATAACATTTAAGAAACTCCTTTAAACTCTAAGCGTTTACTTCACGTTTATAAAAGTATTTGTCAAGTAACTCTTCTAAACTTGACATGGTTCTATTTTACGATTATAGAAAGCATTGCCAACAAACTAGTTTACAATTCCATGCGTTTACATTGCGTTTATAAAAAATAGTCCTTTATATCTTCTATGAAACGAACTATCATAAGAACTCGGGATTGATACCTTTTAAAGGGGTCTCCCTCTTCCAGTACATATTTCATAGCTGTGATTTTATAAACGGACGTAGTAGAATCTAAAAGAGATTTATGTTCTTAACATGATGCTGCCGGAATAGTTATTTTGGGAGTTTAAAAAATCAAACATCAATAATTAGCTTACGAGTTAAATAAAGGTGGTTATGATTCACTTCGACCGTAATTTATAAAAATACGACCCAATAAATATCAACATAATCATAATTGAATATCAATTGATATTTAGGTGTACATATCCAAATTGATCGTTGACAATATAAGAACAACATATAAGATTATACACATAATAAAACAAATTGATATTTATGGAAACATTAAGTTTACTCATTTGAACATAAAGATACTTAGACGGAATTTGAACTATACAAATTATGATAACCTGCGATCTATATTTTGGTAGATTCAAATTCAATCTTTAGACATTACAATTTTTTTTTTCAAAATTTAAAATGACCGGTTGAAAAGTGGCCAGTTGATTAACATTATCTAATGAAAACATTTCAATGATCTTGATTTATCGAACGAAATTACATGTATTATTTAAATTAATCCGAAAGGGTTATCTTTCTTTAAATAATTTACTTTTTTAACATGCCTTAAGATTGTTCACCCTTCTAGGATTTTATAATTCAGAACCATCAGCATAATAGCTATTTTAATTCAATATTGTTCTATGCAACGATATAAAGTGCATGGCTTTTATTATTTTAGTGCCGTTCACTAGACCTTTTTGAAGTTAAATGCTACCAGTTAAAGATGTATACTTTGCAGGTGTGACTGTTAACGTATTTTCCCTGTTAAACAAATACTTTGTTGATAGATAATTGTTTAATCTAAGAGTGACATAAGCATTTTAACCACAATGTCTCGATGTGGTTTAACTAGCATTATGAAAGGAAAGCAATAGCGCATGCACTAAATTTTATTCTATTTAAAATTAAACCGTATAAGATTGATAAATATTAAAGGTTATAAAACTTTGATCTTGCTGCTTTTTCTCCCACAGGTTTCACAATGACTACAGAACGTAAGATTAAACAATCATTGTGCAAAAGACTCCTTGTGGTGGCCATAGATTTTGGAACTACCTACTCCGGATTTGCGTTTTCATTCCGGACCGAGCCCTTCTGTCTCAAAACCAGTGAAACGTGGAACGCCCCATCGTGTGGTCTTCAATCGATGAAAACACCGACGGTTCTTCTTCTGAATGAAAGAAAAGAGTTTGTTGCATTTGGTTACCATGCCGAGGAGCTTTATGAGCAATATATAGCTGAAGAGACATATGGAAACTATTATTATTGCCGACGGTTCAAAATGTCATTACACACATCTGTCGTAAGTTTTCTGTGTACATATGTTACGGCTTCATATTTCTAAAGTTTAACACATGATTCGCGTATAAACTTCGCTAACATAATTGTTCAACATTTTCAAGATGCACAAGCAAGTAATGAAAAGTTGTTGTTTTTTAAATAATTTTTACACGTTTGTTTGTTTGTTTGTTGTTTTTTCTTTTTAACCTTTTTCTTAATAAATATTTCATGTTTTGCGGATATTCCATTTAGTGTTAACAATGATTTGTTACGTAGATGTTAAATGTACATATCACTAGAAAGAAGCAACTATTTACTCTAAATTCAATACTTTTTTAATATATATTCTTCTGGTACCGATTTTTTGCAAATGTTAGAACAGTGCATAATCGTCTTTAAATCGCGATCGATGATTTATGATATTGTTGTATTCAAATGGTCTCATCCGGGAAACTCGTTATGGCGCAATTAGGATTAAAATATTTTTTGATACGGGACATTGTCCCAAATATTTGAAATCTAACATGTACATAGGCCAAGAATTTCCCAAATGATTTAAAGAAAAACAACAACAAAATTTGGTACATATACATGGATAAAGTTTAACCAATGGCAGTAGTAATGTTTTGTTACTAGATAACAAACCATATAAATATTGTTTAATAAGACCGTATAAATTTGTTGACATGTATCTTATTATTAAAGTTATTTATGATGATTATTTTTAATTATTACAGATAATGGACATTAACTATAAAATTAAAGATGACAATGGCAAAGAAGTGGAAGCATTGATTGTATTTACCGAATCAATAAAATATCTAAAGAAGGAGGCAGAGAATCTTATCAAAAAAAGGTGATATCTAAAATATATTACCATAACGATAAATAAACAATTTCTTTAAATAATGATATATTTATAGTTTGTTGTGTGAACCCCGCTTTTTCTTGTTTTCTCTAGAAATGTGTTTACGTGTCCTCACATAGTGACAGTGCCTTTTGTTTCATCTAAGACATATTTTATGGACCGTACCTCTCATCGCGATGAATAAAAATAAATATATAATATTTAATGTGCATGTGCTTTTACCTTAGCCTTGGCAAAAATCCCTTTACAAGAAAGGTAAACAAAGACATGATGATAGCTTTTCCTGAATAATTTAATAAACAAACTGAAGAATTGATTATATGAGAATTTCTTACGCAACTTAGTTACAATGTTTCGCATGTTTCTAGTTCTGTTCAAAAAATCATTCCGATACTATTTGTTCTTAGTATTTGAAGCCTTTTTTTCTCAAGTGACCCAAAATCGAGTTATGAATATCGTTCGCCTTACTGCTATTCTTGCTATATGTAAATAGGGGCAACGTAGAGGAAGAAATCAAAAAGTTCGGCGTCGAATGGGTGCTTACTGTGCCGGCAATGTGGACAGATGCCGCTAAGCAATTCATGCGAAAGGCTGCTGAAGAGGTATGGCTAAAAATACATTGACAAGAAACCAAAACCACGCTACTCCAAACAATTTAACAGATAAATAATCCTACTGTGTTGTTCCCTTTCTGTACCCGAACAGACTGCTCCGGTTGTCGCCAAAGGTTTCATAGGTTTGTTTGTTTTGGCTTTTTTTACCTAGGACAACTATTTAAAAACGACATATAAAACAGAAAGTCTACACGCTAAAACACGGTCACTTTTATAGACGAATTTAGATGACACTGTTTGAAAACTGTAGAGAGTGAAGTGTATCCTGTATCTATTTTAATTTTATCTCCTTCAGGCTGGGATCAAAGATGAAAATCTTAAGATGGCCTTAGAACCAGAAGCTGCTTCAGTTCTCTACATGCATCTGGACTGCATAAAGACAAACACAACGAAAAATCAAGGTCAAATAGACAGGGGATTTAAATGCGGTGCCAAATACCTCGTTGTTGATATGGGAGGTAAGTCACCCATTTTAACCTGTACAACTTCATGTTTTATTTAATTTGTTTCAAAAGTTACTATTGAGAATGAACCGACCATAAGGATTAAATACACAAAAATATAAATAATATGAATATGATTTTCTTTACTTTATATGACTATATATGAGTTTTGTTTAAGTGTATCCGCATGTGCGATTGTCTATGGCGATTATGATGAGGATGCTTGGGAGGATTAAGTTGAGTTAGTTACAATATTTTGTTCTAGGTGGTACGGTGGACATAACGCTGCATCAAGTAGTGGATGAAACATCCCTTGAAGAGCTGGTGCCGCCATGTGGTGGTCATTGGGGCGGGACGACCGTGGACAGGAACTATGTGGGGTTTCTTGAAGGCATTTTCGGTATGATGTTGCTTTTTCCATAACAAAATGTCTAAATCAGTACACATATGCAAGGTACGTAGCAAATGCTCAAACAAATGTCAATATTATTAACAAAAAATCTTCTTGAAAAAAGATATACTTCATCTTAGGTTTTCTTTCTAAATAAACGTCCTTTTATCAATCTTTGCTGAATATAAATTACTACTTTTAGATATTTGTGTATGTATGTGCGTCTTTATTGTGTTTTAGGTACAGACGTTTTCACAAGATTTGCTAAAGAGGATCCTGGTTCGTTAGTTGATTTGTACAGAAGCTTTGAAATTAAGAAGCGGGCTTTTCATCTCGGATGCGACGAATCCCAAGATAACACAAATAAAAAAACAATTATATCTGTCCCTCATACACTTGTAGAAACAATGAAGAAAATGTATCCAGCCAAAGATATTGGTAATGTGATTGAAAAAGATGATACATTAAAAGGAAAACTCACGTGGAAAAATGAAAAACTAATTATTACTTCGGATTTATTTGCTAGCTTCTTTGAAAAGTGTCTCGAAGGCACAATAAATGAGATTGAGGGAGTCTTCAGAAATTCTGCTGATGTCGAAGCAATTCTTCTGGTTGGTGGTTGTGCTGACTCGCCTCTGATTCACAAAAAGGTCAAATCTCGATTTCCTAACAAAAGAGTGATTGTACCTGAAAAGGCTGGACTTGCTGTTTTACAAGGAGCAGTGATTTACGGACACTTTCCCAATATCATTGTTTCTAGAGTCGCCAGACACTCATACGGAATACGTGTCTTCAGAGATTTTAATCCAGATCAACATCCAGAGGACAAACTGGTAGTCATTGGAACCAGGAGGAAATGTAAGGACGTCTTTGCCGTCCATGTGAAGAAAGGTCAGAAACTTCGAGTGGGCGAAGTCCAATCATCAAAGCGCTATACAAGACTAGAGAGGGATCAGACGTCTCTTATCTTTGATTTCTATGCTTCGACGTCGGAGAATCCTGAGTATGTCACCGATGATGGTTGTGAAGAGATAGGTCAGCTTGAGGTAGCTTTGGATTCGTGCTCAAAAGGCGTTATAGTATCACTCAAGTATGGGGGAACAGAACTGGAAGCAGAGGGTTATGATGAAGTGACCAGAGAAAGAGCGAAAGTTACCTTTAAATTCCTTGAGAAAAGGGTACAAAGATAAATATTTTTCCTTACTTAATTAAAGTAACATGGTTTCAATAAGGTTTCATGTACCGACAGAATTCTGTAGGAATGTTTGTGTTCTTTTTGTTGCTGTTTTTCACTTTTACTGAAACATAATTTCCTTACGAGATGATTACATGAAATTGATCTTCAAATTGTAAAAAATTAGGTCAATTTGTTATTCCAAAAAGACCATGTTTTTTTGTGGTATATTTTGGAAAGATACTTTGTAAGCAAGCAACAATATTAAGCACACTTAGACCCACTGGACAGCGGCACTGTGCATATGTGTGCATTGTAATAGTTGCTACTATTAAAATATTTTTCAGTGGAGATATTTACAACCATAACAGCTCTTTTAGCTCTAGGTGCTTAGAGATACACGCCTGCCATATGGCAATGTGTAACCGTACAAAGCACACACTAATTTGCGGGGGGTAAGACACAGTACCTAGATAAAGGGAAGCTATAAATACGACACAAGGGTGACATCATCGTTAAAGACTAGACTTCAATAAGTATATGCAGTACATGTATGATATTTTATGGCAAATCCATTAACACCCCCGACAAGTCTCCGAAGTAGAAACTTAAACTTTTAATTTCTTACTAAATACACTCATTAGTTTCCAGACATTCTTATTTTTCCTATTTCAATTTGCACCTATTTCAGCATTTTTATGTTTTATAAAATACTCTATTCAACTCATAGGTTTTAAATAAGCGGCCACACTGTTTTCATTTAAACATTTCTAATATGTAATACATTTACGTATTAATTTTAAAATTCATGGAAGGAAACTGGTGATTTAAAAGGTTCGTTATTATTACTACGTAATTTATACCAAAAACTCCTTAGACTGCAACATGCATATTGAACCATATCTTGTGGAATGATATCAGCAATTAGAAAAATGTATGAGAATTTATAATGAAGCAAACAAGTTACTACTTAAAATAAGAATATTCCTTATATACCGTATACCTTTCATTTGTTTTAGATAAAATATATTCCGATTCCGTTAGAAACTGACATGTTATATAACGGGACAAGCTTTCTGGTGTCAGTACCTAGCGCTAATATCCTTTGAATGGGTTTGCAATCAAATGTTTCTTTGCCCTTGTTATGTTGATGTTGTTGTTCTTGATACGCTTGCTTTTTGGTAATCATATTATTTGTAAACACGACGTTGTTCTGCAAACAAATTATAATGTCATAAAAAGTATGTCAAAAAATAACGAAGATAACTTATCTTTGCAAGCATGTCATATATATATAAACTTAGACTGTAAGTTTTGCGCTGGCATGTTCAGTGCGAATGCACAATTAAATCACTTAACTAAGTTATTAGTTATCATGAATTCAAAAATAAAGGACGATAAATTTGAGTTCATTAAGTTGCTTAATTTGCCTAATATCAAGCATTATATCAATGATACGGATTTAAAGCAACGGATTCGAAATTAGTCACTATTCGTTGATATAAGTTTATACAATCCGAAGTATTTTTTAAACAACAATGCGTGACAAACATTGAACAAAGATAAACACCTCGCTGAAATGGCTTAAAAGAAATGAGATTTCTTATGCTAGCACTTTAGAACAAAATTGAGAAAGACACTTTTATTTTATGATACTCTCGTCATTGTTTTGAGAATCTAACAGAAGAGCCTGTATTGGTAATGATTGCTTACACGGTTTTCACATTCATAGTTGAGAGAATATGCAATATGGCTTTTGAATGAAAATTTAAGACCTACGTCGACTTTTGAGCCCATTTACTTAGACATAAAGACCTATTTGACTTGTACTTTCGGACCATTTTTGTTTGTTTTGTTTCGTTTTAGTTACATGCCACTGACACAATTATTGTCATATTGGCGACGTCCAGCTAATTATCGGTGGTGGAAGACCCCAGATTTCTACCAGGGTAGAACCACCGGCGCGCCGCAGGAAAGCTGGAAATCCTACTCACATGAAATGTCTCGCCCCAATCAGGATTCGAACCCACGAGGTGAGTGGCGGTGGAGTTACACGTCAGCGACCCTAATCACTCGGCCACGGGCGCCACTCGAGCCATTTTCATATTCGAGCATCGGCTTATTTATCTTGTCGTTGTGCTGTAAGTAATTGTAATGGTGATGTTTACAGACTTGGAATCGTTAAATTTAAGATTAAATGGCGTGTTCAAATGCACTTTACTAATGGTAAAATGTGCGAGACAGTACTTATTCTTAGCTAACCTAGAAGTCTTGTTGAATGGTACACAGGTACAAAGCACGTCTTTTTAATGAGTACTAAACTGATTTTCTGTTTTGGATATGTTTAATCTATTCATTATTGCCCGTGCCTATTGACGTTTTTATGTGCATACATGTATTTTGTTTGTTTTGTAAAATATGATTTTATGTTTTATATTCGTGCTTGTGAGTGTAATAAATTACTGCAAAAACTGTGATTTTATAACCATGGTTTAAATTAATACTGTATATATTTATACTGTATATATTGATTTTATTATTATTGAGGTATATTACTATTTGCTGGCTCAATGTCATATACTTTTATTAGAAAAATGTTTTAAGATGGCACTGGTAATTGTTTTGTGTGCATGTTTTAATGATATTTGATTGATATATGCAAGATTATACCCTGGTCTGTTTATATAGGAGTGTATTGTGCTGTGTGGGTTTTGGTCAGACATATATTTACCAGCCTTGGTCTTCTTCTTGATATGATCGTAAGGTAAATGACAAATTCATAATATCAAATCAACGTTTAATAACCATTTATACACAACTGCCGTCTATATAAGATGCATGTATTATATTACAAAGATAAATGTATTTATGACTGTATGAGTAATGACTTTTCATCATACATTTAATACAAAAAGTTAAGTTGGGTCTAAACTAAGGGTTGACTTTCGTTTATTGTGAATCTACACATTCCTGTATCGATTCATTATGCCATTAATAGCTAATTCCTAGAGTGGTGCAATTGGTTTCAGCAAGTTAAACTCGTGATTTTTTTCACACGATACTTTAACACTCTATTGCTAGTGCATGCTGTGCCTTCATCTCATACTATTAGCGAGCAAATATTTTCAACGCTTTTCTCAATACAAGTGGGGATAATGTGAAACATTTAAGCTTTTCAATTTGTAGATCATGGATGCATTGAATGCATCGCTTCTCCTTACGGTCTTATTGTATGCTATAAGGTACGTTAAGTCTTTTTTGCGCGGTGTTCCGGTTCACTGCCTACAGCAATTGGGATAAATTTAGATTCAGATCGCGTGGATGTAGAGTTGATGAAATAAATCAAATGGAATATCGCGGAGCCGTTTACCATAGAAAGTCATTTGATATTAACAAGCTTAGCACGTGCTCTTTTACGCACGTTACTTCAGCACTATATTGTTAGTGCGTTATGTGCCTTCATCTCAAGCAAATCACACATTCAACGCATCTTGGGAGTACAAGTAAAGTTCAACATAGAAGCTTTCTAATTTGTAGATCATGAATGCATTGATTGCATCGCTTCACCCTACGGTCTAACTGTACGCTTTAAGGCACGTTAAGTTCTTCTTGCACGGTTTCGCTTGCGACAGCGTCCACACTTTTGAGAAATCTGGAGTTCGGAAAGACGAAACCCTGTATGACATTGAATATCCAAAGTCAGTTAATACAGTTAGGTAAACAGTTACGTGTGCACTTAAAATATGTACGAATTAGACTAGACGCATCAGTTGTGTCCGGGAATGCTTCAAATATTTATATATTTTATCTGTATTGACAAGATGTTTAAATGTATATATTTTGTAATAAAGATATATATAAAATGCAGATTTATGAATAACCAATGTTGCGAAGGAATATCAGTTTGTGGCTAAGGGGAAGATGGGGGAGAACAATGTTTTTGGAATGAGTCCAACATGCCTTGTATACTAGGCCAATGTATATGCGATTTCCCGCGCAGCGAAGATTTTTACTTCTTCTGGTACACTTACTGTATTTTGATCGCGTCCTGTAGGGCTTATGAGCTGTTAGACCTACTTTTAGTTAAAATGAGATCCTTTGTAAGCAATTGAATGATAAGTATAATAGTTTCTATTGTCCGATGTTAGTAACTGTGTTGTAGCTTTTGTCCCAATAAATAATACTTATTTAGAAGTGGTGGTTGTTTTGCAGCTGAAGGCTTGCCTGCTTTCCAAAGCGTTGAGCAACTGATTTACCACAGACAAAATTAAGTGGCTATTATTGGTATACGTTTATTTGCTTTCAAAGTAAAACTTGCACGCTCTCACAGCGCTTTTCAGAGCTTTGATTTTTACACGACTCATTATCTTATCTAGCTGCCCTTGGTCGATCATAATTAATAGATTATGAAAGCAGACTAATGAGAAAACTGTAAGGAGAATGTCCTTGCATATTATTTACAACTAGTCGATAGTCCTCATTTTCACTATTAGCTTGACTTTTGAAGTAATGTTTACCTTTCCATTTAAATTAAAGATCCTCATTTTGAACAGCCTAGATAGTATGCTTAATGGGGTTGACTATCAAACGAATACGTGTTACGGATACCATTACTGCCTAAAATACTATAAACAATAAATCTCCATTTCAATACTATCTTTACGAGGATGAACATAATTTATAGATATGTTCATACAGTCTTATGTATATATACGCCGTCAGAATGTTTTACAATTATACAGAAAAAACACATACCCTTTGTTTTAGAAACAATGTATAAATCTATGTATAGCTTATGTTTCAATTTGGATCGGCCAGACGCGGATTTAGCATTCTCAACATATTATTGTCGTAGTTGTCTCACCTTTCAAAAGGAAGGGGGCTTTCCTTTAAAGAGAGCGGCATATGTACCTCTAGATTTCTTTACACAGGTAGATAAGATATGCTTGTCTTGCAAACTAGGGCACGATGTGTAGGTATACAGATTTGTCAAAGGGCCATTCCGAGGCGGCAACTGTTGGGTTTGCTATAAAAAAAACAGTTTTGAATATGTTTGTCCTGAGCCTTTGCATAATTTAATATATGTTCCTATCCTCATAGGACCTAGTCATGTTTTCTTATTAGAAATCCTATCCTTTTCGCTCTAGACAAGAATGAACAATCCGGCAAAAAAACTTCTACTGTGAAAAGCTCTAGCAACAGTGTTAGCTATGGGATGGGATGGAATTAGCCGGCATTTTTGCCGATACTGCGCAGCGACATTTCTAACATTATAGCACAGGGGCACTTATGAGGGGCCCAGGGACTGAACTCGGCCGGTCCATTTTACTGACACCGACGAGTCAGGCGTAATGCTGTCCCCTTAGCCCCGAGCGTTAGGAGGGAAGCCACTGCTACCAACTTTAAAGTCTTTGGTCTGACCCGGCCGGGGTTCGAATCCACGACCTCCCGATCCGCAAGCCGACGCTCTACCACCTGAGCTATTGCGGCCGGTCGTATGCTCGTAGGACCTAGTCATGTTACTAGTTTATTAGAAATCCTATCCTTTTCGCCCTAGACAAGAAAGAAACTTAAAACTTCTACTGTGAAAACTCTAGCAACAGTGTTAGCTATGTGTTGACCTTTTGTTGCTAGCGTTTGTGTTAGTTTGTCTGGGCCTTATTATAACTGTAAAACAATTGAATGATATGAACCATAGTAATTATATATTACCAAAAGATTAATCTGCAACTGTAAAGTGGGGTCTCTTAAAAAGCTTTGCGAAAGGACAATTTTCTACTTATAACTTTCTACTTGATATATTTTGTTAACTAGTCCAGCATTCAGGAAAGAAACGTGCAAAAAAACTGTAAACAATTGTGTTCCTTTAGATAGTATCGATAATTATTCGTGGTAATATTCGTGTCCAGAAAGGAAATGCAGTAATTTGCCTGGATCTCCGGATCGCGAAAACTTCAGGTAAGTTTATTGATCATCACTGACGACAGATCAGAATTAACGACATACCAATCTCGGTAACAGAGATCGATAATTGGCCCAAATATACGTTCTTTATTAATGTTGTTAATTCCTACGACATTTTGTCTTATGTGTCTTCGTAAAATTAGAAAATAAGTGTAGATATTTTAATCTTGCTTCATTCTCTACATCAAAGTAAATGAATAATCTCATAATAGAAACAACTCTGTAAATTACCAAAATTTGGAATACTCTAAATGAAATATATACAGTGTAACACTTAAAATTAATGGTTAATGCTCCTCTAAATTAAATCAATCAAGCAGAGTATAGTGAGTCCTGTAAGGAACTCCCATTCCAAAAATAGCATACATAACTTCTTCGGCCTTAATCAAATAGCTTCTGCGGTATAAAGGCGGTGTTTTTTTTATTTCTTTCCTCATCTTTTTGTTTTGTTTATATAGACAAGATATAAGACAACAATTGACGATCACTCTTTGTAATGTGTTTATAATAATAACTACTAAGTGACATTAAGATATGTATCAAACAACCAAAGAAATGTGTGTGTTAAGTATATGCATTATAGTGAAATTCGCAAAACCATTTTCTCTAGCTTTATAAACGTTGCGAAGCCGTCGATTTAATAAAAGTATGAGTGTGCGTGCGTGTGAACTTGCATGGGTTTATGTGTGCATGTGTATATGACAGTGTGTGTTTATGTTTATGTCAGTGTGTCTCCTTGCGTGTAAACAAATGTGTTTCCTGTTCATACACACACAGATAGAGGGATAACGCAAGAGATAAGAGAGATTAGCACAGGTAGTTTTGTGAAATAATATCAACGTTGATAACGGGCTTGACAAACGTCTCTAATCTGATTTTAGTTGAGGTAGCTGTTCTATCAAGGTAGACATGTTGTATTTACATTTGTCTAGTCTTATCAAGGAATAATATTCGCTCATGCGAATTAGTATTCCAGGATGGATAATAGAATTGAAGTCTATTGTTTGGTTTTGAGCTTGTTGTATTAACCACAGACGAAGTGATTCAAAGGTAAGTTTGTCTTTGGTTGTTGAACTTGGCTACTTGTTTTCAGATTTTATCTATCTATTGACATACGCCCCGTCCCTTTTGGAGATTATGTATGTACATGTACCGCATACCTAAAATGTTCTAAACGTTGTCACGACTTCACGTCCTTGTCAATTAATTACGATATGTGTAAGGATGTTCAGACGAAAACAATAAACTAAGTTGAGAATGTCGAATGCCAGTCAGGGTCGCTTAAAAGTTACAAAATCATCTTGCTGGTTATTTACAGGGAATGACTTAAACTGAGAATATCATTGTTACATTCTCGTTGGTTTGTAAATACGTAATGGGGACGTTTTGGAGGACCCTGGATGTTGGTGTGAAAATAGACAAGGCGGTGGTTTTAGCATTTATTTATCGGTAGATACAGGGAAGGCTCACGCCACAGCCACTGTCAACTTAGGTCTGCCCGACCACGTGCACAATAAAGACAAAATAGTACATAATTATAACAAATGATAGGACAACATATTATTAAACAAACACATAAATAAATGTTATAACAACATCTCAATGTAAATATATTACCAACCTGAAAATAGACGGTGGTGGTTTTATAATTCATTTATTGGTAGATACAGGGATGGCTCACGCCACGGCCACGGGCAACTTAGGTCTGCCCCGTGCACCGGTCAGATCCCAACGCAATGCATTATGGTTAGTGACGTATTATATTTTAAAGGGGTAGCTTGTAAGGTAATTTAAAGGAGTAGCTTGTAAAGTAGGTTAAAGGAAAAGTACCAAAGTTTCAAATGATAGTTTGTAAATAGTTAAAGGGATGTAAAAGAAAAGAAAGTTAGAAACATACATGCAATACAAAGCTAATAGGTATAATTATACATACATGTATAAATCCTATTCTTACTATAGAGTCCCAATGCTAATTGTGACATCATCTACACATATTTTGAGTGTATGGTTTGATTTGCATGTGTGAATGAACAATATCTGTTTAGGAGTTATGGTAAACTTCCAGGTGGTGTCCTACAGTTTGAACCAGATTTTTATTCAAACCTTATTAACCAAATAAGTTATTGTCAATTGAAAAGGTCCCGCGAAATCCTGTTCATTTTTTCTCCTACATCTATGTTTTATTTGTTTTATTGTTGTTGTTTTTGTTCCTTTTGCACAGACAAAGTTATGGTCATATTGGCGGCGTCTAGCTAATTATTTGCTGAGGAAGACCCCAGACATATGACTGGTTAGAACTACCTGCGCACCAAGGGTAAGCAGGTAAACATACCCACGTGAAAGTTCCCGTAGCGACAAGGATTCGAACCGTGAGGGGGTAAGGAGTTATAAGTCAGCGATTCTAACCGCTCCGCCTAGGTGCCCAAACTAAACGAAAACCGACGCAACGCTCTGTTCATTACAAATAGTCAACCTCTACCTCAGCCACGCTGCACAGTTAGCTACATTACCGTGAGAAAACCATGTGACCACTTACTATTGACATCACGTTATATCCTCATCAGGGTAATCTGTTGTGACACTTATGTCTATTTTGACCAGAAATTAATATCGTGCTTATTCATAGTTTTGTTACGATTCCTAAAGTCTAACAATTGATGCAGTGCTCAAAATCGCTTTTAATTAGACTGAAGTGTGAGGGTATGTAAAATTATTCCCCCAAAACATGGGCAATATACTGTTACATGTATTTGATGTAGGCAAACTATTGGATAACACCTTTAATAAAGTTAGTACATTGTTTCCTTCTGTCATCATCAACTTTTCTTTCAGAAAAAAAAGAGTTATAGAAATTAATAATTAATAATAATTAAAGAATAAAAGGAAATTAAAAGGACCAGATTTGCACAAAAAAAAGTGGGTAGATATTTACACTTAGGTGAATGTTGATTACACAACTTCTGAAAAATATGTGTCATCATTTCTCTTCCTCTATTCATGCTGTACGACAGCACTGTCTACACTGGGTCGAAGCATTGCCATGTCAATATATCAATGTCTTTCTACTGGAAGAACAAACTCGACTACGTAATGATGTCTATGAGAAGATGGGTTGTTGTTATGAAGGAAAAGATGGTTATCTCCTTTTAATGGGTTCGCAATCAAATGTTTCTTTGCCCTTGTTAGATGTTCCTCATTTACTTTCAGCTACGCTTACCGTTGGTAATCATAACAACTGCAAACACGACGTTGTTTTGAAAACAAGTTATACTGTCACACAGAATTTGACAAAGTTTATTTATCTTTGCAAACATGTCATGATAGAAAATATTCTAAGGCCTTCATTATATAAGCTAGGTTCGGACAAAGCATTTGCATAATTACAATTATAAGTAAAGGTTTGCTGCCGAAATGGTCATTCATTCCATATTACAGACTGTAAGTCTTAAACTGTCTGATCAATAAGTATTATTTCAATGATACGGATTTAACGCAACTGATTTAGAATTAGTCACTTATCAATGATATGAAGTTATCTAATACGAAGTATCGTTTTCGAAAACAATGACCAGCAATAAAAAAATAAACACATCTCTGAAGTGGTTAATCGAAATAAGATTTCTTATGCTAGCACTTTGGAACACAATTGACAAAAAGCCTTTATTTTATAAGACTTTCGTCATTTGTTTTAAGAATCTTAATCCAGATCCTAAATTGTTAACGTGTGCTTATTCGGTTTTCAATTTCACAGTTTATAGAATCGATAATATGGCTCGTGAATGTAAATTTTAGACCTACGTCGGCTTTTGAGTTTAGTTACCTGACAACTAATTCGTAAAGATTCGGACCATTTTGTTTGTTTTGTTTTGTTTTTGTTCCATGGCTTCTACACAATTATGGTCATATTGGCGACGACCAGCTAATTATTGGTGGAGGAAGACCCCAGACTTCTACCAGGGTAAAACCACCGGCGCGCTGCAGGTTAGCTGGAAATCCTACCCACGTGATTGTTTTCGCCCTGTCCGTGACCCGAATCCACGCGGTGAGGGGCTGTGGAGTTACACGTCAGCGACCCTAATCACTCGGCCATTGGCACCGCTCGGTCCATTTTCATATTCGAGCATCGGCTACTTTATCTTGTCGTTGTGCTTTTAGTAATTGTAATGATGATGTAGACAGACTTGGAATCGTTAAAATTAAAAAAGAAGGCCGTGTACAAGTGCACTTAACTAATGGGAAAATATGCGAGACAGTATTTCTTTCTTAGCTAACCTAGTAGTCTTGTTGAATGGAAAATTGATTTAAACGCCACTTGTCAATGAGACAACATCTATTGTCCTTGTTGAAAAAGATGGCAAAGTTCAAATGATAACGCCTACCACTATCAATGCGAGTCTACTTAAATGGAGACTTATCCGACAAGTGTGTACACCAGGTAAAAAGCACGTCTTTAATTAGTACTGAACTGATTTTAAATTTATATTGTACATATTTATTTTATTATTATTGAGATACATTATTATTTGCTGGCGCATTGTTGTACGCATTTTATTAGAAAAATGTTTTAAGATGGTACTGGTATTGGTTTTGTGTGCATGTTTCAATGATGTTGGATTGATAAATGCAAGATTATATCCTGGTCTGTTTATATATAAGTATATCAATAACGACGTTATATTCTTAAGGACTATATATAGTATTATTCTATTCTATTAATTATATTATTGTTCTATGATATTAATTATATTATTGTTCTTTGAGTTTAATTAAATTCTACTATTTGATACAATGATTTCATCATAGGACACATAGGATCTATAATATTATATCAAACGTACGCATTGTGCTGTATAAATTTTAGTCAGACATATACTTACCAGCCTTGGTCTTCTTCTTGATATGATCGTAAGGTAAATGACAAATTCATAACTGTTGGTGGGACGATAAACCCAATAAACAAACAAATTCATAATATCAAATCAACGTTTGATAACATTTTATACACAAGTGCCGTCTATATAAGATGTATGTATTATATTACAAAGATAAATGTATTTATGACTGTATGAGTAATGACTTTTCATCCTACATTTAATACAAAAAGTTATGTCTAAACTAAGGGCTGAATGTCGTTTGTTGTGAATCTACATATTCCTGTATCGATTCATCAGGGCATTGATATTTAATTCCTAGAGTGGTGCATTTGATTTCAGCAAGCTTAGCTCTTGATCTTTAACGCACGATACTTTAACACTCTATTGTTATGGCGTTCTGTGCCTTCATCTCATGCTTTTAGCAAGCAAATCACATATTCAACGCTTTTCTTAATACAATCTGAAGTAAGGTGTAACATTTAAGCTTTCCAATTTGTAGATCATGGATGCATTGCTTCTCCTTACGCTCTAACTATACGATATAGGGTATGTTTAGTCCTTTTTGCGCGGTGCCGTATATATATATTGCCGTTAATTTGTCTCTGCCTTATTAGAAACTAAAATAATTAAATGCTGTGAACATTGTTGATATATTACTACAAAATTAGTCCGCAGCTGTAATGAAACGTATGTTCAAAGCGGTTGTAAAACAACGACTTTCTTCTTATAAGTTTCTGTTTGATATATTTTGCTAACCGTTTTACCAGTCACTCATTCTTGGATTTGGATTTTCGAATCACGATAATTTCTTAGATCATCTCTGACTGCAGATCAAAATTCAAGACACATCGATCTTTTTTAAAAGAGATACAAAAATGACCGAAATAATTTTCATTATCGATGTTGATAATTCCTATGATATTTTAGGTTATTTTACTTGGTAAGTGAGATAAAATTTAGTTATCCCCGAATAATTTAATCTTCTTTTGTGCTCTACAAGAACGCTAATCGATGATCTTATTAAAGAAGCAACACTGTTATATACCAAAGTGTGGATTATTCGAAATGAAGTACATTCTATACAAGGTACCACATACAATTTAAAAGTTTTGCTCATGACAACATTAATAATGCAGCGTATAGTTAATTCTGTAAGGACATCGCAATTTCTAAAATAGCATAGCATTTTATCGGCCTTAACCAAGTTGCTGATAGGAGTGAAAATGTGGTGTTTGGGTTTGTCTTTCCCCATCTTTAATTTTGTTCATATAGGAAAAATAACAGACAACCAGTGGCGATCACTTTTTACAATGGTCTGATATATGATAAAGAATAACTACTCAGTGACTATTCATATCTACAACCCTATCAAACAAGAAATATGTGTTAAATGTGCTTACATACATGCAAAATGAAATGTAATGTATTCAGAAAAGCTAGTTTCTCTAGCTAGAGAGACATTTATTTAACGCGCTCAAAAGCGCTGTTTGGGCGGTGTTAGTTTGATCTTGTACGCAATTACCAAAAAAAAACGGTCAAAATTATTCAGTAGTAAATCAAATGTACAACGCACTGGAAATTGAAAAGCAGGTAAATCGTCAGCTGCAAATTAAAGCTTCTTCTAAAGCAAAGATTATACAATGGGACAAAGGTTACACCAGAGTCACAAACATACGATAACAGAAACCATTGTATTAGAAAGTCAATACTTTTAATAAGATTTTGCATTTTAACTTAAGTTAGCTAGTACATTCTACCGGAATCGACCAAAATAAACTGATGACCTATGTCATTGCATAATCTGGTTCAGAGCCGTAAAAGGCGGCGAGGCCCCGGGCGGGATATTGCAAATATCTCGGCCCAGTATATGGTTAGTGGAACACTAGTTCTAATAGCAGTTCGACCCTTTTTTCGTCAATGAGTGATGTTCGTACGCGGCTTTGTTCATTCATCTGGATTTCATGTATATCCGAATTACACATAACGATAAACTTCCAGTTTAGGCAGATAATACTATTAATATTAAAATTTAAACATGCCTTTATCAAATTGGTGCATTTAGTCAACTTAGTCTTACATATGTGTTCTGTACACTTCTACCCAGGCATTAATAACTCACCGCGGATGGTGCAGGCCATGCAGAACCAGTCTTGTGTGCTTCCGAAATCCAAATTTTTCACAACTAGCAAAGGACACCGTCCAAAAAACGTCGATTTAAATAGCATGTGTCCGTGTGTGTGGGGGGGGCGTGCCCGTGTGTTTGCACTGGTGTGTTAGTGTGTGAAACCTATTACAAACAAATAGAGAGAGAGGGAGAGCAAAAGAGCAAGAGGGGAGAGACATTATCGTAGGTAGTTTGTTGAACTAAAAATAACTTTGATAAAGGTTCAAGGTCACTTTTAAAATCTACCTTGAGATGATAACTGTTTAGCGTAGACATTTTGTCATAACCATTGTACAGTCTCATAAAACAATCAAATCCGCTTCTGCGAAATGCTGTTTCGACTTGATTATAGATTTGATATTATTTGGATTTGGGTTTGTTGTATTAACCACAGACGATGTGATTCAAAAGTAAGTTTGTCTTAAGTTGTTGAAGTTGGTCACTTTTGTCAGATTTTATCTATCGGTCTATCTATCTAAATTCTGTTCCACCCCTTTTGGAGATACAAGTACATGTACGCTCATATCACAGGTCAGTTTATATTATAATTGTGAATTGGTGTTCAACACCCGGCGTTAATTTACAATGCTTATACTAGCCAAAACCTTGTCATGGCATCACGCCTTTGCTAATTAGTTACGATATTTGTAAGGATTTTTAAATGAAACAATAAACAATGTTGTTTACGGAACGTTTAGCCTAATAGAAAATGTTGATTGACAAGCTCGCTGTCTAGGCGTTGTTGTTGTTTGTTGTTGCTTGTATGTTTAAACAGACTTTGTCTCTCTTTTAAAATTGCAAGAGTTTACTTCAAGTAATAACTTAATTTGTCAAGTAGATTTCCTAGCTTTTACCTCACGTTAATCACTGCATTTGTCAACTTAAATCATTAAAATTCCAAGCCTTTTACTTCACGGTTTGATTTATCATTTTCAATTCCTAGCGTATACTTCACTTTTAAAATTTATTTGTCATGTAATTTATGACGTTCTTTTTTATTGTTGTCAATCGCTAACAATTTAAAGTTGTATACTCTCTTATCAATGAAAGCGTGACTGTAGCTCGAATATCACATTTTCCTTATAAACCAAATACGACCTTGAGAGAAATCTATTTAACCTATAAGTGACATCAGTATTTTAATCATTTTTATATATTTAAACATGTTCCGAAACAGTTTTAACTGCCATTACAAGGAAATACTATTTATTATTTATTTAGTAAACTGTATTGTATAATATAGCCGTATTAAACTGATAAATATTAATACTTATAAAACTTTTATCGCAATGTTTCTCTTCCAGAAGTTCCAAAATGACTACAGAACGAAGGATTAGAGAATCATTGCACCATAAATGCCTAGTGGTGGCAATAAATTTCGGAAATACCTACTCTTCTTATGCGTCTGTACTCCTGTACAGGCCTTTTAAAATCTACGCCAATCCACCATGGTCTGGTCTTCGATTGAGAACACCGACGGTTCTTCTTCTAAATGATAAAAAAGAATTTGTAGCATTTGGTTTCGAAGCAGAGGAACTGTATAAGCAGTATACAGAAGATGGGACACATGGAAACTATTATTATTGCCGAAGGTTCGAAATGTCATTACACACATCTGTGGTAAGTAATCTATGTACATTAGTTTGTTTATTTTGTAACATTCGTTTGAGTTGTTATTGGTAGTAAATTTACTGTGCTATTTATCAGGATCATTCTGACATATGTTGCACATACACTGAAATATCAATAAAGATATACAAGGCACATCTCATTCTTTCTTTATATATACATATATACATATATATGCTGTGTTTCATTTTCATTTCAAAAATATTTCCAGATAATGGACATAAATTGTAAAATTAAAGACGTCCAGGGCAAAGAAGTGGAAGCATTGCTTGTATTGAGCGAATCAATCAAATATCTAAAGAAGGAGGCAGAAGATTTTTTCTGCAAAAGGTGATATCTAAAATACATTATCATAACGATAAATATACACTTTAGATAACGAAACATTTGTATGTGGTTATATGTAGGCCATTTATGTTTACTCTAGATGTGTGTTAACATATCTGCATATAGTGATAGTGATTTCTGTTAATCTAAACAACATTTAATTATCGTACAGAATAAAATAGATTTGTTATTTGTTAAATTTATGTGCTGTTACCTAAGTCATGGCAAGGAAATTGATTTACAAAAAGCAACAAGGCATTTAAACTTTAGATGTTCTAACATCATTTCTTTGAGTCTTTTGTTTCCTTAAATATTTCTAGTCAATGTGATTTATCTTATGTTACAAGCGGTTATAATTGTCGTTCACCTTACAGCAATTCTTGGTATGTGTTAACAGACTCTTCAAGAATATATTTGAGTCGAAGAACATCGCATGGGTGCTTACTGTTCCGGCGATGTCGACAGATTCCGCGAAGCAATTCATGCGCAAGGCTGCTGAAAAGGTATGAATGGAAATTCTTATCACATTGACAAGGAGCTATGCCAATCTATTCAAAACAAATTACAGACCTATGCGTTATACGATAAATGATCGATGTAATTTATTTTGTTTCCATTCTGTAACTGTACAGATGACTACGTTTTAATGGTTTTAATGTTTTTTGTTTGTTTTATTTAACCTAGGCCAATTCTTTAAAAGTGGTATATCAAACAAAACTGTATACGCGATTGACGGTTACTTGGAGTTAATAACGTCACTTACCTAAATATTTATTTAGTTAGAAACTATACATATTGTAGTGTATCCCCACTGATTATAACTGTCCTTTCTTCAGGCTGGGATCAAAGACGGAGACCTCAATATTGTCTTTGAACTAGAAGCTGCTTCAGTTCTCTATATGCATATGAACTTCCTACCGACATTAAGAAACGTTAAAGAGGACGAAGGATTCCAATGCGGTTCCAAATACCTCGTTGTTAATTTGGAAGGTTAGTCTCACATTTTAACTTATATACCTCTATGTATTACTTATTTCTAAAGTCAATAATAAAATTGTGGGGCAATAATGATCAAATATATGATTTGCCGATGTTGATAAAGTTTTAACAAATATGAACATATATTTAAATATGAATATGATATATTATTATATAAGTGGGTTTTATTGGAGATTTTACTGCATGTGCTATTGTGTTGTCTAATTGTGTCCTAATTGACTTTATTGACCTTGACAAATAAATATGAACAAATACGTGTATTAAAAATTTATATAATTTATTAAGAACTGTGTGTTTTGTTGGAATGTTTTCTTCATTTGGGAGTGTGTTGTTTAAGGCGTTTTTGTTGATGATGATTGGGAGGATTTAGTTTTATATTCTTTCTAGATGATACGGTGGACATAGCCCTGCATCAAGGTGTAGATGAAACATCCCTTCGAGAGCTAGTGCAGTCATGCAGTGGTCATTTTACAGGGACGACCGCTGTCGATAACTTTGTGAGGCTTCTTGAAGGAATTGTAGGTATGATGGTTGTTATTTCCGTAATTTAATGGTTAATTCTGTACATACTTGCAGGAATGTCCCAAATGCCCAAACCAATGCGAGTATTATTAATATAACTTTTTTCGAATAAGAGAAATTCATCTTATTTTTGTTTTATATGAACATTCTAGATGTCATATAAGTTGAATATCCAGTATTGTTTTATTAAGCAATGTTATAGTTATGTGCATTTTAATTATGTTTTAGGTAAGGACGTTTTCAAAAGCTTTGCAGAAGAGTATGAATATGACTTGCTTGACTTGTACACACAATTTGATGAGACGACAAGGATTTTTCATTACATGTGCAAGGATATCCAAAATAATACAAATAGAAAAATTGGTTTCCATATTCCTTGTTCTCTCGTAAGAAAAATGGAGGAAATGTATCCAGCCAAAGTAATTAAAAATGTGATCGAACAAGATGAGAAATTAAGATGTCAGGTCAAATGGATAGATATCAGATTAAGGATCAATGTAGATCTTTTCGCCAGCTTCTTTAAAACATATCTTGAATGGATAACGAATGAGATAGAGGGGGTCTTGAGAAATTCTGCGGATGTCGAAGTAATTCTGCTGGTTGGTGGATGTGCTGAGTCGACTTTGATTCACAAAAGTGTCAAATCTCGATTCCCTAACAAGAGAGTGATTGTACCTGAACATGCTGAGGTTGCTGTTCTACAAGGGGCTGTGATGTACGGACACTTTCCTATCATCATTGTTTCTAGAGTGGCTAGATACACATACGGAATCCGAGTCTACAGGGATTTTAAACCTGGTCAACATCCTAAGGAAAAACTGGTAGTTATTGGAAACAAGAGGAAATGCAAGGATGTCTTTGCCGTTCATGTGAAGAAAGGTCAGGAACTTCGAGTGGGCGAGGTTCAATCATCGCAGCGCTATACAAGACTACATCGGGGTCAGAAGTCTCTCATCTTTGATTTCTTTATTTCGACGTCGGAGAATCCTGAATATGTCACCGATGAAGGTTGTGAGGAACTAGGTCAGCTTGAAGTAGAGCTGGATTCACGTTCTATGAGTGTTTTTGTGTGGCTAAAATATGGAGGCACAGAACTGGAAGCAGAGTGTTTTGATGAAGTAACGGGAGAAAAAACAAAAGCTACATTTAAGTTCCTTAAGGAATGAAGAGTGACAGAAATAGAAAGTGAGATGGACAGAGAAAGACAGAGACAGAAGGCATCTGCATTGTCAAAAACGAAGTATCAACTACTGTATATCTAAATAGCAAAAGGTCTACCTAGTAAAAGCTCAAACAATTTGCTTGGCAATATTAGTAAAGTAAATGATCAGATTTAGGGATTTGTTCTTTTGTACTTATTTATAAGAATTTCTCTATACATGAAGAATGCTGGACCCTAATTGATACATATGAGTGCATTTTTATAGTTGCTACTATTAATAGATTTTTCAAGGGAGACAATTGCATTCATAACAGTAATTTCAACTCCAGTTTGAACCAGGCAAGCGTAAACCTGTGGGGCTAAGGCACAAGGCCCCTATGCATCAGACACAGGGGCAAACCCCATCGTTAAAAACAAAATTATCACAACTGTATATACAGTGTATTCATTTAGGTCCGATTCCTATTACACATTCTACAAGTTTGCCAAGTAAATAATCAACCATTTGCTGGTAAATTTTTAACATATTTTACTTAATATATCAATGTACAGACATTTCCTTTCTCCTTTTTTGTTCAATTAGTACCTTATTTAGTAACTTATTTATTTTATTATAGACTCTAGTATCAGTTTTTTAATCAGAGGCCACACTGTTTTCGAGTTCAATTTAAACAAATTCACTGTCACGTCTAATTAGAAAATCAATTGCATCAATCATATTGGTGGAAGTTACTGGCGCTCATCTCCTTTAAACGGGGTTTTCCAAGCGAATGTTTCTTTGTCGTTGTTAGATAGTAGTCATTTTCTTTTAGGTACGCATGATTTTTGGTAATAATGTAGTTTGCAACCACGATGTTGTTCTGCAGTAAAATTAGGGTGCCACGTTTAGGCGGTATCTATTGGTTTGCTCTCTTTGTTAAATGACTCATCACAGATTTGTTTTACAGATTGGCTTGCATGTAAATACTTTTGTCATACGTCTATTTGATTTTTGGCATATGTTGCAATTCTAATAGGAGTTTGTCATGTCTTCTTATTAAGAATGATTTGTCATTTATTTTCAGTAATCTCAATCTGATTAAATTCATATCCTGAAAAGCGTTCCGAACGTATCATTTTAATGGCTGCGCCAATTTACAAGGAACAATGTAAACATGGACACTCCGCGCAGCAAGACTAATGTCACTGAAGACAGGTGCGTTGTATGCGGCATCCCATTTGTTTCGACATAAGTCCTTCTTGTCTTTAATGCAATCAAGAATTTGCTTCTGAATTGGTTTTAAAGTGCGAATTCCTAATTTTGTCAAACAATTTTCTACTGCAACATTAATAGCGGCCATTTTGCGACTCTTACCGAAAGCGCTTTCTGATTGCTGTTATAAAAATAGTAATCGGGAAAAACCATTCTTGTTTATAGGTGATATTTGCGGGCCGTCATCAGATCTTACATTTTGTAAAATCTGACTTTGGTGAGATTGCAATAATTTTAAAGCGGATCCTATATTGGTTACGGTTGCCTTTAACGTTTTCGATTTTTTTAAGTTAGAGAAGATGTACTATGACTCTTGTAATGACAGTTTAGGACCTTGACGTTGATTTAAGATTCCATGGCTAGTAATCCATATAATATATATGGTTCTGGCCATTTTTAAATATGAACATTGGCTACTGTTCTGCACCGATGGTCAGCTAGTAATTACATTTCTTATGGTGTGCATACTCATACGCCTAAAAGCCATGGGAAAAACATGCATTAAAATGTACTTTGGTTATAGAAAAAATACGAGACCGTATTTCTTCTTACGTTAAATTGGTGTAATATAAACTCGAGCACTGATTCATCACCGCATGTCAATATTAATCTCATTAACAGTTTCTTGAGGCCTGAAATATGATTGTCATCTCCGGTTAATGTAATGTAAAATGTCAGAATAAGAATATATAAGACCACGTCCTATGAACATTGCAACATATACAAAAATTGAAAAGACACAGGACCATGGTATTTACATATACGCCAAATGTATAAGTGAGAACAAATCTGTGATGAGTCATTTAACAATAAGAGCAAACCCGACAGTTACCGCCTTGGAACGGTCAGTCGGCAATAATAATGGACCGACTGAGGTGCTTAAACCGGTTTTACAGAGCTCTAACCTCGCACTTCCTGATGGGTTTCTCGAATGAAGGCAATGATAAGAAAACTGATCCATTTGAATAAGTGTCCAAGCGCTGACGTTTTGTTTGACAACTTATGACGAAAGCAGTGACGTCATTAAAAAAATAATGTCCACATAGTGTTTAGAAGAGAGATATGTATTATTTCGATTAGAAAACCTACAGAAAACGTTAATAATAAATGAAATTAACTTTTCAAATAAAAAAATGAAGTTTAAATGATTATCCCTATCACGATTATGACAAACAAAAGACGCTTATTACAGAGTTCTAAGTCCGTTTTAAATCAGTATAAAATTAGGAAATTGATTCTAAGTTTGCGTGATCAAACGCCTAATATATCACGGTTTTGAGTTCATATGCGTATTAATTTAATCACGAAGTAGGCCTTAAAAACGAGAAACCGTTATATTGGGCGTTAAATCACTCAAACTAAAAATCTATTTCCATTCTAACACATTCTACAAGAAAATGTTACTTCAAAGGGACACAAATGCTAACTACAATGCGAACTACAATTTACGCAATTTTGTTAGGTTGTTTCCCTTGGCTGTTCTAATTCACCCCGCCTACTTCCTGGTTATTTTTAATATCAACAACCGACAAAACTGCATAATTAATTTATTTATTATTTATCATAATTTAGTACGTATTTTTTTATAGTAAAACAAAATCGTTACTTTCCAAGAAAGGGCAAAGTTTTATGCGTATTTGGACGAAAAGAACAACTTATCACAATATGTCAGCTTAGTCTGTAATACGGAAATGGGTGGGAAAAGTAGAAGGAATAGCTTTTCTATTGCAGTAAAATTATCCCGATTTATGCCGTGATATATCGTTTATTTTATCACGGCAGAATGCTTTTTTGTTAATAGAGTTAAAATATTTAAAGCGTTAGAATTGATTTTTGATTTTTATTCTATCTATTATTGCCATTAATATATGAAGATATTGTGCTCATTTCATTGCTGATTGAAATTAAGCTATTAAATTGTATTCACAAGTAGTTTAATATATTAATGTTTTGGTTGCAGTATAATGATTCTTTGCTTTAAACGTGTCTTTATAAGTATGAAGCATATTTTCTTTGTTTCTTTGTGTAAAATATCATGTTGATTATCTATTGCCATGTAGTATTGATTGTTGTGTTTGTGATTGTGATTAATTGTAGCAAACACAGTGATGAAAATTCGTGATAAAATTATTACATATATGTATATATTATTATAATTAGGAACATATATGTATATTGTATTATAATTAGGATACATTATTATTGGCTGTCACATTGTTATATGCTTGTTATAAAAAATTGTTTCAAGATATATATAATGGTTAAGGTTATGGTTTTGTGTCAATGTTTCAAGGATATTTGATTGATATATTCAGGCTTTTACCTGTGTGTTGATCGATGCGGGCATCAATAACGATGGCATATTCATAAGGACTATGTATATTATTTTTTCTTTAAGGTTTATCAAGTTTTATTACTTGGTATAATCATTTCGTCAAAGTACACACATCATCAGTCATAGTAAAATATATTTAACAACGTCATCTCCTGGTTGATATAATCATGAATGAATTTACAAAATCATAATGTCAAACCAACATTTCATGAACTTTTATAGATAAGATATAAGATATTATATATTTAAAACATTATATTATGAATGTTAATTGTATTTATGATTTAATTATTTGAGTAACTATAGAATTGATGTATACATCCTTTGTTTTTGCATGAATCTGATACAAGAAGTAAATTGTGTTTAAACTAACTTGTGATTATCGTTTGTTTTGGACATGCACATTCCTGTATCGATTCATAATATCATTGGCAAATCTATTTACAACATATTTATATGAGTAACGACTAGAATTAATATATTCATTCTTTGTTTGCGAAACCTATAGATTAGATACAAGAT
This sequence comes from Sinonovacula constricta, assembly GCA_007844125.1. Classification (NCBI taxonomy): domain Eukaryota; kingdom Metazoa; phylum Mollusca; class Bivalvia; order Cardiida; family Solecurtidae; genus Sinonovacula; species Sinonovacula constricta. The sequence continues at coordinate 47,875,841 of CM017566.1, forward strand.
ATTTGTTGACAGAAACGTGTATAAATGGAGATGTTATATCCTTGAGGTCTTTGTATAAAAATTTTCTTTTTGGCTTATCAAGTATTTTTTTAATCATTTCTTCACAGGACACATCATTCATATATCAAGTATACGCGTTGTGCTACATGAATAACAGAAAAATACAAATCCATCTCCTTGTTGATATGTTTAATCATAAAGAAAATGATAAGTTAAAAGTTAGGACAAGTTAGGAGATATGATATTGTCTGTATATGATATTTTATTACGTATGTTAAATGTATTAATGACTTATTTTTACTAGTAACGACTAGAATATATATACATTCATCCATTGTTTGCATCATACTTGCAATACAGGATGTAAGCTGTGTCTAAAGTAAGGATTATCACTGTTTTTGCGGAACTACACATTCCTGTATCGATTCATCATGGCATTGATAACAAGTTCCTGGATAGCTGCACTTGATTTTCAATTGCCAAGCTCTTTTTTACGCACACTAGTTTAAAATTCTATTGCCAGTGTGTTGTGTGCTGTTATTTTTAGCATTTTCGAAAGCTAATCATATATTCTGTTCGTTTCTATGTACGTCATCTCTTAATAAACGTCGATCTATTGAATATCCCAGGCTACATGATACAAAATATTATGCCGGCAGAGCTATCTAAAGAATGTAAGCAAAATATCCTTGCATGTTGCTTTCGTCGATGATATTCTTCTTTTTCGATCTAACTTTGATTAGAATTTAGAAATCCCGACATGTTATTTCTAACACATCAAGAAGAAATCAATCCATTAGAACAATTGTATTTGTACCTGACTCTCTTTACATATGCATGCAATTTTGCCATGCTTGAACAAGATATGTAGGTGTATTTCGAATATAGAGGCTAGCAATATCGGAAAATTATATCCCCATGGGAGCATACTTTTAAGGACTGAAACATAAGATCTATGTCACATGATCAAAAGCTACTAATAAAAAACAAAGAAAGCTAAATCATTGCATCTTCGAAAGGAAAGAACAGTCCAGTGAAAGATGTTCTTATTTGAAGATACTAGAAGATAAGCTAGAACACTATGTGTTTAGAAATGTGTGTTAAAAAACATTATATGAACCATTTTATACCTCTCTAAGCCACTACTTTCTATATTTTGGGAACTATTCAAACACAGAAATAAATTCTTGTCATCGTTTTTCTGAGTTTCGTTTTTTTGTGAATTCCACTTTAAGAATTGCTGACTATTGACAAAATTGTAGGCATTCGCTATATGTTCACATCTTAGTCCAACAATGTCCAATCATGGTCAAGTAAAATTTGACATTAACATTTAAAGATGGTATCAGGCAATTTGCCTATATCTCAATCATGTAACCACTTCTTACCCCTTTTCTGGGAACTTTGGGCATAATCGATGCATAACTTATACTGTAGTTTAATGTAAAGCTGTTTATAACATAAGCACAAGTGTAAAACAAAAGCAAGTCGTAAATTTAGTCGTTTGAAATCTCCATTCTTTCAAAATCTATAAATAAGCACGATGGAGATTTCAGTTAAAAATAGATATGACGTCAGAGCTTATTTCCAGGGCGTGTATGTAACGTGATCTTAGAAGTAAGTAGTCACGTGGTTTCCTACATTAAAAATAGCTAACTGTGCGGCGTGGCTCGGATAAGAAATACCTGTTTGCAGTAACGAGTAGGGATTTATGCTTCACTGTTCACACATATCTAGGGCATCATTTAACAGCATTTTGCAAGACCCTTTCAGGTAACAATGACTTCTTTGCTTATTTGAGAAAGAATTCTTTCGACCAAACAGTCGGATACCACCTTTAAACATATTATTGGAGATTATTATATCTAGGAATTCTCGCTGAAATTTGCACACGGAAAGAGTGTTTTGCAACCCCAATTCGGGAAAACGTCGGTTTCCGTAAAAGACATCAAAACATTAATTATTGATGTTCCTCATTTCTTTAGATGATATATTTTATATATACTTTATATATTTTAATATACTTTGTACACTTAGACAGTAAATGTAATTATTCAACTGGATTTCCGAATCATGAACCGCTCATTATAGAATAGTTAGCGGATTCTTTTTGAGTTATAAGTAAACGTAGCTATTCACCAAATATCCGAATAAAGCTTAGTTCTCCACAGAAAAGTTAACGAATGTTTTTAGAAACAAAAATGTGATAATTCCAATGAAGATTGGCTACACAAGTTAACAAACAAATACTAAATTTTGTATCAATCTATAAGCGCCTGAAACATCTAAAAAGAATCCTCTCTTTTTTGAAATAATCAAACCGCTTGTAACGGTTTAAGGGAGGGTTTTGTTTTGTCTTTCATCTTTAATTATGTTCATATACTTGGCAGGAAAAAATAACAAACAACTAGTGACGATCAATCTTTGCAATTTGTTGATATCGAATAAAAAAGAGATATTTAGAAACGTACCAGACAAAGAATAAGGTGGGTATAGCATGCTTCAATACAAGTATCATGTCTTATAATGTAATTGACTTTATCATCGACGTGATTGTACTTGTGTCAATGCCCTTTTGAGTTTTTGAAAATATTTTCTTCAATTGTTAGTGCTTTTATAAGTATTTTAACTGCTCTGTAACCTTATGGTGCTCATTAAGGTCTTTAGTAATATTTAAATATTTACATTTCCAGTATTTGCGGCTGTAATGAACTATACATAAAATACGTTCATTTCTCGATCAAATACGTAGATAGCGTATGGATAGGTAAACAAAGCCTTTTTTCTACGGACTATTTTATGAATTAACGTAAATATGACATCAAAATTGCATCATGCAGCAGATGTGTTTGTAAAACACTTTCGAAGCCACGATCCTTTAATCATTCCAACACGGTTCATAAACCAATGAACGTAAACAAGTAGCTTGTCATTCCTTAAATGTTATATAATATATCTATATAAATACACGCAAATGTACTTTAACACGTCATGAAAGTCAATGGTCTCAAAAACCTTTTACCACATCACAAAACTTGTTTAACATAGCTTCAATTGACACTTAAGCACTCACGAAATTTAATAATTGCTTTCATATTACACGACGATTGTCAACTTGTTGAGACTGCATGAAAGGTGACGAGTAAAAGTCATATTTCTCAACAGTCGCTGTTGGAACTTTGTTCCCAATGGTAAGTTATAAACATAAAGCAAACAGAGCTGTTATTTCTATTTTAGTGGGATTAAACAGTAGGCACAACTTCGACAGTTCATCGGTCTTTATTTGTGTACTATTTGCAATATGTCGATTTATTTTCTTAGCAGTCCTAGTTAACATTAAACGTATATTGACACTTATTAATATAAGGACAAAGTAAGGTTAAACGCATACATGTATATAGCCACATGCAGTAGCTAACTTATCATGAATTTTAAATAACATTTATTACTACCTAGTGACCCTAAAATATACTACGATACTTATCGCGATTTATAAACTCATAAAGATAGGTGAGATCAAACAAACAGAGTGATTTATATATCAGACACTCGATGTAACTAGCTGGTGTCTAAATTAAATGTATTAGGTTGATTTTCCTTAGTACACTCAGATCTTTTCTTGATTTAAATGAATAAATATATATATATATATATATATATATATATATATATATATATATCCTAGTTTCGAGGTTTTTTTCCACATGAAAGTTTGACATTTTTGACAAAAATATTTGGTCAACGAACACATGGTAATATAAAAAAAAACATTTAAATTATAACTTATATTTTTATTAAATATGTAATATTTACAACCAAATCATTGAGTTTATGCAACCTGATTTGAAACTAAGTTACACAAAGTGTGTTCAGTTATTTTCCATTTATCTAAAAAGAGCCATGTAGAAGTGTTCGATTTAACTTCTTGACCTTATCTTACGCAGGCATAGATTTTTGTATTTGTTTAAAGCCAATGTCACTTATAGAGAATGTTTGATCTGATATTTTATCACAGTTGAGCGGTGATATGTTGTACATAACATAATTAAAATCACTATATACACTTAAACAAAAAAAAATCGATCACTTTTGCAGTTAACATCCTACTCTCATAAGTAAGCCTAAATCAGCATTTGAAAATAAATTGAAATACACATATGGAAATATAAAGTGACATAAATATAGATTCATATGCTAAAAAGACCTCTATTGATGCGTAATATAATGCACAATTTAATTCAATATTGTTTTCATCTGAAAACTACAGCAACTTAACATTAGCGGTGGAATATTCATTTATGCATTTAGCAAATAACTGGGCGTTTGTAAAGAATATTTAGTAAACTTTTGCGAGAGACATTGTTCTGTTTTAAGACAAAATTAATAAATAGGACGTTTGGATTTTAAGATTTTTGTTGAAACTGTTGTATGTGGACTTTTTAGTTAAACATGTGAGATGGTTGACGTTTAAGCAATAGACATTAAGCTTCCTTAAAACATTAGTATTCAAGACGTACCTAGCTGGTGGTTTCTGATCCACAAACCCCATTTCATTTTAGAAAGAAAGAGAGAAGAGAACAGTCACGCTAACGTACTATTTAGATGTTCCCTTTAAGGGGCACTTAACAGCTGGAACGTAACACTAGAAGAGAACAGGAATGACTCTTCCCACTTCATAGCCTTCAAAAATCAACAAGACTCTTCTCATAAATAGGAAGCAATTTCTTATCGAGATTGAAGTTCTCAAAATGATGGTGCCATACTAGTTTCTTTGTGGGTTTAAAAAAGGTCAAAATAAATCATTAAATTATGACATTTATAATCGTGGTTAGGACTCACTACTAACAAACACTGTAAAAATACGACATAATAAACATCAACAGTACCATAAATAAATGAACATTTAAAGTTAGGTGTACACTTTCTCACTACACTTAGATACTTGAAAAGAAAGATACAAAAATATCTATTATATGCAGAAATATAATAACAAGTAGATCCAAATCTACATCTTTGCTGAACAGTTTGTTTTTAAAAATTAAAATGACCTATTGACAGATCGTCAGCAGCTTTACATTGTATATACAAAACTCTTCTGTGGTCTTGATTTGAGAAACAAAATTACACTTATTTTTTAAATTTTCCGACTGGGTTATCTATCTTTAAAATTAATTTACTTTAATATAATTAAATCAAAAATGTAAACGTTACGATAATTTATTGAACGATACTTTCTTTTGTCAACACATACAGTGTTAATAGAAAACTCTTTAACCGAGTGACATTAGCATTCTTAACGATTTACGGCGTTTTGATAATATACTTACTCAACTTTATTGTCCTGACAAATTAAAAGTTGTTAATTGGTAATAATAAATAATTACAAATGCATTAATGTTAATGTTTTCTCTTCCACAGGTTTCACAATGACTACAGAACCTAAGATTAAAGAATCAATGAGCAAAATAGTCCCAGTAGCGGCCATAGATTTCGAAACTACCTACTCCGGTTATACGTTTTTAATCCGGACAGAGCCTTTCAGACTCAAATGCAATTCAAATTGGAACGCCGCCGCTGCTCTTAAATCGATGAAGACATCAACAGTTCTTCTTTTAGATCAAAATAAAAAGTTTGTAGCGTTTGGTTATGGGAAAGATATGATCAGTTGATAGAAAATGGGACACATGGAAACTATTATTATTTCCGAAGGTTCAAAATGTCATTTCACACATATGTTGTAAGTGTTCTGTGTATATTTGTTCCACAAACCTGTTTACTCTGTGTAATATTCATCAGATATATTTGGGGCTATTATTTGTAAATGTACTGTGCGATTTATCAGGATCATTTTATATGTTATGAATGTGCAGTGAAACATCAAAGATGACATCTAAAACACATCTCGTATATGTATTTATGCTGTAAATGTTTTATCTTTTATTTACTACTATTTGCAGATAATAGACATAAACTGTACAAGTAAAGACGTCAAGGCCAAAGAGGGGGAAGCATTGATTGTATTTAGCGAATCAATCAAATATCTAAAGAAGTAGGCAGAGGAGTTTATCAATAAAAAGTAATATCTGAAATAAATAACCATAATGGAAAATGAACAATTTGTGTTTATGACGACTATCTTTCTTTTTTTTCTCTTGAAATATGTACACATGTCATTACACAGTGATAATTGCTTTTATTTAATTTGAAACACATATCTTGGACGGTATCACTGATCGCATTGAATAACAATACATCTATAATCTTTAACTTGCATGTGCTGTTACCGGACCCATGACAAGAAAATCAATTTACAAGAACGGCAAACACAGCATTTAAACGTAATGACATCATGGGGATAGGTTTTTCTTGAAATAATGTATACATATACATAAACTGAAGTATATGAGCAATTCTTACGTGACACACACTTAAATTGTTTCGTTTGTCTTTAATTATGTTCAAACCCATTTCAAGTTGTTCTTAAAGTATTTGAAGTCTATTTCTCTTATGTTCCCAACACGGGTTATGAATATAATTCTCCTTACTGCAATTCTTGCTACGTGTTAAAGCTACATAGAGAACGATATAACAATAGAAGACGTCGAGTGGGTGCTTACTGTTCCGGCAATTTGGACAGATGCATCGTAGCAAAACCTGCGCAAGGCTGCCGAAAATGTATCGATGAAAATATTAATGCCATTGACAAGAAAACAATGCCAAGATACTTCAAATAACCTAACAGACCAACAATCAATTATTCTATCAGTTTGTGCTGTTCCCTATTTGTACGTTTGCAGATGACAGACTGGTTCGATTTTCACCAAATAATAAATGGTTTTGTTTGTTTTTCTTTGCCTAGGCATTTCATTTAAAGCGAAATTTAAAAAAAGTGTACACAAGATTGACCGTTACACGAAGTGAATACTGTCACCTTTATATACAGATTTAGATGAAATCGTTTAAAAGTGTACATAGTGTATCCTAGTGTATCCTTCATCGAATTTTTAACTGTCCCTTCTTCAGGCTATGATCAAAGATATACAAGACGAAGTCCGGCTCAGTAGTCTCTCATATTTGATTTCTTTTCATCGACATCTGGGAATCCTAAGTATGTCACCGACCGTGGGTGTGAGGAGCTAGGTCAGCTTGAGGTAGAGTTGGATTGACGCTCTAAGGGTGTTTTAGTATCATTAAGTATGGAGGAATAGAAATGGAAGCAGAGGGTTTAGATGAAATGACCAGAAAAAGAACAACAGCAATATTATGTTCCTTAAAGGAAAAGATTATTAAAAGGGTAAAAGACAAAGAGAGATGAAAGCTGAAAATCAGTGAGGTTTGCTGACGTAACTGAACTGTCCCATACTAAAGCAATACTAGTTTATTTCGGTATTTTGATGTGTATACTTGTATTTCCATAAGTGGTATGGTGTATATCCTTTTGACGTTGTGCTCTAAAAGAACACAAATTCGAGTTCAACATTTATATTATTATTGTATATATTTAATTATTAAGATACGTAATTATTTGTTGCCATATTAATGTATGCTTGTTATTAAAATATTGCTTTAAGATATACTTAATGGTGATTATTTTGTGTCAACGTTTAAGTGATATTTTATTGACATATGCAAGATTATACAATGATTTGTTGAAAGATTCGTGTATCAATGATGACATTATACTCTTACTGACACCGTTTGTTTATTTGTTTTGGAGAGTTATTAAATTGCAAGATTTGTAATAATTATTTGTTCAAATAACTCAAATCATCATTCATATCATATCAACCGTTCGCGATGTGCAGCATAAATAACGGTCATAAATATGTTTACATCTTCATCTCCTTGTTGATATAATTATAACGCAAATTGCAAGTCTATGTTATCAAACAACGTTTGACAAACCTTGATAGATAAAGGCTATCTATATAAGATATTGAAATACGAAAGTTAATTTTATTAATGTCTAAATTAAATGAGTAAGGACTAGAAATGATGTATTCGTCCATTGTTCTCAAGACACGTGTAATACAGGAAATTCCTCCTCTTCACTCTCAGCCTTTTTTCGGACTTATGTCAAGTTATCCATTATGTCAAGTTATCCATTAACGTCCAATACAAGCATTTTGACTTGTAGCAGCCCAACTATTATGCTTAGATTGTAGGCGAACAGTAAAGTTCGTGAAGTCCAGATCGCAGATATGGTGTTAGGGAGACGTGGAAAACAATGCCTGCATAACCTACCAGTAGGATCATATATTTTACCACAACTCAACTGCCAATTTTACGAAGATGTTTATAGACATTTTATTTTAACTGAATATATGTCCTCAGAAATACATTTATATACTGATGGAAAATCGCACGTTCTATGTTGTTGGACTTAGTTTATAAATCATATGATTTAAGTTTAAGTTTGGATCTGCAAAATGCAAATTAAGAATTCTCAACATATTCTCTGTACAAATGTAGAATCGTATGAAACTATGGGATTGCAATACCAGAACGTACCGTTAATCCATGTACACTAACGCCAAAGGTTCAGACATTTTAATGATAAAAGGAAATAACCCCAAATCTCTCGTTTCTGCTATGTTTATGTAAAGATTATACACACAACCAAAATAACTTAAACAATACATAAACAAATAAAGATTAAACATTAAAAACGAACGCTCTTCGTCGAATTATGACATGTTTTTTGTCAAGGTTATAAAAGTCCGCAAAACAGACTTCCCCTATGTGCAGATGTCAGTGTGCATTCCACATACAGGCGTTGCGCATCAGATCGTCGTCAGTAGCCTATACTGGAAACTTGCTACCTAAGTATATATCTCTCACATAAACTATGATTAACATTTTTTTTTTTGTAAAAGAGCTGATTGATCAAAGGGAAGCAACGATGATTTCACACATGTAATGTAATAATTTATTATTCTCCCTTTTAAAAATGTTCTTAAGTTTTATATTGGCATGCATTGGATAAGAATAATTTGAATTCCTTTCGGTGATTGCCTCGTTACAGAAATTTTAGTATATTTAAACTGCATAACTTATTATTTACTGATTTTTTTATTTTATTTGATTTAAAATCTACTGAGTTTTTAAGTAAAATGTGCCAGATTTAAAATATACAAGTATGTTACATTGGTATATATTCAATGATGTACACGTCTATAACATTAAATAAACTTGTTCAAATATATATTCAACTTTTTATTCTATATTTTCTCATGTGTGCATTTAGTTTAAATGTGCCAGATCTATAAAATACAATTATGTTAAGTTGGTATATTTTCAATAAAATAGAAGTCTTCTGCAACACTACATACTGTTTATCAAATACAATTTCAAATTTTCTATTGTATTTATTTGTAATATGAATATTATTATGTTCATGCTACTCTTCTTCTTTTTATAAATGGAAATATTCTCATTATACTTAACTTAATAATGACAGTTACAAAAAAGTTCATGTGAGAGGAGGTATCCCACAGTTTGCATACAAATACATGTTACAAAATCTTACCACGTTTTTGAGGTATTTGTGCATAATTCTTGCATAAACGTATAATTTAGTTTAAGTAAAGGCTGTTACCTCAATTTGTAGACTGTATAAAAGGTTAATATATCCATTTAAATGTTGATAACGTCCTCAAACAAAAAACTGTATTACACTTGTGTAATATAACGGTGTATGTAATGGATGTATAGAATGGAATACAAAAAAAGCAGTATGATAAATATTTTCTAAAAGCGCACACTGTGTATGTATACTTAAAACATAAATGAACGCATATGTGCAATAACAGATGGACGGCATAAGCATGCATATTTCAAGAATATCTGCTGTTTTACTTTCTTTCTTGATGACTGTTACTTATGCAATAACAAACTGCATTGCTAATAAACAGCTACCGATAAGTTTTTTTTATAATCGCACGTTTTTCTTTATAGTTGCAAACTACACTATTGAAAACACAACACTGTTGTTTTCACTGAACAATGTCTCAAAAATCAGTTGCGATTTTCTGTTATTGTCTAGTATACGATCGTCCCAACAAAAAATTATAAGATCATAGCCCTTCAGAGTGGCGCCAGTTATGTCTCTCATGAATGTATGTACAAAGAAGAAAGAGAAGAATACAAAATAAAAAAAAAGTCTTCTCAGCACATACAGGTGATAAAATATATGCAATTCTACCTCTAGGTCATTAACTATAATCCATTAAAGAGTCCAACGCACGATCGAGAAAAGAGCGTGAAGAGGAAGGAGGGTGCGTGACTTTGTTTTATGACATTATTATGAAAAACAAACTTTTTGACTTAAAATCTTGGTCATATTCTTCAATTGTATTTTATAAGGAATGCTAATAGCGCCATTATCTTTGCACATGAGACAAACACTATTCAGTTTAAATACAATAATATAATAGCCTAATGTAATCCTTAAAAACAAGTGTAATAGCAGAATAATGTGCCAAAAAGAAGTTTACTCTTTCTTTGCTGAAGGAAAGACTTTAATATGAAGAAGTAACTAAAATGCATGTGTAGTTATCGGTGTATTGTCCTTATGCTAACAAGAAGAGGCAGATTAACATGAACAATCCATCCTCACTAGATTGATTCAGTTAATTGGTTATATGTTAAATAGAAGTGGAATCAGGTCAGCACTTAGATATATAGCTAAGGGAATCATTTGTTTGACCAATACGCTAAAATAAACGATTTCTATTTTTAACTGATTCGTTAGAGATTTTTGGAAAGAATCCCCGTCCCTGTGTCTATTGTCACATAAAGGGGTAAAAATCCCTGCTTTCTAAAGGACGATTCTTTGCAAATTTGACCAAATATTTCAGCATTGAACAGTTTAGCTGGCTAATGAAGTAATTAGAGGTAAGTTTTATTTGGATGTAACAGCTGGGTAGAAAATCTGCCTTGGCGGAAACATGTTTTTATTTTTAGTCTGCTTCTTCTTTTACTCACAGCAATGTTTGTTGGTAGCATTATCATATGTTTAAAGAGGATGTGTAAAGTCCTTTCATGGACTAAGGAAGCAACTATATCAGTATTTTATCAGTAGAACTTAACATTTTTGTTTGATAATCATGGCATGTGTCGGGCATGTATCAAAAAGACTTATTGAAGATATGTATTCAGTGATTTAATATAACTTCATTCAAAAATAAGTTAACAGTCAATCATTTAGTAAGACTCGTTGTAATTGGACTAATTATAAGAAAATATAAGGTTAAAATAGGGAAATCCCAATGCTTCGAGGCGGTGATACATTGTTTTCGAGTATGTCTGAAAAGGCTGTGATGCGCATTGATCAGTAAGGGGCAGAATCACTAACCTATGGCAGTGGAGTAAAATCCCATTGCAAATAAAGTGTTACTACATCACCCAAGTACAGACAATTATATGTTTGATGAGCCTGTCCGATACACTTTTCCAGGAGGTTAACATTTTCTCATTTGTTAGAAGAGCTTACAATATGGCCGTTTTAAAACAAACTTTTAGCAAGAAAGTTGTTAATTGTGTTCATTGAAAGCATTGTCTCACAACTGCATAGCTATGGCTTACATCTTGAAATAAATTAATCATCCAGTATAAACAAGAATAAAGAGCCATAAATGTATTTATAAAATAGATGCGCCCACGAAAAGCTTTGATGATTTATGGAAGGTCCTTTAAAGGTTAACCAATAGTAAACCAATATTTCACTGAACATTACTCCCACCTTATTGCTAGGAAATGTATAATAACCGTTACATTAACTGTGACTTGAAAAACTTAAACAATAGTTTGACTATGCAATGAAGTTTCAATATGAAAGTTGATATATCAATTAAAGTTATGAATTATGTTTTGTTTCATTTCCGCCTTCACATTCATATAAAGGTATATGCTATATCGGCGTTCTAAAAAAGGGAAGTAATCCAATTATGATAAATATGATATCCTTCTTTCGTTTTGCTAGTTATTGTTATTCATTTCCTAAAATCGAATCGTTCAACTCAGTTTAGTAAGCTTTTGACTTTAACTTAATTAATTGAAAGGGTGAATGGCTTTATAAGCGATGTGAGCGTACCTGTGTCACTGTATTGAGGTAAGAAGTTATAAACTTGTTCAAATATAATTATTTGACACTTGAAAGATGTAAAATATTCATTGTTGTAATTGATTTCTCGCAAATATATATACATGTAAAATTCAAATTATATATATATATATATATATATATATATATATATATATATATATATATATATATATATATATATATATATATATATATATATATATATATATATATATATATATATATATATATATATATATATATATATAGATAGATAGATATAGATAGATAGATAGATAGATAGATATATATAGATATATATATACTTATTTATTTATTTATTTAATATATAATTTGAATTTTACAAATAATGCATGATCATGAAAACTAAAGAAGTGTTTATGGTAGTTTATCTTACAAGTGGAAAACATTCGAAATGAATCTTATAATTATTTTACTTTGAAAATTCTGACAGCCATAACATGACCGTTATTAAGAAGATAGGGTCTTTTTAAGCAAGCGTAAATGTTTGTTATTTCGTATTAATTAGCCTTATTAAACGTAGGTTTATGCAACAGGTTATGCTGGTTTTAAAAAACACCTTAGCTTATATATTCTTCAGAAAGTCTTTATTGTACTTGTATACTCAAAAATATATTCCAAACACCTTTTTTCAGTTTGGTCGAATTGTCATACAATAACATGACTAACTGATTACAGAATATGATTTCAATACACCTTTTTCATTTAACAACTCAGGCCTGGGTTATATTTCCTCTTGATTTTGTGCCAATGTGATTTTTATCCTTTTAAAATTAGGTGTATTTTTAGATCGACACCCTTTGTCTACAAACAATGCACAAGGATCAACTCAGGTATATCTCACAACAATGCCTCGCTGAAATAGCTTAACAGTATGAGATTTCTCATGCTAGCAATTTAGATAAATAAAATGGGTAAAGCCTCTCATTTTATGAATGACTCTACATTTACATATCAACAATATTTAAAAAGATCTTATTATGGCTACGGTTGCTTATTCGGTTTTTAATTTGGCCCTAGAAGGTATATAATATGGCTCTTGAGGATATGTAATATGCCTCTAGTTCGTATACAATATAGCTCTAGAGGTTACATAATATGACTCTAGAGGGTATATAATATTACTCCAGAGGGCATATTATATGGCTCTAGAGGGTATATAATATGCCTTTAGATGGTTATAATATGACTCTAGAGGGTATATAATATCGCTCTAGACGGCATTTAATATGGCTCTGGGGGTATATAATATGGTTCTGGGAGTATATAATATGGCTCTAGAGGGCATTTAATATGGCTCTGGGGGTATATAATATGTGTTTGGGAGTATATAATATGGCTCTAGAGGGTATGTAATATGGCTCTAAGGGTTATATAATATGCCTCTAGAGGGTATATGAGTCTAGAGGGTATATAATATGCCTCTAGAGGGTATATAATTTGAGTCTAGAGGGTATATAATTTGGCTCTAAAGGATATATAACATGACTTTAGAGGTAATATAATATGGTTCTGGGGGGTATATAATATTACTCTAGAGGATATAACTTGGCTATAGAGGGTATATTATATGTCTCTTGAGGGTTTACAATATGGCTTTAGAGGGTATATAATATGCCTCTAGAGGGTATATAATAAAGCCCTTGTGCGTTTGCAATATGCCTCTAGAGGGTATATAACATGGCTCTAGAGGGTAAATAATATGGATCTTGAGGGTATATAGTATGACCCTAGTGCTTTAAAATATTACTCTAAAGGGCATAAAATATGACTCTAGATGGTATATAAAATGGCTCTTTCGGGTATACAATATGCCTCTAGTGCGTATAAAATATGGCTCTAGAAGGTAATTTATATGGCTCTAGTTTGAATATTATATGGCTTTAGATGTATATAGTAGGTCTCTAGTGTTTATATTATATGGCTCTTGAGGGTATATAACATGGCTTTAGAGGGTATATAATATGATTCTAGAGGGCATCAAACATGTCTCTAGAGTCTCTATAATATGGCTGTAGAGGCTATTCAATATGGCTCTAGTGAGTATATAAGATGGTTCTTGAGGTATACTATATGCCACTTGTGCGCAAATAATATGGCTCTTGAGGGTATATAAAATGGCTCTTGCTTGTATTATATGGCTTTAGAGGGTATAGAATACGGATATAATATGTATATTATACTTCATTAGATTTTATATAATATGGCTATAGTGTATATATTATATGGCTCTAGAGGATATTTAATATGAATCTATTGTGTATATAATATGACTCTAGAGGATATATAATATGACTCTATTGTGTGTATAATATGACTCTAGAGGAAATATAATATGACTCTATTGTGTGTATAATATGGCTCTTGTGTGTCTATAAAATGCCTCTAGTGCGTATATAAGATGGTTCTTGAGATATACTACATGCCTCTAGTATATAATATGGCTCTTGACGATATATAATATGACTCTAGATCGTATATAATATGGCTCTAGATGGTGTATAATATAGCTCTGGTGCGAATACAATATGCCTCTAGAGGGTATATAGTATTTATCTAGAGGGTATATAATATAGCTCTTTAGAGTTTATTATATGACTCTTGGGGTTATATGACATAGCTCCAGAGGGTATATAACATGGCTCTGGTAGGAATATGATATTGCTCTGGAGGGTATATAATATGGCTCCAGGCTGTATATAGTATCACTCTAGAGTGTATATAATGTCACTATAGAAGGTATATAATATGACTAGAGGGTATATAATATGACTCTTGAGGGTATATAATATGGCTCTATACGGTATTAAATATGGATCTGGAGGGTATATAATATGGCTCCTGTTATGACCACTGAGGCATACATAGGCATTTGGGTTAAGTTACCTGACAATTAATCAATAGACCTTTTTGATATGCGTTCAGGTCATTTTTAAAATACATCCATTGGCTACTGTTCTTTGCCGTTGTACAGCTAGTAATTGCATTGCTATTATTTTACAGACTCATACTTATAAAAACCAAAGAAAACACGCGCATCAAATTGTACTTTACTTATGAAAATAATCGAGACGGCAATTTTTCTTAGCTTGCCTAGTTGTATTCTTGAATGGAACATTGATTCATCACCAGTTGTTATTGTTGATGGTTTCTTGAGGCCCGGAATATGTCATCTCAGGTTCATGTAGAATATAAAATGTCATTAGTTTAAATGGTAATCCCTATCACTGTCAATGTGAGTCCGTCTAAAGAGTGAGTTATACGAACAAATCTTATTTACCGAGTTCTAAGTCCGTTCTAAATTAGTATTTAATTGATTTTTTTAAATTTTGTATATGCTTATTTTATCCATTGTTTCCGCCAATTTATGACGATTTCAGGTTCATTTCATTGTTGATAAAAATTACACAGTTAAATTGTATTCACAGGTGACGTGTTGTTTGCAGTATGATTTCTTTCTTCAAGATTGTATTTTGTTTTGTTTTCATAAAATATGATTTTGATGCATATTGCTATGTATTTGATATTTGTGTTTTGTAAAAATAATGCATTATAGCCATGAGTAATAATATATCATGGTAATTGTTTGGTTATAATAATAACATTTTGTCACGCTTCAGCAAAATGTGTCGGTATATACAAATTGCCAAGGAAACAGTTTAATCAAGAGCGACCCTCTAGCAATGGCTATGGAGTCTTTGGAATCTAGGGGATATCATTTTCAAATTATATATTCCCGTGGAAAGCAAAATCTTTAAGGGTAGAAACATAAAAGCTATATCACATGATCACTAACTACCAATCCAGAGAAACGTATAAATATAAATCACTGTGTCCTAGACAGTAAAGGACACAACTGTGAAATATGCTCTTGTGTGATGACTCTATACTTCGTGTTTAACCTTGTTCATTGTGTACTTGTTTCTCACGGATTCAGTTGAAACCGTAACTTAAAGTACTGTAAACATTATGAATAAATATTACCTAAAATAACTCAACAACTGTGAAGAAATGTGCGTTTAAAAAGTTTGTGGAAGAACAATTTGTCTACTTAAAGGTAACCACTCGATATATTTTTGGAACAATTCTAACAAAGATAAAAATCTAAATTATAATCATTTTCCAGTGTTCTGAATTGCACATTAAAGAACTATTGACTAAAGGGAACTTCTTAAACGAGTAAATCTAAGGTTAAAAGTTCATCAGATCTTAAGTCCGATATCTTACGATCAAGCAAATTTTGAACTTCTAACAAAACGAACTAAATAAGCCGACAATATTTTGGAATTCTATCTTTTAACATACAGATGAACTTCGTTATGACAAACTCGCTTGAGATAAAATTCCGCTTGACTCAAACTATTTTTCAAGTCCCATTTTGTTTCCTTTTTTGATCATATAAAACGAATAAGACAAATTCTCTTGGGGCGCATTCCCCTTTAACTCAAAGTGATTGCTGGGTCCCTGATCATGTTTTCTTTTCTAATCCGACTTGCTTGCCCCGAAGATCAAAGGCCGCTGCCAACTATTGTCACGCGACAGCTTGACAAAGTATGAACGTTACGCCATAGATCAATTAACTATCCAAGTGCACAAGTCCGTAAGAGGGTTAATGATGATATGATTCGGATTGGTGCCAATTAAGGCAGTTTGCTGAATAGATTGGGATCAGTTATTTGTCTTTAGCTTGTTGTAGGGCAAATAAAGATGCCACCATTTTGTTTTAGGGTGTCATTAAAGTACATGTATTTCATAGATGTAAATATTTTTCATTCAACATGGAATGCAAATAGCTGTTTTATGTACTAAAGAGATAAAATTTAAAAAATCTTTTTATTTGAATATAAATGATTAGGTAAAATACATACCATTAAACACATAGGAAATACATACAATTAGGCATGTTAGGAATATACAAAAACATGTAGTAAGAAAAATCTTATTATTATTACAATTCACTTATCATACACATACTATAATAAAATCTGATACCTCAAAGGTCTTTTAAGGCAAAGAGTGTTGCCAGGTCCTAGTTCAATTAACTATCCCGGTCCCGATCCCGGTCAAACACAATTTGAACTTTTAACAAAATGGTCATAACGTCATCTTTTAAAACATTTGTCAAGGATGACAATATTTCGGAATTCTCGCTGAAATTTGCACAAGGACAAGGTGAACATTTTTTCATTATAAGCTTAATTTCTTAAGAAAGTATGGCTTAAATACTTTGTAAATTTAGATGGAAATTATAGGTCTTCGAGAGGATTTTCGTCCGGTTCTATACAAAAAGTCTTCTTAAACTCTTCTTAAGTTCATCTTAAACTATGGATCCAAAGAACATCAAGAACTACAAAAATGCCCATTAATGTTCATTATGAAAGAAGTTAATTTTTGCTACAGTATACTTTTTATAAGTATGAAAGTAAATGTAGAATATTCAAATCTTGCTCCGTTCTTTAGAGAAAGGTTCATGAATGATCTGTTATAGAAACGATACTGTTAAAAGCAAAATATGGATTATTCTAAATTTTCATCGCTGGTCAACTGGAAAACATTCCTACAAGAACGAGACTCGAACCAATGTGGTGAGAGGCTAAGCGGTCAGAGGAGTTACCAGTCGGCGACTCTACCACTACGCCACGGGCGACTATTTATTCTAAATTGAAGTATATGCTTTGCAAGATAGGACATAAAACTTGAAATCGTTTTGCTCATGTCAAATCTATTTATGCAGAGTATACATGTTTTTAAGGACCCGCCTATGCAAAAATAACATATGCTTACTTCAGTCTTAATCAAATAGCTTACAGAGTTGTAAAAGCGGTGTTGTTTTGTTTTTTCTTCCTGCATCTTCATTGCTTTTCATAACCATGATCAACCATTTTTTGCAATTTAGCTCCTTAAACAAGAATAATTACTTGTTGACTTTACTGGTAATTCCGAGATATTAAGTCCCTATCAAACAAACATGACTGTTAAGAAACGTACGTTAAAGTACATTTATTCTGACATTACATCGGTAATGCTAGTTTCTCTACATCGATAGGCGTTTGAATGAACCGTCGTTTGAATTAACAATTGTGTGGTTGTGCGTAGGTGGTTGTGCGTGCGCGTGTCTGCGGACGTGCGTGTGTATGCATGTGCCCATGCAGGTGTGCGCACTTGTTTGTGTACTTTCGTAAAGATAAGCAAAGAAGGCGAGAGAGAAATATAGCTAGAGAGGGGAATGAGATTAAGCTCAGATAGTGAAAAGAAGCTAATATAACTTTGATAAAGAGCTTGAAGGCTGTCTACAGTCTGCTTTTAGATTAGGAAAATGTTAAGGTTATTCCAACACGTCAAATTTTATAAAACAATTACATTAACTTCTGCAATATATGTGTGTCAGGCTTGATTATTAAAGTGATGTTTAAATTCTGGTTTTGAGATTGTGTTTACCACAGGCAACGTGAATCAAAGGTAAGTTGTTCTTTAGATGTTGAACTTCACCACTCTTTGTGTTTAAAATTTTGTTCATTGGATAAATACCTACATATACAGTTGTTCGGTCATCCGTCGGTATTGCTCGCTTCCATTTCTGCAGCCCTTTGATAAACAAAATCGGACAGTGTGGTTTTCATGTTTTACTATTCGAAAACGCATCGTTGTATTTTCTCCGTATGCAATAGAGGTTTCAAAGATACCCTTGGTGTAATGTCCCTCCCGCCTATATGTACGTACTGTCGGCAGCATTTGCAAGAAACAGCGTAAACAGTTGAAAGGATGTGTCGTGTTTCTTTTGCACTGATATTTTCTAGAGGTTGCTATTCCTTCTAAATTTTTCTGGAATTATTTCTTCCCATCGCATTCCCTGCCGACCCAGGTTTGAAGTGATGTATGCAGTTTTTTATATCTTTTTGTGGGGGTATATGGTCGACATTTGGTAATGAACCTGAGAATGTAAGGAAGAATGGTATCCTATTGCTACTTCAGTTACGACTTGTTTATGACATGAGCAGATGTACATGCTTGTAAATGGACTTTACGAATAGATCAGTCTGAAGCTGTTCATCACACAGGATTATCAAAGTATTGATCGGTATGTTACCTTTTAAAAGTTCGACATTAGTAGTTTTTCGTTTTTGTTTCTATAACATTTTCCCCTGCGCAATCTTCTACAAAATAACTCGACAACTTTGTCCAAGGCCATTAATTTGTGCATGTCAATGCTGCTTGATTTAGTAAAAAAGCGATATTTTAAATACCCTATATTTAAAAGTATTATGTAAAATGTTTTGTGAAGACAACGTGTTCCTTGCCTCGCTCAGGTTTATAATATTTAACTGTGAGTTTGATGCATAGTTCTTCAACGCAGCACACTTTATTTTTTTACACCATGCCATCCTGTCATTAAACAAAGGCTAGTGTACCATTTGCAACACTTGTCATTTAACATTTACTTGATTGGGTGCTTTAAATATATCCCCAAATCAAATGTTGTAGTGTTTGGATTGCCAACCTTTTAAAAGAACAGTCAAAGGAAACTTTGTTCTCGGTCGTGCTTTCTATAGATAAACCAAATTAAGTCGTATTTTCTCCTTTTTAAGTGAGATTAAACAGGATTAACTTCATGAGTTCATCGGTGTTTATTTGCAAACTACAAGCCTTTTGCAAATTTAAGCGAATCTAGCTACAATTAATCACTTTAAACTGCTGCCAGTTGTTATCGAGGTATTTATTTCACGTAAAAACTGACAAAGTAAGGTTAAACATTTATATATATAGTCACATGCAATACTATTATTTATCATGTGACTGAAATAACATTATGTACTACTTATTGACTCTAAAATGTACTACGCTGCTTATCGCGACTGATAAACACGGAGATACAGGTATGTCAATCCAAACTAACAGTGGGGGATATATACACAGGACAACGTGACATACCTAGCAGGTTTCCTCAGTTGTTGATTGTTTTCTTCTTAGATAAATGTATTTATTAATAATTTTGTCACACATAAAGAATATGATCTGATATTTAATCACATTTGAGCGATTCTATAAGATATTATATAAATAACGTCAATAAAACATTTATATACACTAAACAACATCAGTGACTAATTTACAAGTATCACTTCTACACTCTAGATAGGCAAAATCAGCATTTGATAATAAATTCATTATTGTTACGTATTCAAATTCAAAATGTAATTTAAATTCTTTATCATCTAAAAAAACACAGCAACTTAACATTGGCAAGGGAATAGTCATTTATACAAATTGCTAACAAAAGCTTTCTATAACACTGTCATTAAGATGTTAAAAAAAGTTGAAGCGAATGGACTTCTTCAACTGACACCATATTCTTACTGTGAACATAACAAGTCTGCCATAAAATGATATCCCAAAACAGTGTTCGTACTGTATTGATATTTGTGGTGTTTCCAGTCTTTTGTCCTGAATATCGGCTTATAGTTACAAAGCTCATAGTTACTGGCCTGTCTTGATTGGAATGTAAACCGCCTTTAACTACTACTGTCGTTTAAACAGTTCAACAATGCGCTCTTTATCTTGCACAGTACTTTTCTATCTGAATGTCACTCTGTCACTTCTCGAATCACCGGTGTTAAAGAAATAATGAATTGTACAATTTACCAACCTTAATTACCAAGGACATGCTAATGTAAGTTCGTACCATTTACGTTTAATGACGTAATTTCCTCTAAATGTTTACGGATTATAGCTTTTAGTTGTTGAACTTACTTATTTATTGTGCCTTGATCTTGTGATAGAATAATCACATGGTCCTTGCCAACCGCGATGTTAACCTTATGGGATGAACAGATAAACAGTGCTTATAGCCAGATAGACAGTGTCAACGTCTACATAGCCACGTCCTATTATATACAAACGTTTACTTCACGTTTGTATGAGATTTCTTTCAAGGGACTTATATAAAACTCATAGCGTTTATTTTACGTTTCTAAAAGATATTTTCAAGTGCCTTATTTAAAACTCAGAGCGTTTACTTCACAATCAATTAAAGAATTCAAGTATGTTTACTAATTCAAAATGTCCCGTGTTTACTATCAAATTCTTTAAAAATTTCAAACGTCTTCATAGGCATACAAAAAGAAATTATCAAGTAACTGATTTAAAATTATTTTACATCACGTTTATGGACGAATTCTTAATGTTAATTCATTTAAAATTCCATGAGTTACTTCACATTTATAGAAGAATCACTAAGTAATTCGCTTAAAATTCCAAACGTTGAATTGATGTTTTTAAAAGAATATGTCAAGCAAATTATTAAAATTGCCGTCACATTTATTGACTTATTTGTCAAGTAACTAGTATAAAATTCAAAGCCATTTCTTCACATTTATTAAGGAATTTGTCAAATAACGCTTTAAAGTCCACGCGTTACCTTCACGTTTATAGATCAATATGTCAAACTAGCTATTTAAAAATCTAGGCGTTTACATAACATCTTTAGAATTTCTATTAAAAGAAACATGATGTAAACCCTTGGAATTTTAACTAAATAGCTTGACACCAGTTCATGTATACCAGATTCAGAAGAGCCCAATGTTTTTACCTTATGGTTCCAATTGACTAATTGTTTTCATTCTAACTAAATATATTTTTAATATTCTTGATATTTCTCAGAGGGCATTTTCTCATCTTTCTTTTTTATTGTGTTAACGAAGACAACTGCAACCCTTAGGATGACTTTGGCACGTTCTATTTGTTGTTTTTTTGGCACAAACAAAAATAATGTTTAATTAGAACATATTCAGATATTGTTTTATGATGATTTATTTATTTAATTCAATTTCATCAATTTATCTTTTTATCTGCAATTGATATGTTTCGCTTGAAAGCCATTTGACGTTTTTGAATCCTTGTATTTAAAAAAAAGTTTTATGACGTATCTTTTTCATTACGATTACCTTTTTTGTGCCGAAGAAGCCATAAAATTAAAACGTATGTAGTTATACAAATACGTTTTGTAACTCTGTAACTTTCATCATTTTTCACATAATGTATCACAATTGCTTTCAGACTTGTGCTGTCGCCTTTTTTACTAGTAGCCACTTTTAAGAGGGTTTGAGGAAATTTTACAGCTACGCAGACAACGTTGGCCTTGCATAAACCGGTTACAAGAGCGTGTATTTTGTATATTTAGTACAGATATAGGGACTTCATGAATATATATTAATTATATATCCGAATTACACATTGTTATAAGTAAGTTTAGTATCTCTTTTAAAATTGCAAACTTTTACTTCAAGTAATAACTTAATTTGCCAAGTAGATTTCCAAGCATTTACGTCACGTTAATAACTGATTTTGTCAACTAACTTCATTAAAATTCCAAACTTCTACTTCACGGCTGGATTTATCAATTTCAATTCCTAACGTGTACTTCACTTTTGAAATGCATTTGTCTTTTCATTAATTTCAAATTCCAAGCGCGGACTTCGTGTTTGAGAAACTACAAATATTAGTATGTGCCAATCAGCGATTTATTGGTTAGAAATCTATATACATTGTATATCCAGACAATCAGGTTTTGGTTGTCATTTGTCATATGGATAGTTGATGTCATTTGTCAATAAACAAATAGCAGAATGTGTTCACTAACCCAATGAAAATGAAATGGTTTACTTCACGTTTAAATAAGAATTTTCAAGTAACTAATGAAGTTCACAGATCGCTTCCTTCACGAAGAAATTAATTCAAGATAAAAGTTTAAATTTTCGCGTTTACTTCCTTGTTAAAGTTTAGTGGGGGTTCGGGCTTTGCCTAGAAGTTTTGAGCAGCCAAGACGATGTGGATTGAGGATGTTTATGAATTGTAGCTTGTAATTGCTGAACTTAATTACTTTTCGTGCCTGATTCACACTGATAAATGAACACATGGTCACGTCCTTATGTACCAGATGTGTCTGAACTTGTCCAATTAAAACTAGAAGCGTTAACTTCAAGTTTAAAACATAAAGTAATTCTATTTAATCTCCATAAGTTTGTTTTACTTTAAGAACAGACATTACCATTTTCACATTAAAATCTCCAAACGTTTATTTAAGGTATTGTTGTGTTTGTGTGTGTTTAAAACAGGATTTGTCAAACATTTAATTTAAAATTCGAAGCGCTCACTACACTTTTAGAAAATAAATTTGTCATGTAAGCTATTCACGCGTGTACTGTTCGTTTATAGAAGAACTTGTTCAGCTATTAATTGAAAACTCCAAACATTTACTTTATGTTGACTGTTTTGATGGAAACTCTTCTTATGCAAATTTCTAACCATGTCAGAAGTCTGCTCTCTTTGTATATCCAATCAGGTTTTAGTTGGTATTTAGCGTATAGATAGTTGATGCCATATGGCAATGTCCGTATAGAAGAATGTGTCGACTAACTCTTTTAAAATTGAGGAGTTCACTTTATGTTAATATAAGAATTTGTCAAGTTACTAATATAAATCTCGAAGCGTTTACTGTACGCATATAAAATAATTCAATTTAAGATATTAACTTAGAATTTCCAGAGTTTACTCCCTTGTAAGGAATAACATTAACGCCTTTAAACGTCTAAGCGTTTACCTCACGTTTACAAAAGTAGTTGTCAAGTAACTTTTCTAAACTTAACATGGTTTTATTTCACGAATATAGAAAACATTTCCGAGAAACTATTTTACAATTCCATGCGTTTACTTCGCGTTTATAAAAAAATTAGTTATTTATTCGAAATATAGAAAAACGTGACTTTTTATCTTCTATGAAACGAACTATCATAAGAAGTCGGGATTGGTACCTTTTAAACGGGTCTCCCTTTTCCAGTACCTATTTGATAGCTGTGATTTCATAAACGGACGTAGCAGTTTCTACAAGAGATTTATGTTCTTAACATGACGAGGCCGGATTAGTTATTTTGGAAGTTTAAAGAAATCAAACATTAATAATTTATAAAAATACGACCCAATAAATATCAACATAATCATAATTGAATATCAATTGATATTTACATATCCCAATTGACCGCTGACAATATAATAATAACATATAAGATTATACACACAATAAAACAAATTGATGTTATTCGAAACATTAAGTTTGCTCATTTTAACATAAAGATACTTGAAAAGGTTTTGGACAATACAAAATGTGACAACCTTCTATCTATATTTTCGCAGAGCCAAATCTACATCTTTAGACTTTACCATTTGTTTCCAAAATTTAAAATGACAAATGGTCAGTAGATTAACATAAAAACGTTTCAATGATCTTGATTTAACGAACGAAATTACATGTATTATTTAAACTAATTCGAAAAGGGTTATCTTTCTTTTAATAATTTACTTTTTTAACTTGCCTTAAAATTGTTAACCCTTCTATGATTTTAAAATTCAGAACCATTAGCATAATAGTAATTAATTAAATATTGTTCTATGCAGCAATATAATGTACGTCATCTCGTGTATGTGCGTTGCTATATAAGTGGCTTTTATTATTTTAGTGCCGTTCTCTCGACCTCTTTAAAGGTTAACGCTACCAATTAAAGACGTATACTCTGCAATAAATAAAGGTGTGACTGTTAACTAAATTAAGGTATTTTCCCTGTTAAACAAATACTGTGTTGATAGATAATTGTTTAACCTAAGAGTGGCATAAGTATTTTAACCACAATATTTAATTGTGCGTATGTCTCGATGCGGTTTAACTAGCATTAAAAAGGAAAGCAATAGCACATGCACTAAATTTTATTCTACTTACAATTCAACTGTATAAGATTGATAAATATTAAAGGTTATAGAAACTTTGATCTTGCTGCCTTTTCTCCCACAGGTTCACAATGACTACAAAACCTAAGATTAAAGAATCATTGTGCAAAGGAATCCTAGTGGCGGCCATAGATTTCGGAACTACCTACTCGGGATTTGCGTTTTCATTCCGGACCGAGCCCTTCTGTCTCAAAACCAGTGATGCATGGAACGCCCCATCCTGTGGTCTTCAGTCGCTGAAAACACCGACGGTCCTTCTTCTGAATGAAAGAAAAGAGTTTGTAGCATTTGGTTACAAAGCGGAGGAGCTTTATGAGCAATATGTAGATGATGGGACACATGGGAACTATTATTTTTGCCGAAGGTTCAAAATGTCATTACACACATCTGTCGTAAGTTTTCAGTATATTTGTTACGGCTTCATCTTTATAAAGTTTCCCACATGATTCGCTTAAAAACTTCGCTTACTTGAGTGTTTAACATTTTCAAAATGCACAAGCAAGTTTTAAAATAATTTGTTTACACGTTTGTTTGTTTATTTTTTGTTTGTTCTTTTTAAACTTTTCTTAATTAATATTTCATGTTTTGCGGATATTCCAGTCAGTGTTAACACTGATTTTTATGTAGATGTTAAATGTGCATACCACGAGAAAGAATGAAAAAAGTACTCTAAATTCAATACATTAATTTTCAATATATTTTGGTACCGACTCTTTGCAAATGTTTGAACAGTACAATATTGTCTTAAAATTGCGACCGATGATCTATTATATTGTTGTATTCAAATAGTCTAATAGGGAAACTCGTTATGGCGTAATTACGATTGAAATAAATGTGTTGCTACGTGGCATAGTCCCAAATGTTTAAAATCTTTGACATCATTTTGTGACTAAGATATCAATATATTCGCTTTTTATAGAACCTAGATAAAAACGAATTCAGCTATACATGTACACATGCCAAGGATTTCCCAAATGATTTTAAAAAAAAGAAACTTTGGTACATATACATGGATAGAGTTCAACCAATGGAAAAAGCAATGTTTTGTACAAGATAACAAACCGTATAAATATTGTCTAATAAGGTCGTATACATTTGTTGCTTTTGCTTTTTTTCTTTTAATATTAGAGTTATTTTTTATGATTATTTTTAATAATTACAGAAAATGGACATAAACTATAAAATTAAAGATGACAATGGCAAAGAAGTGGAAGCATTGATTGTATTTACCGAATCAATAAAATATCTTAAGAAGAAGGCAGAGAATCTTATCAACAGAAGGTGATATCTAAAATAAATTTCCATAACGATAAATAAACTTTTAAATTATGATATGTTTATAGTTTGTTGTGTGAACACCGACTTTTCTTTTTAAATGTCCTCACACAGTCACAATGCCTTTCGTTACATCTAAGATACATTTCATGGACCGTACCTCTATCGCGTTGGAAAAAAAAATCTTAAATATTTAATTTGCTTGATTGTGCTTTTACCTTAGCCTCGGCAAAAGTTCATTAGTATTTTCCTGAATGATTTAATACATATAAATAACCTAAATAATTTATTATATGATAATCTCTCACGTGACGCATAGATACAATGTTTCGCTTGTCTTTATTTCTTTTCAAAATCATTCAAATACTATTTGTTATTTGTATTTCAAGCCTTTTTCTCAAATGATCTAAACTCGAGTTAAAGATATTGTTCGCTTACAGCTATTCTTGCTATATGTCAATAGGGGCTTCTTAGAGAGAGACATCAATACGTTCGACGTCGACTGGGTGCTTACTGTGCCGGCAATGTGGACAGATGCCGCTAAGCAATTCATGCGAAAGGCTGCTGAAGAGGTATGGATAAAATACTTACCACATTGACAATAAACCAATGCCACGCTACTCCAAGCAAATAAGCAGAGCCATGGGTTAACAAATTAATAATCCTTTTGTGTTGTTTCCTTTCTGTTCCTATACAGATAACAGACTGTTCCGTTTGTCGCCAAAGTTTTTATAGCTTTGTTTGTTTTGTCTTGCTTTACCTAGGACAACTTATTAATAGCAACATATAAAACAGAAAGTCTACACGCTATTACACGGAGTGAACACTGTCACTTTTATAGACAAATTTAGATGACACCGTTTGAAAACTGTACATAATGTAGTGTATCCTGTATTGATTTTAATTTTCCCTTCTTTAGGCTGGGATCAAAGATGAAAATCTTAAGATGGCCTTAGAACCAGAAGCTGCTTCAGTTCTCTATATGCATATGGACTGCATAAAGACAAACACAACGAACAATCAAGGTCAAATAGATAGGGGATTTAAATGCGGTGCCAAATACCTCGTTGTTGATATGGGAGGTAAGTCACCCATTTTAACTTCATGTATTATTTAATCTGTTTCAAAATTCACTTGTAAGAATGAACAGGCCATAAGAATTTAAATATATGTAGTTGGTGTGTAATAGCTTTTTTTCTCTTACTTATAACCTAATTGCCGTCATTGACCTTGAAAAAAGCACAAAAATAAATAATAAATATGAATATGATTTATTACTTTATATGACTATAAATGAGTTTTCTTTAAGTGTATCTGTATGTACGATAGGCTATGGCGATTGTGATGAGGATGCTTCGGAGGATTAAGTTAAGTTAGTTACAATATTTTGTTCTCAGGTGGTACGGTGGACATAACGCTGCATCGAGTAGTGGATGAAACATCCCTTGAAGAGTTGGTGCCGCCATGCGGTGGTCATTGGGGCGGGACGACCGTGGACAAGAACTATGTGAGGTTTCTTGAAGGCATCGTCGGTATGATGGTTGCTGTTTCCGTAACTAAATATCTAAATCAGTTAACATATGTAAGACACATCCGAAATGCTCAAACAAATGTCAATATTATTAACATCTTCATGGAAGAAGACATAATTCATCTTAGGTTTCTTTCTTATTAAATATACTTTAATCAATATTTGCTGAATACAAAAGTACTGCTATTAGACATTGGTGTAATTATGTGCATCTTATTTGTGTTTTAGGTAAAGACGTTTTCAAAAGATTTGCTAAAGAAGAGCCTGGTCCATTAGTTGATTTGTACAGAGACTTTGAAATTAAGAAGCGGGCTTTTTACAGCAGTTGCGACGAATCCCAAGATAACACAAATAAGAAAACGTTTATATCTCGTGGACTTGTAGACACAATGAAGGAAATGTATCCGGCCAAAAGTATTGATAATATGATTGAAAAAGATCATATATTAAAAGGAAAAGTCACGTGGAAAAAAGACAGATTAACGATAACTTTGGATTTATTTGCTAGTTTCTTTGAAACGTGTCTTGAAGGCACAATAAATGAGATTGAGGGAGTGTTGAGAAATTCTGCGAATGTCGAAGCAATTCTTCTGGTTGGTGGATGTGCTGAGTCGCCTCTGATTCATAAAAGGGTCAAATCTCGATTTCCTAACAAAAGAGTGATTGTTCCTGAAGATGCTGGACTTGCTGTTTTAAAAGGGGCTGTGATTTACGGACACTTTCCCAATATCATTGTTTCTAGAGTTGCCAGACACTCATACGGCATACGCGTCTACAGGGATTTTATACCGGGTCAACATCCAGAGGACAAACTGGAAATCATTGAAACCAAGAGGAAATGCAAGGATGTCTTTGCCGTTCATGTGAAGAAAGGTCAGAAACTTCGAGTGGGCGAAGTTCAATCAGCACAGCGCTATACAAGACTAGAGCGGGATCAGAAGTCTCTCATCTTTGATTTCTATGCTTCGACGTCGAAGAATCCTGAGTATGTCACCGATGATGGTTGTGAGAAGATAGGTCAGCTTGAGGTAGATTTGGATCCACGCTCTAAAGGCGTTATAGTATCGCTCAAGTATGGAGGAACAGAACTGGAAGCAGATGGTTATGATGAAATAACCAGAGAAAGAACTAAAGTTACCTTTAAATTCCTTGAGAAAAAGGTACAAAGATGAACATACTTCCTTTCTTAAATAAAGCAACATGGTTTCAATAAGGTTTTATGAACCGACAGAATTCTGTAGGAATGTTGTGTTTGTTGTTCTTTTTGTTGTTGTTTTTCACGTTTCCTGAAACATATTTTCTTTACGAGATAACTACATGAAATTGACCTTTAAAATTGTGAAAAATTAGGTCAATTTGTTCTTCCAAAAACACCATTGGTTTTTACAAGTTCTTAGTAGTATATTATCGAAAGATACGATTTAAGCAAGCAACCATCCTATGCACACTCAAACCCACTTGGCAGCGGCACTGTGTATATGAGTGCATTATAATAGTTGCTACCATTAAAATATTTTTAAGGTATTCAATTACATCCATAACACCACTTTTAGCTGGAGGTGCTTACAAATACACCCCTGCAATATGGCAATGTGTAAAGATTCATTACAAGCAACCATACTAAGCACACATACATTTGCGGGGGTAAGAGAAAGTGTCTTGATAAAGGGAAGCTATAAATAAGGCACAGGGGCGACCTCATCCTTAAGGATGAGACTTCAATAACTATATGCATTTCATGTATATCATTTTATGGCAAATCCATTGACACGCCCGACAAGTCTCTAAGTAGAAACTTAATCTGTTATATTTTTACTAAGTAGACTCATGTCAGTTTCCAGACATTGTTTGCTTCCTATTACAATAAGCACCTATTTCAGCAACTTTTATGTATTATATAAGACGTCTATTCTACTCATAGGTATTAAATCAGCGGCCACACTGTTTTCAATTTTCATTTCAACACTTCTAATATGTAATACTTTTACGTATTAATTTCAAAATTCATAAAAGAAAACTGGTGATTCAAAAGGTTCGTTATTATCTTTAACTAAGACACTTATCCCAAGAACTCCTAAGACTGCAACATGCATATTGAACAATATCTTGTGGAATGATATTAGCAATTAAAAAAAGTGTATGAGAACTTATTATGAAGCAAACAAGTTACTACTTGAATACTACTACTAAGAATATTCCTTATATAATGTGTACCTTTCATTTGTTTTAGATAAAATATAATCCGATTCCGTTAGAAACTGACATGTTATATAACGGCACAAGCTTTCTGGTGTCAGTACCTAGCGCTAACATCCTTTGAATGGGTTTGCAATCAAATGTTTCTTTGCCCTTGTTATGTTGATGTTGTTGTTCTTGATACGCTTGCTTTTTGGTAATCATATAATTTGTAAACACGAGGTTGTTCTGCAAATCAATTATAATGTCATAAAAAGTATGTCACAAAGATGACGAAGATCTTTGCAAGCATGTCATGATATTCTAATATATATATATGGATGTTCTAAGGCCTTTATTATATAAACTAGGTTCGGACAAATCTATTGCATATTTACTATTAAATGAGCGATTAGGTGCCGAAATGGTAATTCATCCCATATTACAGACTGTAAGTTTTGCGTTTGCATGTTCAGTGCGAATGCATAATTAAATCGCATAATCAAGTTGTTGATTATCATGAATTCGATTAATAAATAACGATAAAGTTGGGTTCATTAAGTTGCTTAATTTGCCTTATATCAAGTATTATATCAATGATACGGATTTAAAGCAACTGATTCGGAATTAGTCACTATTCATTGGTATAAGGTTGTACAATCCGAAGTATATTTTTTTTAAAACAATGCGAGACAAACATTGAACAAGGATAAACACCTCGCTGAAATGGCTATAACGAAATGAGATTTCTTATGCTAGCACTTTAGAACAAAATTGACAAAGACACTTTTATTTTATGATACTCTCGTCATTGTTTAGAGAATCTTAAAGAAGAACATATATTGGTAAAGATTGCTTATACTGTTGCACTTTCATAGTTAGGGAATATGCAATATGGCTTTTGAATAACAATTTAAGACCTACGTCGGCTTTTGAGCCCAGTTACTTAGACATAAAGACCTATTTGACTTGTACTTTCGGACCAGTTTTGTTTGTTTTGATTTGTTTTTGTTACATCGTACTGACACAATTATTGTCATATTGGCGACGTCCAGCTAATTATCGGTGGAGGAAGACCCCAGACTTCTACCAAAGTAGAACCACAGGCGCACCACAGGTTAGCTGGAAATCCTACTCACATGAAAGTTTTCGCCTCATCCGGGATTCGAACCCACGCGGTGAGTGGTTGTGGAGTTAAAAGTCAGCGACCCTAATCACTAGGGCGATTTTCATATTCGAGCATCGGCTACTTTATCTTGTCGTTGTTCTGATAGTAATTGCAATAGTGATGTTTACAGACTTGGAATCCTTAAGGTGATGACAATTAGACGTATTCAAGTGCACTTTACTAATGGTAAAATATGCGAGACAGTTTTTCTTCTTAGCTAACCTAGCAGTCTTGTTGAATGGAAAATTTATTCAAACGCCACTTGTCAATGTGACAACATCTAATGTCCTTGACGAAAAAAGATGTCAAAGTTTAAATGATAACCCCTAACGCTATCAATGCGAGTCCATTTAAATGGAGACTTATCCGACAAGTGTGTACACCAGTTACAAATCACGTGTTTAATTAGTACTAAACTGGTTTTCTGTTTTGGATATGTTCATTCTATTCATTATTGACCGTGCCTTTTGACGATTTTATGTTTTGTTCATTGTTCTTTAAAAGTATTTTAATATATTGACGCAATCGTTGTTGTATAGTGTATTTTTAGTTGTCTTCATAAGTAAGAATTTCGTTTGTTTTTTTAAAATATGATTTTATGTATTTCATATTCGTGCTTGTAAGTGCAATGAATTATTGCAAAAACAGTGTCGATATCTTTGATATCCATGGTCTAAAGTAATATTGTATATATCCATTTTATTATTATTAAGATACATTATTATTTGCTGGCGCATTGTTATATGCTTTTTTTAGCAAATTGTTTTCAGATGCTACTTGTTATGGTTTGTGTGCATGTTTCAATAATATTTGATCGATATACTCAAGATTATACCCTGGTCTGTTTATATATGAGTGAATCAATAACGACGTTATATTCTTAAGGACGAGGTATAGCACTTTTCTGTTCTATTAATTTTATTATTGTTCTATGCTGTTAATTTTATTATTGTTTTATGAGTTTATTGAAATTCTACTATTTGTTGTAATCATTTTATCATAGGACACATAGCATAGATAATATTATATCAAACGTACGCATTGTGATGTGTGAATATTGGTCAGACATATATATTTACCAGCCTTGGTCTTCTTCTTGAAATGATCGTAAGGGAAATAACAAATTTATAATATCAACTAAACGTTTGATAACCTTTTATACACAAGTGCCGTCTATAAGATGCATGTACATTTTATTATATTACAAAGATAAATGTATTTATGACTGTATGAGTAATCACTTTTCATCCTACATTTAATACAAAAAGTAAGTTGTCTCTAAACTAAGGGCTGAATGTCGTTTGTTGTGAATCTACACATTCCTGTATCGATTCATTATGCCATTAATAGCTAATGCCTAGAGTGGTGCAATTGGTTTCAGCAAGTTTAGCTCGTGATTTTTTCACACGATACTTTAACACTCTATTGTTAGTGCATGCTGTGCCTTCATCTCATACTATTAGCGAGCAAATTTTTTCAACGCTTTTCTCAATACAAGTTGGAGTAATGTGCAACATTTAAGCTTTTCAATTTGTAGATCATGGATGCATTGAATGCATCGCTTCTCCTTACGGTCTTATTGTATGCTATAAGGTACGTTAAGTCTTTTTTTGCGCGGTCTTCCGGTTCACTGCCTACAGCAATTGGGATAAATTTAGATTCAGATCGCGTGGATGTAGAGTTGATGAAATAAATCAAATGGAATATCGCGGAGCCGTTTACCATAGAAAGTCATTTGATATTAACAAGCTTAGCACGTGCTCTTTTACGCACGTTACTTCAGCACTTTATTGTTAGTGCTTTCTGTGCCTTCATCTCAAGCAAATCACACATTCAACGCAACTTGGAAGTACAAGTAAAGTTCAACATTGAAGCTTTCCAATTTGTACATCATGAATGCATTGATTGCATCGCTTCACCCTACGGTCTTGCTGTACGCTATAGGGCACGTTAAGTTCTTTTTGCACGGTTTCGCTTGCGACAGCGTCCACACTTTTGAGAAATCAGGAGTTCGGAAAGACGAAACCCTGCATGACATTGAATTTCCAAAGTCAGTTAATACAGTTAGGTAAACAGTTACGTGTACACTTAAAATATGTACGAATGAGACTAGACGCATCAGTTGTGTCCGGGTATGCTTCAAATATTTATATATTTTATCTGTATTGACAAGCTGTTTAAATGTATATACTTTGTAATGAAGATATATATAAAATGCAGATTTATGAATAACCAATGTTGCGAAGGAATATCAGTCTGTGTCTTAGGGGAAGATGGGGGAGAACAATGTTTTTGGAATGCGTCCAACATGCCTTGTATACTAGGCCAATGTATATGCGATTTCCCGCGCAGCGAAGATTTTTACTTCTTCTAGTACACTTACTGTATTTTGATCGCGACCTGTAGGGCTTATGAGCAGTTAGACCTACTTTTAGTTAAAATGCGATCCTTTGTAAGCAATTGAATGATAAGTATTATAGTTTCTATTGTCCGATGTTAGTAACTGTGTTGTAGCTTTTGTCCCAATAAATAATATTTATTTAGAAGTGGTGGTTGTTTTGCAGCTGAAGGCTTGCCTGCTTTCCAAAGCGTTGAGCAACCGATTTACCACAGACAAAATTAAGTGGCTATTATTGGTATACGTTTATTCGCTTTCAAAGTAAAACTTGCACGCTCTCACAGCGCTTTTCAGCGCTTTGATTTTTACGCGACTCGTTATCTTATCTAGCTGCCCTTGGTCGATCATAATAAATAGATTATGAAAGCAGACTAATGAGAAAACTGTAAGGAGAGTGTCCTTGCATATTATTTACAACTAGTCGATAGTCCTCATTTTCACTATTAGCTTGACTTTTGAAGTAATGTTTACCTTTCCATTTAAATTAAAGATCCTCATTTTGAACAGCCCAGATAGTATGCTTAATGGAGTTGACTATCAAACGAATACGTCTTACGGATACCATTACTGCGTAAAATACTATTAGGAATAAATCTCCATTTCAATACTATCTTTACGACGATGAACATAATTTATAGATATGTTCATACAGTCTTATACGCCATCAGAATGTTTTAAAATTATACAGAAAAATCACATATCCTTTTTTTTAGACACAATGTATAAATCTATTTATAGCTTATGTTTCAATTTGGATCGGCCAGACGCGGATTCAGCATTCTCCACATATTATTGACGTAGTTGTCTCACCTTTCAAAAGGAAGGGGCTTTCCTTTAAAGAGAGCGGCAGATGTACCTAGATTTCTTTACACAGGTAGATAAGATATGCTTGTCTTGCAAACTAGGGCACGATGTGTAGGTATACAGATTTGTCAACGGGCCATTCTAAGGCGACAACTGTTGGGTTTGCTATAAATTTTTTAACAGTTTTGAATATGTTTGTCCCGAGTCTTTTCATAATTTAATATATGTTCCTATGCTCATAGGACCTAGTCATGTATTCTTATTAGAAATCTCATCCTTTTCGCCCACGACAAGAAAGAATAATCCCGTAAAAACTTCTACTGTGAAAACCCTAGCAACAGGATTAGCTACGTGTAGAGTGGTGTCTCTTCAAAAGCCTTGCGAAAGAACAATTTTTTACTTATAATTTTCTACTTGACATATTTTGTTAACTAGTCCAGCATTCAGGAAAGAAACGTGCAAAACAAAAACTGTAAACAATTGTGTTTATTCAGATAGTATCGATAATTATTCGCGGTATTATTCGTGTCCAGAAAGGAAATGCAGTAATTTGCCTGGATTTCCGGATCGCGAAAACTTCAGGTAAGTTTATTTATCATCACTGACGACAAATCAGAATTAACGACATACCGATCTCGGTAACAGAGATCGATAATTGACCAAAATATACGTTCATTATTGATGTTGTTAATTTCTTCGACATTTTGTCTTATGTGTCTTCGTAAAATTAGAAAATAAGTGTAGTTATTTTAATATTGCTTCATTCTCTACATGAAAGTAAATGAATGATCTCATAATAGAAACAACTCTGTAAATTACCAAAATTTGGAATACTCTAAATGAAATATATCTATACAGTGTAACACTTAAAATTAATGGTTAATGCTCCTCAAAATTAAATCAATCAAGCAGAGTATAGTGAGTCCTGTAAGGAACTCCCATACCAAAAAATAAGCATACATAATTTTTTCGGCCTTAATCAAATAGCTTACAGCGGTATAAAGGTGGCGTTTTTTAATTTCTTTCCTCATCTTTATTTTTGTTTATATAGGAAAAATAAAAGACAACAATTGACGATCACTCTTTGTAATGTGTTTATAATAATAACTACTACGTGACCTTTGATATTAAGATTCCTATCAAGCAACCAAAGAAATGTGTGTGTTAAGTATATCCATATGAAATGAAATTCGCAAAAACTAGTATCTCTAGCTTTATAAACGTTGCGAAGCCGTCGATTTAATATGAGATTTATTCTATGTCAAGACTTATTACATGAGCATATAGCAAAAACTATATCTCTATATCTCTCTATCTCTCTCTCTCTCTCTCTCTCTCTCTCTCTATATATATATATATATATATATATATATCTATATGTATATATTTATCTCTCTCTATCTCTCTCTATCTCTCTCTACCTCTATCTCTCTATCTCTCTATCTTTCTATCTATATATTTCTGTCTGTCTGTCTATCTGTATATATTTATGTCTCTCTTTCTCTCTATTTCTTTCTATATCTCTCTATATCTCTTCGCATCTCTCTCTAGCAATCTATATATCAATCGGTCTGTCGTATCCTGTCTTTCTGGCTCTCTCTTTCTCTCTCTCCATATCTCTAATCCCGCTCTCCCTCTCGCTCTGTCTGTCGCGCGCGCGCGCGCGCTCGCGCGCGCGCGCGGTAGTAGAGTAGAGAGAGGAGAGAGAGAGAGAGATATATAGATATTATAGATGGAGAGATAGAGATAGAGAGATGAGTGATAGCGA
Organism: Sinonovacula constricta; assembly: GCA_007844125.1. NCBI lineage: Eukaryota > Metazoa > Mollusca > Bivalvia > Cardiida > Solecurtidae > Sinonovacula > Sinonovacula constricta. The sequence goes on from CM017566.1 coordinate 47,911,861, forward strand.
GATCTAGAGATTATATATTAGATAGGGATCGAGATATAGAGAGATATATATTAGATAATATATATATATATATAATATAATAATATATATTTATGATATATATATCATATAATATATATAGTATAGTATATATATATATATCTATGAGTGTTATTTTCTTGATTTTGATCGATTTCAGTGATTTGATCCGTATTCCGACCAAGTCTCAGCCCAATTAGATCCAAGTTTGGCTATTTCGATCGAATCTTTTTTATTCATTTTCAGTCCATTTTCATTCAACTTCGATCAAGTTTGGAATTCGATCTGGTTCAACTATAAATAACGGGTGGAGAGCTATTTGAGTCTGAAAGTTCGAGAGCTTTAAGTTAAACACATCCCATTGTCATGTGTTTTAGAAGGAACTAATTGTTAAAGGGGATGTTTGCTACTAAGTGCCTGCATTATGGGTATATAATGCAGTGCTCTTGATTATTGTTAAGGGAGTAGCTATCCCTCTGTTATAAAATGAATAATACATAAATAAGAATTCGTATTAGATTTATAGGACTCAGTTTATATTTATAATATTTATCTGTTTATTGGGTTTATTGTTCCACCAATAGTATTTCAGTTATCTGGAGATGGTTATTAATCTGTCATTTATGGAGTTTGACCATACTTACATGTGAACTTGTTAAACTAGTGACTTTATTAAATACAAGATTAGGGCTTTGGAGCACTGGGCGTTTGTTAAGAATATTTAGTAAACTTTTGCGAGATATAGTTCTATTTTTAGACACAATTAATAAAAAGTACGTTTGGATTATATAATTTTTGTCGGAACTGTTGTATGTGGACTTTGTATGTTATACATTTAAGATGATTGAAGCTTGAGCAATCTACATCAAGCTTCCTTTAAACATTAGTAGTCTAGACGTACCTTTCTGGTGTGTTCTGATCTACATACCACATTTCATTTTAGAAAGAAAGAGAGAAGAGAACAGTCACGCAAACGTACTATTTAGATATTCCCTTTAAGAGGCACTTAAAAGCTTGAACGTAACACTAGAAAGAACAGGAATGACGCCTTTAAGAGGCGCTCCCCCCTTCCATAGCCGTAAACAATCAATAAGTCTCATCTCATAAATAGGTAGCAATTTGCTATCGAGATTGATATTCTTAAAATGATGTAGCCATACTAATTCAGAATAAATCATCAAATTATGACATTTATAATCGTGGTTAGGACTCAGTTCGATCAAACACTGCAAAAAGTACATCAACATTATCGCAAATAAATGAACATTTATAGTTAGTTGTACACTTACTCACTACACTTAGATACTAGGAAAGAAAGATACAAAAATATTAATTATTTGAAGAAATATAATATTTAGCAGATCCAAATCTACATCTATGGTCTGAACAGTTTTTTTTTTTTTTTTAAATTTAAAAGGACCTATTAACAGATCGTCAGCATACATATATATATATACAAAACTATGTTTAACTTGCATCAAAAATGTAAACGTTACGATAATTTATCGAACGATAAAATACATGAGCACGATCATTTCATTGTAAACCATTAGCAAAGTAGGTATATGAATATTATCCAGTACATTGATACAATGTACTATATTTAGTCCACACTGACTACAGAACCTAAGATTACAGAATCATTGTGCAAAAGCGTTCATAGATTTCGGAACTACATACTCCGGTTATGCGTTTTCATTCCGGACAGAGCCTTTCGGTCTCAAATGCAATTTAACTTGGAACGCCACCACTGCTCTTCAATCGATGAAAACACCAACGGTTCTTCTTCTAGATGAAAATAAAAAGTTTGTAGCGTTTGGTTATGAAGCAGAGGATAGATATGATCAGTTGGTAGACACATGGAAACTATTATTATTTCCGATGGTTCAAAATGTCATAACAAACATCTGTTGTAAGTTTTCTGTGTACATTTGTTCCACAAACCTGTTTACTCTGTGTAACATTCATAATATATATTTGGGGCTATAATTAGTAAATTTACTGTGCGATTTGTCAAGATCATTTTGATATACTATGAACGTGCACTGAAACATGAAAAAGAACATATAAGACACATCTCGTTGATATGTATACATGTACACATGTAAATGTTGTATTTTATGGACATAGACTATACAATAAAAGATTTCAATAGAAAGAAGTGGAAGCATTGCTTGTATTTAGCGAATCAATCAAATATCTAAAGAATATGGCAGAGGATCATATCAAGTTTAGGTTATATCTGAATTAAATTAAATTACCATAACTATAAATGACCAATAATGATAAATGTATAGGCTGTTGGATATAGGCCCGTTTCCTTGTTTACAAATGTGTACAAATGTTATAACATCGTGACAAAATGTCTTTCATTTTTTCCGGAACACATATCATGGACCATATCTATGATCGTATCGAATAAAACTAATCTATAGTCTTTATCTTGCATGTGTTGTTACCTGAGCCATGCAATAAAATCTATTTGCAAGAAAAACAGAGCAATTGAACGTGATTACATCATACGGATAACTATTTATTACATATACATAAACTGACATATATGAGAATCTCTTAGGTGACACAAACTTAAACTGTTTCGTTTGTCTTTAGTTCAAAATCATTCCAATGCTATTTTTTCTTAAAATATGTTAAGGCTATGTCTCCAATGTTTCAAACTAGGGCTATGAATATCTTTCACCTTACAGCAATTCTTGCTATGTGTTAACAGAGGCTTCTTAAAGAACAACAGAGCTTTAAACGATTTCAAATGGGTGCATACTGTTTCGGCAATTGGACAGATGCAGCGGAGCAAATCATGCGCAAGGCTTCCGAAAATGTATTAGTGAAAATACTTATCACATTGACAAAAAACAATGCAAAACTGCTCCAAACAAATTAACAAAGCGATGGGTTAATAAGTCAATAAGCAAGTATTCTATTAATTTGTGCTGTTCCCTGTCTGAATCATTGCAATTGACACTTTTCCGATATTTACCAAATTATTAATGCTTTTTTTTTCGTTTTTCTTTGCCTAGGCTAGTTCATTTAAAGCGAAAGTTAAAAAAAGTTAACACGAGATCGACAATGAATATTGCCACCTCAATAGACAGATTAAGATGAAACCCTCTTAAACTGTACATAGCGTATCCTCAATCGATTATAACTGTCCCATCTTCAGACTGGGATCAAAGATGACAACCTTGAAATTGCCTTAGAACCAGAAGCTTCTTCAATCCTCTATATGCATATGAACTACATAAGGACAGACGAAGAGAACAATAAGATTCAAATAGACAGAACATTTCAACAAGTTTCCAAGTACCTCATTGCTGATATGGGGTGTTAGTCATCTTAACATATACCCTGCATTTATAACTTGTTTTAAAAGTCAAAAGTGAGTATTAAGAGGCCATAATGATAAAATACGTGATCGTTAAGTGATTAAAACCCTTTTTACAAATTAATTGTATTTCCTAATTTCCGTTACTGACTTTGAAAAAAACAACATGTAAATAATATGGACTCATATTAAAAATGAATATGATCATGATTTACTAATTTCTATCGGCTTTTCTGTATGTACGATTGTGTTGTCAATTGTGATGGGGATGCTTCGAAGGAGTATAGTTAGTTACAATATTTTGTTCTAGGTGCTACCGTGGACATAACGCATCAAGTGCATCAAGTGGTCAATGAAACATCCCTTCGAGAACTAGTGCCGCCTTGCAGCGGTCATTGGGGAGGTCCGACCGTGGACAAAAACTTTGTGAGCCTTCTTGAACCCATTGTCGGTATGATGGTTGCTGGTAGCGTAATCAAAAAGTAACTCAGTTAACAAATGCCCAAATGCTCAAACCAACGTGAATTTCATATATTACTAATGTAACGACGTTCTTAGAAGAAGAGGCATTTCTGAACATATATTTAATATAATTTATATTGTCATGCCATCCTATGACAACGTCGTTTTACCGCCATTTACTGAACATCATTTTCACGTCATTTACTGAACATCAAGTAGCATGACGTTATGGCGCGCGCCTTTTACGTTGCAGACCAGCGGACGGACAGTTTGTAGTTTATAAATCTATGCTGACTCATTTATTTGCCTCTCAGTTCTGTGCGCTGCGTACATTCTTTTTCAGTACTGGGATATGGGGGTAATGCGGAGTGCCTGGTTGCGAAAATGACTGTTGGTGGGCTTGTCTCTCTTCTGTCCTAAACCACACAGGTACTCCTTCATCCTCTAACACATTTCGCCTTTCTGTTTCTCTAACGTAAACGACTGATCAACACTATGCACACCGTCTTTCTCAATACTTACATATTGTAAACCCTATGTGTTGCTTTTGACTTCTCACATTGCGACGAGCTGACAATTTGTGAAAAAGGTGCAAACTGTACCTGTCTGAGATTGAAAATAATGCGTTTTACGAGATTCTATTTAACGACAAGATATTTATTCGCCCAGCAGAGAAGTGTTCTAGCATAGTTATCGGAGACAGGGATAAATATATCCAGGAATTCTAGCAGGAGATCACGCATTATTCATCCTACGAAGTAACTTCAGGTGAAGTTTTCTAAGCTTTGAGTTGAAGAAGATGTACAGAGATATTGCAATTTTTAAAGATTTACGTCAGTACCTCATTAAAAAGCTAAAAGGGAATTCACAAAAAGAATGCCCCTATACCATACCATTTTGAATGGCAGTGGAGCCCCAACAAAAAGACTGGGTGAGTATGTGTAGGCTTCTCCTAGTTTCATCAGAGACAGAAACTCAAAGCGGAACTTCGCTACCATGAGCAACAAACTGATGTCCTGGATACTTTGATCAAGATAGAAAGATCTCATCGACAAACCAATTGAAAAACAGCTCTGCCTAGACAACAGGTCGTGTCATCCACCATCTACGAAAAAGGGGTCAGCTTATGGCCTGGGTCTGACAGAGAAGAATCTGAAAGTGAGACAGATTACCAGGCACGAAGAAATGAACTGAAATGCCAACTACCGAAGGATACAGTGCCAGGGCGATTGAGTCACAACTTGCGACGGTTGATGCCTTAGACAGACAATTACTTCTTAGGTGAAGAAGGTTAAAATGAAAAACGAAAACCTGATAGAGGACCATTGGTGTTAGCTTATTCCAATCTCCTTCCGAATAGTTTGATACATTTTTCTTGTCTTTTAATGAATAATACGGAGTCTATCCTTTCGTGTTTGTGCTCGAAAAGAGGATGAAACCGCGGTTCGTAGCGGGAGATATATAGATAGACATACACAGAGAGACAGAGAGAGAGAGTGAGGGACGCAGAGAGAGCTCATTTTGTCATTTCAAAAATGCGTTGTGTTTCTTCTTCGTGAGATAAGATTTAAGCAAGCCATTACCAATGCAATCACACAATATGTAAACACGCGGTGCAGCGGTATTGTGCCTAGCTTAACGAGCGCGATACTTCGTCACAAAGGCATTCGCATGGTTAATCACAGCGCTCAATGTTGTTGTTTGACTGGTGTCAGTTTGACACTGTAAGCTATTACAGATGTGTAAACAATGGTCAGAGTTATTTCGTAGTAAATCAAATGTACAACACATAGGAAACAGGAAAGCAGAAAAGTCATCAGCTGCAAATAAACGTTTTTTTTTACTGAAATATAGATTAAACATTGGGACAAAATTTAAAAGGTCACTATCATCAGATAATAGAAATAACTTTATTAAATATTTAATACTTTCCATATGATTTTTCATTTTAACTTTAGTTAGATCTAAAATAAATGCTCATGCATGCTAGCCAATTCGACCAAAGTAAACTGACTTAGATATTATCTACTGTTCTACCCTGTGATCTGAATCTAAAATTCCCGAGGGCATCTCTTAACTCACGCAGAAAAGCGTCACAATATTATTTAAAGTATTCTTCATTATCTGTAACTGATTGGTTAATACTAAGAATACGTAAGACTGCAACACGCAAATTAAATCATATCTTGTTGAATGAGATAAGCAATTCAAAAGTTATGTAAAAATTTATATTAATAGTGATATAAGCACGTTACTATTCAACATACGATAATTCCTTATATTGTGTATATTTGTTCATTTGCTTTAGAGAAATTATTACCGATTCCGTTAGAAACTGGTATGGGAAATAACGATGTGAGCTTATTGTTGGACGTAACTAGCTTTAAATGGTTGTGCAATGAAATGTTTCCTAGGTAATGACAATTTTCTTTCAGGTACGCATGCTTTTTTGTAATCGCGTTGTTGGCAAACACGATGCAGACAAGTTATGCGTACGAATGTTATTAAGAATTGATGTTATATCACGATATGAGGAAGATCATTACATTTAAAAGCATATCATGATATGAAATTATCTAAGCCTTCATTATATAGGATAGGTTAGGGCACAACTATTACATATTTACAGTCAATTTAAACTGTTAGCTGTAAAAAATGGTAATACATACCACATGAAAGTTTGTACGTTTTGCGTTTTGAAAGTTTTATGTGAATGCATATTCAAGCGAATAATCAGGGATTGAATGATCATGAATTCGACGTCAAAAATGATGATGAAGTTGCTAAATTTGCGTTATATAAAATGGTATTTGAATAATACGAACTTAAGGCAAATACTTTGGAATTAGTCACTATTCACTGAATACATACTAAAGTATCGATTTTTGAAGACAAAGGTAGACAAACAATGCACAAGGATCTCAGGTATATCTCACTACAATACTTCGCTGAAATAGCTTAAAGGGATAAGATTTCTTAAACTAGCAAATTAGATGAACAAAATGGGTAAAGTCTCTCATTTTATGAATGGCTCGGCATTTACTTATTAAGAATATGTTGGCTCTAGAGGGTATATAATATGGCTCCAGATGGTATATAATATGGCTATAGAGGGTATATAATATGCCTCTAGTGCGTATATAACATGACTGTAGAGGATATATCGTATCACTCTAGAGGGTATATAATATGGCTCTAGAGGGTATATTATATGCCTCTAGTGTGGATATAATATGGTTCTAGATTGTATATAATATGCCTCTTGTGCGTATATTATATGACCCTAGAGGGTATATAATATGACTATAGAGGAAATATTATGTAACAATTATGTATTTAATTGATTTTTGATTTGGAATATGCTTATTTTATCCATTATTGCCGCTAATTTATGACGATTTTATGTTCATTTCCTAAGTGTTAAAAAATATGCTATCAAATTTTATTCACATGTATTTTAATATAATGACGTGTTCTTTGTAGTATGATGATTCCTTTTTTAAAAATTGTATTTTTATTTATTTTTTATTGCTATGTATTTGATATTTTGTGTTTTGTAAATATGACGAATTGTAGCAATAAGTAATAATATTGATAATTATGGTTTATAATAATATTGTGTATGTTAATGTTAATATGATTAAGTTATATCAATATTTGCTGTCATGTTGTTACATGCTTGTTATCAGAATATTGCTTTAATATTTGCTGAGTGTTGATGGATTTGTGTCATAGTTTTCGTGTGATTTTATTGACATATGCAAGATTATAGTTTTTTAAAAGATTAGTGTATCAATGAATGGCTATGTTTTTATTTTGAGACTTATTAAACTGAAGTATTTGCTATAATCATTTCGTTACAGGACGCAAAGCATCAGTCATATTGTATCAAGGGTACGCCTTGTAATGCACGAATAACGGTCAGACATATATTGAGCATGCTTCATCTCTTATATGTTATGACTTCATTATATCAGTTACGGCTAGAAATGATGTATTCGTCTATTGTTTGCATAATAAAATTGATACAGGAAGTAAATTGTATCTAAACTACCATGTGATTATCGTTTGTTTTGGACCTATATATTCATATATCGTTTCATCATTTTATTGAACTAGTTCCTAGAGAGTTGCACTATATTTCAAAAAGCTTAGCTCTTTTACGCATAATATTTTCGCATTCTATTGTCAATTTGTTATGTACCTTCGTCACATGCTTTTTGCAAGCATATTCAGTGCGTTTCTTATTATGTGTTGTATTACTGTGGAACAATGTAAATTTCAAATTTGTATATCATGGATAAAGTGATTGCTCTAAATTCACTTCACCTTGCATGCATTCATGCCGAGCATTATAGTGTAACGTACTTTTTTCCAAAATTGACTAGCTTTCGTATCTAATTGTCTTATGTTGGCTGGTAATAAACAAATTATAACAGCATAGCTATAAACAGAATGTAAGGAAAGTCTCATTGCATGTTGTTTTAATCTTTTTATACTCCTCTTTTTCACTGTAAGTCTGACTAATTTCAAATTATCCATTAACTGTCAGCGTCCCATCCTCAATTTGAATATGTAGCAGCCTAGAATTTATGGGAATCTCAGAAGGCGATCGAAAGAATACGTGATGCCCAGATTGCAGATATGGTCTTAAGGAGACGAGAGCAACCATCTTTACAAGAATATGGACACTGTCTACAATCGGATTACATCCCGTCGAAAATTTAAAGAAAAATGTTTCAAATTATATACAGAGGGACAATTGCATATCCTATGTTTTGGATCTGTGTTTAAACCACATGGCATAAGATTAAATGTGGATCCGCCAGAGGCGGATTTAGAATTCTCAGCATATTATTGTCATGCTGTCAACAAGAATATTATCCAGGCTCAAGCCATGGTACTAGTGATCACACCATTGTTCTAGCATTGGCTTGTTTTTGTTTACTTAGTGTTGTCATTGTTCACACTTCATCACGTTACCTTTAAAGGAATGTAATTCTATATAAAGTTTATTGTAAGAAAGATGGAACTTTTCTTTCAAAAGATGAACATTCGTATCTGGCTTATGGTTACACGTGTATACAAGATAGCATATTTTGGCACGCTTCAGCAAAACTGTGTAGGTATATACAAATAGCCAAGGAAACATTTCCTACAGCAATGGCTATGGAGTCTTTGGGATTTTCGGAATTATATATCCCCGTAGAAGGCAAAGTCTTGAAGGGCTAAAACATAATTTCTATATCACATGATCACTAACTACCAATCCAGAGAAAATTATAAAACTAAATCACTGTGCCCTCGACAGGAAAGAACACACATGTGAAATATGTTCTGATGTTATGACTCTATACATCGTGTTTAACCTTGTTCATTTTTACTTGTTTCTCACGAATACAATAGAAACTGTAGATTAAAATACTGTGAACATTATGAATAAATATTACCTAAAATAACTTAACAACTGTGAAGAAACGTGCGTTCAAAAAGTTTGTACAAGATCACCTTTTTTTCTTACATTATCACTGTTGAACTGCTAACAAAACGAGCTAAAAGTCAACATAAAAGCATAAGTCGGGGATGACAATATGGAATTATATCTTCCAGCATACAGTTGAACTTCGTTATGACAAACTCGCTTGAAATAAAATTCCGCTTGACTCAAGCTATTTTTCGAGTCCCATTTAGATTCCTTTTTTTGATCATATAAAAACGCATAAGACGAATTCGCTTGAGCTGCATTCCTCCTTTAACGTTACGTCATAGATCAATTAACATCACTTATCCATGGGCACAAGCCCGTGAGGGGGTTAACGATTATACGATTTGGATTAGTGCCAATTAAGGCAGTTTGCTTAATGGAATGTGATCAGTAATTAGTCTTTAGCTTGGGTAAGGGCTATTAAAGATACCACCATATTGTTTTAGGGTAGCGTGATTGTGTGACAATACTGTACATTATTTCATACATGTAAAATTATTTCATTTAACAATGAATGTAAATAGCTGTTTTATGTAATAAAGAGATAAAATAAAAAAAAAACATTTTTATTTCTTTTTATTTGAATATAAATGATTGACATACAATTAAACACATAGGAAATGCAGACAATTAGGCATATTAGGAATATACAAAAAACATGTAGTCACAAAGTTTTTACAATTCACATATCATACACATACTTACATAAAATCTGGTATCTCAAGTTCTTTAGAGTCGAAGCATGGTGCCAGGTTCCAGTCTAATTTACGATCCCGGTCCCGATCCTGGTCAAACATAATTTGAACTTCTAACATAATGAACATAACATCATCATTTAAAACATTTGTCGATGATGACAATATGTTGGAATTTTCGCTAAAATTTGCATAAGGACAGGGTGAAAAATTTTCATTATAAGTGTAATTTCTTATGAAAGTATAGCTTAATTTACTTTGTAAACTTAGATGGAAAATATAGGTCTTCGCGTGGATTTTCGACCGGTTCTATACAAAACAGTCTTTAGATCATCTTAGACTATGGATCCAAAGAACACTAAGAACTTCAAAATGCCCACTAATGTTCAATATAAATTTCTTTTGCAAAATTATTTATAGAGTACGAAAGTAAAGGTAGAATCTTAGAATCTTGGTTCGTTCTTTAGAGAAGGGTCTGTTATAGAAACGACACTCTCAACCAGCAAAATGTGGATCATTCAAATTTTGTTTTTGTTTTTTGAAATACAACTCAGCGACCATTAATTATCATTATAGCTAGAAGAACTTACCATATGAACGGGAATCGAACCCACGTGGTGAGAGGCTAAGCGGTCAGAGGAGTTACAGGTCGGCGACTCTAGCACCACGCCAAGGGCGTCCCTTTATTCTAAATTGAGAAATAGGCTATACAAAGTAAGATATAAAACGTGAAATTGTTTTGTTCATGTAAAATCTATTTATGCAGAGTGTACATATCATGGATATACAAGGTAAGACATAAAACGTGAAATTGTTTTGCTCATGTAAAATCTATTTATGCAGAGTGTACATATCATGGATATACAAGATAAGACATAAAACGTGAAATTGTTTTGCTCATGTAAAATCTATTTAAGCAGAGTGTACATGTCGTTAACGACCCGCCTATGCAAAAATAGCATATGCTTACTTCAGTCTTAATCAAATAGCTTATAGAGTTGTAAAAGCGTTATTGTTGTTTCTTTCTTTCTATATCTTCATGTTTTTTCATAACCATAAGCAATCAATGTTTACAAGATTGTTCCTTAAACAAGAAGAATTACTTTGACTGGTAATTCCGAGATATTAAGACCCTATCAAACATGTCTGTAAACAAACGTGTGTAAAGTACGTTTATGTACATTTATTCTGACATGTAATCGGTAATGCTAGTTTCTCTACCTCGATAGGCGTTTGAATGAACCGTCAATTGTGTGTTTGTGCTTATGTGTTTGTGCGTGCGCGTGTGTTTGTGTACGTATGTGTATGCCGGCATGCGTATGTTTGCATATACGCATGTATGTGTGCGCACTTGTTTGTGTACGTTTGTAGAGATAAGCAAAGAAGGCGAGAGAGAATATAGCGCGAGAGGGGAATGAGATTTGCTCAGATAGTGAAGAGAACCTACGATAACTTTGATACAGGGCTTGATTGCCGTCTACAGTCTGCTCTTAGATAAGATAAATGTTCAAGATGTTCTAACACGTCAAATTTCATAAAACAAGGACATTAGCGTCTGCAAATTAGGGTGTCAGGCTTGATTATTCAACTGACGTTTATATTTTTGGTTTTGAGCTTGTAATTACCACAGGCAACGTGAATCAAGGGTAAGTTATTCTTTAGATGTTGAACTTCACCACTCTTTGTGTTTAACATTTTGTCTTTTGGATAACTAGCTACCTACACAGCTGTTCGATCGTCCGTCGGTATTGCGAGCTTCCATTGATTTTCAGCAGCCTTTGATAAACAAAATCGGACAGTGTGGTTTTCATGTTTAACTATTCGGCAACGCATCGTTTATTTTCTCCGTATGCAATAGAGGTTTCAAAGGTACTCTTGTTGTAATTCCCTCCCGCCTATATAAACGTACTGTCGGCATCATTTGCATTAAACAGCGCAAACAATGTTGGAAGGACGTGTCGTGTTTCTTTTGCATTGATATTCCTTAGAGATTGCAATCCCTTCTTAATGTTTCTGGAAATATTTCTTCCCATCTGATCCACTCCTTGAGCCAGGTTTGATGTGATGTATGCATTTTCTTATATTATTGGGTGAGGGTATATGGTCAACATTCGGCAAAGAACCTGAGAATGTAGGGGAAAATGATACCCTATTGCTGCTTCAGTTACGACCTTTCTGATATGAACAAAACACTCTGCACTTTCTGTAAACCGTCTCGGCCTACATCACCGCATGATTGAGAAGTTGCTTTCATTCATTTCAGCTTTCGGACTGTTAAATGTTAATACTTTATCGCACATAATCCCCCTTTCCACCGTTTCTGAATATGATGAGTCTTTATGCAGATGTAAATGCTTGTAAATGGAATTTACGAATAGATCAGTCTGAAGATGTCCTTCACACAAGATTGTCAAAGTATTGATCGGTATTTTACCTTTTAAAAGTTCGACATTAGTAGTTTTTCATTTTCGTTTCTATAACCTTTTCCCCTGCGCATTCTTCCACAAAATAACTCGACACATTTGTCCATGGCAATTAAATTTTGTATGTCAATGTTGCTTGATTTTGTGAAAAAAATCAATATTTTTAAATACCCTATATTTAAAAGTATTATGTAAAATGTTTTGTGAAGACAACATGTTCCCTGCCTCGCTAAAGTTTATAATATTTAACTGTGACTTTGATGCATAGTTTTTCAACGCAGCACACTTTTTTACACCATGTCATCCTGTCATTAAACAACGGCTAGTGCAACATTTGCAACAGTTGTCATTCAACATTTTACTTGATTGGTGCCTTAAATATATCCCAAAATCAAAGGTTGTAGTGTTTGGACTGCAAAACTTTTAAAAGAACAGTCAAAGGAAACTTTTTTCCCGGTCGTGCTTTCTATAGATAAATCAAATTGAGCCGTGTTTTCTCCCTTTTAAGTGAGATTAAACAGGATTAACTTCAGGAGTTCGTCGGTCTTTATTTGTAAACTACAAGCCATTTGCCAATTTAAACGAATCTAGTTTCAATTATTGACCTTAAACTGCTTTCAGTTGTTATCGACGTATTTATTTCATGTAAAAACTGACGTGTATATAGTTGCATGCAGTCTTATAATCGATCATGTGATTGAAATAAGATTTAATACAACTTAGAAACCCTAAAATGTACAACGCTGCTTATCGCGACTGCCAAACACATGTGGTATGTAAATCCAAACTAACAGTGGGGCGATATATACACAGGACAACGTGAAGTACCTAACAGGTGTCCACACTTGTTGGTTGATTTCTCCTTAGATTAATGTATTTATTATTAATTTTGTCACACAAAAAGAATATGATCTGATATTTAATCACATTTGAGCGATGATATAAAATATTATATAAATAACGACAGTAAAACATTTATATACACTAAACAACATCAAAGACTATTTACACGTATCATTTCTACACTCTAGGTTGGCAAAATCAGCATTTGATAATAAATTCTTTATTGTTACGTAATAAAATGCAAAATGTAATTTAAAATGATTTTCATCTGAAAACCACTGCAACTTAACATTGGCGGGGGAACACTCATTATGCAAATTGCTAACAAAAGCTTTTTATAACACTATCATTAAGATGTTAAATAAAAGATGAAGTGAATGGTCTTCTTCCACTGACACCATATTCTTTCTGTGAACATTACAAGTATGGCATAAAGTGATATCACCAAACTGTGTTCGTACTGTACTGATATTTTTTAATATTTCCAGTCTTTTGCCTTTAATATCGGCTTATAGTTACAAAGCTCACACTTACTGGCCTGTCTGGATTGGAATGTCAGCCGTCTTCCAATACTATTGCCGTTTCAAACAGTTCAACAATGTGCTCTTTATCTTGCATAGTACCTTTCTGTCTGAATGTCGCTCTGTCACTTCTCTGATCACCGGTGCTAAAGAAATAATGAACTGTACAATTTACCAACCTTAATTGACCAAGGACATGTCAATATAAGTTTGTACTATTTACGTCAACCGATGTAATTTCCTCTAAATGTTTATTGATTATAGCTTGTAGTTGTCGAACTTCATTATTTATTGTGACTTGATCTTGTGATAGAATAATCACATGGTCCTTGCCACCCGCGATGTCAACCTTATGGGATAAACAGATAAACAGTGCTTATAGCCAGATAGGCAGTGTCAAGTCTACATAGCCACGTTCTATTTTATGCAAACGTTTACTTCACGTTTATATGAGATTTCTTTCAAGGGTCTTATTTAAAACTCAAAGGGTTTACTATACGTTTATGTAAGATTTTGTCAAGTGCGTAATTTAAAACTCACAGCGTTTACTTCACAATGAATTCAAGAATTTAAGTTTATTTTGTAATTAAAAATGCCCCGTGTTTAATTTAAAAAAATTCAAAAATTCAAAACGTCAAAATAAGAATACATACAAAAGAAATTATCAAGTAACTCATTTAAAATTCATTTTTATATCAGGTTAATGGACGAATTCTTTCTGATAATTCATTTAAAACTCCATGAGTTACTTCACATTTATAGAAGAATCACCAAGTAATTCGCTTAAAATTCCAAACGATTTATTGATGTTTATAAAAGAATATGTCAAGTAAATTAATAAAATTGCCGTCACATTTATAGACTTATGTGTCAAGTTACTAGTATAAAATTCAAAGCCTTTTCTTCAAATCTATTGAAAAAATTTTCAAGTAACCTTTTTAAGTCCAAGCGTTACCTTCATGTTTATATATCAATATGTTAAATTAGCTTTTAAAATTCAATGCGTTAACATAACATCTTTAGAATTTTGAAAAAAAGCATGATGTAAACCCTTGGAATTTTGACTGAATAGCTTGATACCAGTTCATGTATACCAGGTTCAGAAGAGCCCTATGTTAACCTCATGGTTCCAACTGGCCGATTCTTTTCATTTTAACTAAGTATAATTTAACTATTCTTGAAATTTCACAGAGGGCATTTTCTCATCTTTCTTTTTTTATTGTGTTATCAAAAAATACGGCAATACTTATAACGACATTGACACGTTTGATTTGCACAAAAAATGTTGTTTAACTAGAAAATGTTCAGATAAAATTGTATATTGATATTTATATAACACAATTTCATCAATTTATATTTTTATCTGATATTGATATGTTTTGCTTATTAGCCATTGAACGTTCTAGAATCCTTGTATTTCAATAAAAGTTGTATGAGTTATCATAACTTTTTTGTTCCGAAGAAGGCTTAAAATTAAAACGTATATAGTTATATAAATATGTTTTGTAACTCTTGTAATCATTTTTCACGTTAAGTGTCACAATTGCTGTCAGACTTATGCTGTCACCTTTTTGTACTAGTAGTCACTTTTAAGAGGTGTTTGCGGGAATTTTACAGCTACGCAAACAATGTGGGTCTTGCATAAGAGCGTGTATTTTGTATATTTAGTACACATATAGGGGCCTCATGAATATATTTTCATTATATATCCGAATTACACATTATTATAAACTTCAAGCTTAAACAGATAAAAATATTAATGTTAACATTTGAAACATGCCTTTATCAAATTGGTGCATGTAGTCTCCTTGGTCATATATTTGTTCTGTACACGCACAAGTTCTACCAAAGCATTAATATCTGACCGCGGATAGTTCAAGCCATGCAGGGTAAGTCCTGACTGCTTCCGAACTCCAAATTTCTCGTAACTCGCAAAAGACACCGCCCCCAAATCGTTGATTTAAAACATGTTGTGCGCGTGTGTCTCATGTGCGCGTGTGCTCACGGGTGTGTGAAAACTTCCACAAACAGGTAGAAAGAGAGGGGAGCAAAAGCGCAAGAGTGACCGGAACTGTTAGCGCAATCGGTGTTGCGTCGGCGCCAGGTACGGAAGGCCCCGGGTTCGATCCTGGGTCGCGATATACCAAAGTCGTAAAAATGATAGTGGTATGGCTCCCTTGCTAACGCTCAAGCAAATATAAGGGTAGTTTCACAACTGGATAACCCAGTGTCAAGATAATGTGACTGGATGTGGTATCATTCCAGGGGTTCACAGCATGATATACACAGTGAAGGCACCACTATATCTGCTTCAAGTGGATACCCTCTCCAGATAACTGAAATACTGCTGGTGGGACGATAAAATCAATAATCAAAAGAGCAAGAGAGGAGATATAGTTTATCGCGGTTAGTTAGGTGAACCAAAAATAACTTTGATAAAATTTGAAGGTCACTTCTAAAACAACTGCTCTTAGTTGAGATAACTGCTTGACGTAGACATTTTGTCCACACTCTTCAACAGTATCATCAAACATTAACACCCGCTGCTGCGAAATGGTGTGTCGACTTGATTATAGAATTGAAGTCTCTTATTTGGATTTTGGTTTGTTGTATTAACCACAGACGAAGTGATTCAAAGGTAAGTTTGTCTTTAGTTTTTTTAACTCTGCCGCTTATGTTTAGTTTTATCTACCTGTCTATCTATCTAAATACTGTTCCACACCTTTTGGCGATTGTACAAGTACATGTACGCTCAAATCACTCTTCAGTTTATGTTATAATCATGAACAGTTGTTCAACAACGGCATTAAATTACAATGCTTACAATGGACAAAACGTTGTCATGACATCACACCCTTGCTAATTAATTACGATATTTGTATGCTTAAATGAAAACAATCAACTATGTGGTTTACGGAATGTTTATCATAATAGAAAATGTTGGATGACAAGCTCGCTGTCTAGGCGTTGCTGTTGTTGGCTGTTGTTATACGTTTAAACAGATTGTGTCAAATATCTCTTTTAAAATTGCAAACGTTTACTTCAAGTAATATCTTAATTTGCCAAGTAGATTTCCAAGCATTTACGTCACGTTTATAACTTAATTTGTCAACTATCTTCATTAAAATTCCAAGCTTTTACTTCACGGTGGGATTTATCATTTTCAATTCCTAATCTGTACTTCACTTTTGAAACGCAATTGTCTTTTCATCATTTATTTCAAATTCCAAGCGCGGAGTTCGTGTTTGAGAAACTACAAATATCAGTATGTGTTAACCAGTGATTTATTGGTTAGAAATCTATATACATTGTATATCCCGACAATCAGGTATTGGTTGTCATTTGTCATATGGATAGTTGATTGTCATGTGTCAATAAACGAATAGCAGAACGTGACCACTGACCCTATTAAAATGAAATGGTTTACTTCACGTGTAAAAAAAAATTCAAGTAACTAATGTAGATCACAGATCGTTCCCTTCACAAAGAAATCAATGCAAGATAATAATTTAAATTTTAGCGTGTACTTCTTTGTTAAACCTTAGTGAGGAGTGAGGAGTGGGGTATTTGGCTTGAAGTTATGAGCAGTCAAGACGATGTGGATTGAGGATGTTTATGAATTGTAGCTTGTAATTGTTGAACTTAATCACTTTTCGTGCCAGATTCACACTGATAAATGAACACATGGTCACGTCCTTATCTACCAGATGTGTCTTAACTTGTCCAATTAAAACTAGAAGCGTTAACTTCAAGTTTAAAACATAAAGTAATTCTATTTAATCTCCATGAGATTGTGTGTTTTTTTCATAAAAAGACATTACCATTTCACATTAAAAACTTTAACCGTTTATTTAAGGTTTTGTTATGTTTGTGTGTCTTTAAAACAGGATTTGTCAAACCTGTAATGTAACATTCGAAGCGTTCACTACACTTTTAGAAAATGAATTCTTCATGTAAGTTATTCACGTGTGTACTTCTTGTTTATAGAAGAATTTGTCAAGTTCTTAATTCAAAACTCCAAACATTTACTTTATGTTGACTGTTGTGGTGGAAACTCTTCTTAAGCAAATTTCTAACCATGTCAAAAGTCTGCTCTCTTTGTATATACAATCAGGTTTTAGTTAGTATTTACCATATAGATAAGTGATGCCAAATGTCAATGTACGTATAGAAGAATGTGTCCACTAACTCAATTAAAAAGAATGAGTTTACTTCATGTTAATATAAGTTTGTCAACTAACTAATATAACTCTTATAGCGTTTACTGCACGCATATAGCAGAATATAGTTTAAGATACTAGCTTAAAATTTCCAGAGTTTACTCACCTTGTATGGAATAACATTTAAGAAACTCCTTTAAACTTCTAAGCGTTTACATCACGTTTGTGAAAGTATTTGTCAATTAACTTTTCTAAACTAAACATGGTTTTATTTCACGAGTATAGAAAACATTGCGAGAAGCTATTTTACAATTCCATGCGTTTACTTCGCGTTTATAAGAGAATTAGTCATTTATTCGAAATATAGAACATGACTTTTATCTTCTATGAAACGAACAATCATAAGAAGTCGGGATTGGTACCTTTTAAAGGGGTCTCCCTCTTCCAGTACCTATTTCGTAGCTGTGATTTTATAATTGGATGTAGTAGTTTCTAAAATAGATTAATATTCTTCACATGATGCTGCCAGAATAGTTATTTTGAGAGTTTAAAGAAACCAAATATCAATCATCAGCTTACGAGTTAAATAAAGGTAGTTATGATTCACTTCGACCAAAATTTATATTGAATATTAAATTGATATTCAGTTGTGTACATATCCAAATTGACTGCTGACAAAATGATAACAATAAATAAGATTATACACATAATAAAACAAATTTATATTAATCGAAACATAAAGTTTACTAATTTGAACGTCAAGATACTTGAAAAGGTTTTGGACAATACAAAATATGATAACCTTCGATCTATATTTTGGCAGATCCAAATCTACATCTTTAGACTTTACAAATTGTCTTCAAAATTTAAAATGACCGGTTGACAAGTGGTCAGTGGATTTACATTATCTAATGAAAACGTTTTAATGATCTTGATTTAAAGAACGAAATTACATGTTTTATTATAACTTATCCGAAAGAGTTATCTTTCTTTTAATAATTTACTTTTTAACTTGCCTTAAGATTGTTAACCCTTCTATGATTTTATAATTCAGAACCATTAGTATAATAGTTATTAGTTAAAAATTGTTCGATGCAGCGATATAATGTACGTTATTTGGTTTATGTGTGTTGCTAAATACGTGGCTTTTTATTATTTTAGTGCCGTTCACTCGACCGCTTTAAAGTTAAACGCTACCAATTTAAACCGTATACTCTGCTATAAATAAAGGTGTGACTGTTAACTCAATTAACAAATTTTGCCTGTTAAACAAATACTGAGTAAATAGCTAATTGTTTAACCTAAGAGTGACATAAACATTTTAACCACAATATTTAATTATGCCCATGTCTCGATGCGGTTTAACAAGCATTAAAAAGGAAAACAATAGCACATGCACTAAATTTTATTCTACTTACAATTTAACTGTATAGGATTGATAAATATTAAAGGTTACAGAAACTTTGATCTTGCTGCTTTTTCTTCCACAGGTTCACAATGACTACAGAACCTAAGATTAAAGAATCATTGTGCAAAGGAGTCCTAGTGGCGGCCATAGATTTCGGAACCACCTACTCGGGATTTGCGTTTTCATTCCGGGTCGAGCCTTTCTGTCTCAAAACCAGTCAAACGTGGAACGCCTCATCGCGTGGTCTTCAGTCGATGAAAACACCGACGATCCTTCTTCTGAATGAACGAAAAGAGTTTGTAGCATTTGGTTACCATGCCGAGGAGCTTTATGAGCAATATGTAGATGATGGGACACATGGAAACTATTATTATTGCCGATGGTTCAAAATGTCATTACACACATCTGTCGTAAGTTTTCTGTGTACATTTGTTACGGCTTCATCTTTCTCAAGTTGCCCACATGATTCGCGTATAAACTTCGCTTACTTGAGTGTTTAACATTTTCAAGATGCACAATCAAGTAATGGAAGGGTTTTTTTGGGTTTTTTTAAATAAAGTTGTACACGTTTGTTTAATTG
Organism: Sinonovacula constricta; assembly: GCA_007844125.1. Lineage (NCBI taxonomy): Eukaryota > Metazoa > Mollusca > Bivalvia > Cardiida > Solecurtidae > Sinonovacula > Sinonovacula constricta. The sequence goes on from CM017566.1 coordinate 47,931,796, forward strand.
TTGTTTGTTCTTTTTTAATCTTTTCTTAGTAAATATTTCATAATTTACGGATATTCCAGTCAGTGTTAACACTGATTTGTTACGTAGATGTTAAATGTACATAGCACGAGAAAGAATCATAAAGGTACTCAAAATTCAATACATTACTTTTTAATATACTTTCTTTTGATTCATTGCAAATGTTTGAACAGGACAATATTGTCTTTAAATCGCGATCGATGATTTATGATAGTTTTTGTATTCAATTGATCTCAACTCGTTATGGCGCAATTACGATAAAAATAATTATTTTGATACGGGACACTGTCCCAAAGATTTGAAAATTTGAAATCTTTGACATCATTTTGTGACTAATTTGATATATTCGTTTTTCCCAGAACCCAGATAAAAACGAATTAATCTATACATGTACATGTGCCAAGGATTTCCCAAATGATATAACGAAAAACAACAACAAAAACTTTGGTACATATACATGGATAGAGTTCAACCATTGAAAGTAGTAATGTTTTGTTGCAAGATAACAGACACTATAAATATTGTTTAATAAGGTCGTATAAATTTGTTGACATGTCTTTTATTATTAGAGTTATTTTTTTATGTTTATTTTTAATAATTACAGAAAATGGACATAAACTATAAAATTAAAGATGACAATGGCAAAGAAGTGGAAGCATTGATTGTATTTACCGAATCAATAAAATATCTAAAGAAGGAGGCAGAGGATCTTATCAACAAAAGGTGATATCTCAAATAAATTACCATAAAGATAAATAAACAATTTCTTTAAATTATGATATATTTATAGTTGTGTGAACACCGCTTTTTCCTAAACGAATCCCTTACGTGACAGAGTTAAAATGTTTCGCTTGTCTCTATTTCTGTTCATAATCATTCCCATACTATTTGTTCTTTGTATTTGAAGCCTTTTTTCTCAAATGATACAAACTCGAGTTATGAATATCGTTCGCCTTACAACTATTCTTGCTATATGTTAATAGGGGCATCTTAGAGAAAGACATCAATACGTTCGACATCGAATGGGTGCTTACTGTGCCGGCAATGTGGACAGATGCCGCTAAGCAATTCATGCGAAAGGCTGCTGAAGAGGTATGGATAAAATACTTATCACATTGACAATAAACCAATGCCACGCTACTCCAAGCAAATAAGCAGAGCCATGGGTTAACAGATTAATAATCCTTTTGTGTTGTTTCCTTTCTGTTCCCATACAGATAACAGACTGTTCTGTTTGTCGCCAAAGTTTTTATAGCTTTGTTTGTTTTGTCTTGCTTTACCTAGGACAACTTATTAAAAGCAACATATAAAACAGAAAGTCTACACGCTATTACACGGAGTGAACACTGTCACTTTTATAGACAAATTTAGATGACACCGTTTGAAAACTTTACATAATGTAGTGTATCCTGTATTGATTTTAATTTTCCCTTCTTTAGGCTGGGATCAAAGATGAAAATCTTAAGATGGCCTTAGAACCAGAAGCTGCTTCAGTTCTCTATATGCATATGGACTGTATAAAGACAAACACAACGAACAATCAAGGTCAAATAGATAGGGGATTTAAATGCGGTGCCAAATACCTCGTTGTTGATATGGGAGGTAAGTCACCCATTTTAACTTCATGTATTATTTAATCTGTTTCAAAATTCACTTGTAAGAATGAACAGGCCATAAGAATTTAAATATATGTAGTTGGTGTGTAATAGCTTTTTTTCTCTTACTTATAACCTAATTGCCGTCATTGACCTTGAAAAAAGCACAAAAATAAATAATAAATATGAATATGATTTATTACTTTATATGACTATATATGAGTTTTCTTTAAGTGTATCTGTATGTACGATTGGCTATGGCGATTGTGATGAGGATGCTTCGGAGGATTAAGTTAAGTTAGTTACAATATTTTGTTCTAGGTGGTACGGTGGACATAACGCTGCATCGAGTAGTGGATGAAACATCCCTTGAAGAGCTGGTGCCGCCATGTGGTGGTCATTGGGGCGGGACGACCGTGGACAAGAACTATGTGAGGTTTCTTGAAGGCATCGTCGGTATGATGGTTGCTGTTTCCGTAACTAAATATCTAAATCAGTTAACATATGTAAGACACATCCGAAATGCTCAAACAAATGTCAATATTATTAAGATCTTCATGGAAGAAGACATAATTCATCTTAGGTTTCTTTCTTATTAAATATACTTTAATCAATATTTGCTGAATATAAAAGTACTGCTATTAGACATTGGTGTAATTATGTGCATCTTATTTGTGTTTTAGGTAAAGACGTTTTCAAAAGATTTGCTAAAGAAGAACCTGGTCCTTTAGTTGATTTGTACAGAGACTTTGAAATTAAGAAGCGGGCTTTTTACAGCAGTTGCGACGAATCCCAAGATAACACAAATAAGAAAACGTTTATATCTGTCCCTCGTGGACTTGTAGACACAATGAAGGAAATGTATCCGGCCAAAAGTATTGATAATTTGATTGAAAAAGATCATATATTAAAAGGAAAAGTCACTTGGAAAAAAGACAGAATAACGATAACTTTGGATTTATTTGCTAGCTTCTTTGAAACGTGTCTTGAAGGCACAATAAATGAAATTGAGGGAGTGTTGAGAAATTCTGCGAATGTCGAAGCAATTCTTCTGGTTGGTGGATGTGCTGAGTCGCCTCTGATTCATAAAAGGGTCAAATCTCGATTTCCTAACAGAAGAGTGATTGTTCCTGAAGATGCTGGACTTGCTGTTTTAAAAGGGGCTGTGATTTACGGACACTTTCCCAATATCATTGTTTCTAGAGTTGCCAGACACTCATACGGCATACGCGTCTACAGGGATTTTATACCGGGTCAACATCCAGAGGACAAACTGGAAATCATTGAAACCAAGAGGAAATGCAAGGATGTCTTTGCCGTTCATGTGAAGAAAGGTCAGAAACTTCGAGTGGGCGAAGTTCAATCAGCACAGCGCTATACAAGACTAGAGCGGGATCAGAAGTCTCTCATCTTTGATTTCTATGCTTCGACGTCGAAGAATCCTGAGTATGTCACCGATGATGGTTGTGAGAAGCTAGGTCAGCTTGAGGTAGATTTAGATCCACGCTCTAAAGGCGTTATAGTATCGCTCAAGTATGGAGGAACAGAACTGGAAGCAGATGGTTATGATGAAATAACCAGAAAAAGAACTAAAGTTACCTTTAAATTCCTTGAGAAAAAGGTACAAAGATGAACATACTTCCTTTCTTAATTAAAACAACATGGTTTCAATAAGGTTTAATGAACCGACAGAATTCTGCAGGAATGTTGTGTTTGTTGTTCTTTTTGTTGTTGTTTTTCACGTTTACTGAAACATATTTTCCTTACGAGATAACTACATGAAATTGACCTTTAAAATTGTGAAAAATTAGGTCAATTTGTTCTTCCAAAAACACCATTGGTTTTTACAAGTTCTTAGTAGTATATTTTCGAAGGATACGATTTAAGCAAGCAATCATCCTATGCACACTCAAACCCACTTGGCAGCGGCACTGTGCATATGAGTGCATTATAATAGTTGCTACCATTAAAATATTTTTAAGGTATTCAATTACATCCATAACACGACTTTTAGCTGGAGGTGCTTACAAATACACCCCTGCAATATGGCAATGTGTAAAAATTCATCACAAGCAACCATACTAAGCACACATAAATTTGCGGGGGTAAGGGAAAGTGCCTAGATAAAGGGAAGCTATAAATAAGGCACAGGGGCGACCTCATCCTTAATGATGAGACTTCAATAACTTTATGCATTTCATGTATATTATTTTATGGCAAATCCATTTACACGCTCGACAAGTCTCTAAGTAGAAACTTAAACTTTTATATTTTTTACTAAGTAGACTCATGTCAGTTTCCAGACATTGTTTGCTTCCTATTACAATAAGCACCTATTTCAGCAACTTTTATGTATTATATAAGACGTCTATTCTACTCATAGGTATTAAATCAGCGGCCACACTGTTTTCAATTTTCATTTCAACACTTTTAATATGTAATCCTTTAACCAATTTATTTCAAAATTCATAAAAGAAAACTGGTGATTCAAACGGTTCGTTAATATCTTTAACTAAGTCACTTATCCTAAGAACTCCGAAGACGGCGACATGCATATTGAACAATATCTTGTGGAATGATATTAGCAATTAGAAAAATGTATGAGAATTTATAATGAAGCAAACAATTTACTTCTTAACATAAGAATATTCCTTATATACCGTATACCTTTCATTTGTGTTAGATAAAATATATTCCGATTCCGTTAGAAACTGACATGTTATATAACGGTACAAGCTTTCTGGTGTCAGTACCTAGCGCTAATAGCCTTTGAATGGGTTTGCAATCAAATGTTTATTTGCCCTTGTTATGTTGATGTTGTTCTTCTTGATACGCTTGCTTTTTGGTTATCATATAATTTGTAAACACGAGGTTGTTCTGCAAATAAATTATAATGTCATAAAAGTATGTCACAAAGATGACGAAGATTAATTATCTTTGCAAGCATGTCATGATATTCTAATGTATATATATGGATGTTCTAAGGCCTTTATTATATAAACTAGGTTCGGACAAATCTATTGCATATTTACTATTTAATGAACGATAAGGTGCCGAAATGGTAATTCATCCCATATTACAGACTGTAAGTTTTGCGTTTGCATGTTCAGTGCGAATGCATAATTAAATCGCATAATCGAGTTGTTGATTATCATGAATTCGATTAATAAATGACGATAAAGTTGGGTTCATTAAGTTGCTTAATTTGCCTAATATCAAGTATTATATCAATGATACGGATTTAAAGCAACTAATTCAAAATTAGTCACTATTCATTGGTATAAGGTTGTACAATCCGAAGTATATTTTTTAAAACAATGCGAGACAAACATTGAACAAGGATAAACACCTCGCTGAAATGGCTATAACGAAATGAGATTTCTTATGCTAGCACTTTAGAACAAAATTGACAAAGACACTTTTATTTTATGATACTCTCGTCATTGTTTTGAGAATTTTAAAGAAGAACATATATTGCTAAAGATTGCTTATACAGTTGCACTTTCATAGTTAGGGAATATGCAATATGGCTTTTGAATAACAATTTAAGACCTACGTCGGCTTTTGAGCCCAGTTACTTAGACATAAAGACCTATTTGACTTGTACTTTCGGACCGTTTTTGTTTGTTTTGATTTGTTTTTGTTACATCGCACTGACACAATTATTGTCATATTGGCGACGTCCAGCTAATTATCGGTGGAGGAAGACCCCAGACTTCTACCAAAGTAGAACCACCGGCGCACCACAGGTTAGCTGGAAATCCTACTCACATGAAAGTTCTCGCCTCATCCGGGATTCGAACCCACGCGGTGAGTGGTTGTGGAGTTACAAGTCAGCGACCCTTATCACAAGGGCGTTTTTCATATTCAATCATCGGCTACTTTATCTTGTCGTTGTGCTTATAGTAATTGCAATAGTGATGTTTACAGACTTGGAGTCGTTAAGGTGATGACAAATACATGTAGACGTATTCACGTGCACTTTACTAATGGTAAAATATGCGAGACAGTATTTCTTCTTAGCTAACCTAGCAGTCTTGTTGAATGGAAAATTTATTCAACCGCCACTTGTCAATTTGACGAAAAAGATGTCAAAGTTTAAATTATAACCCCTAACGCTATCAATGCGATTCCATTTAAATGGAGACTTATCCGACAAGTGTGTATACCAGTTACAAATCACGTGTTTAATTAGTACTAAACTGGTTTTCTGTTTTGGATATGTTCATTCTATTCATTATTGACCGTGCCTTTTGTCGATTTAATGTTTTGTTCATTGTTCTTTAAAAGTACACTATTAAATTTATTCAGAAGTATTTTAATATATTGACGCATTCGTTGTTGTATAGTGTATTTTTAGTTGTCTTCATAAGTAAGAATTTCGTTTGTTTTTTTAAAATATGATTTTATGTATTTCATATTCGTGCTTGTAAGTGCAATGAATTATTGCAAAAACAGTGTCGATATCTTTGATATCCATGGTCTAAATTATTATTATATATAACTATTTTATTATTATTGAGATACATTATTATTTGCTGGCGCATTGTTATATGCTTTTTTTAGAAAATTGTTTTCAGATGCTACTTGTTATGGTTTGTGTGCATGTTTCAATAATATTTTATCGATATACTCAAGATTATACCCAGGTCTGTTTATATATGAGTGAATCAATAACGACGTTATATTCTTAAGGACGAGGTATAGTACTTTTCTATTCTATTAATTTTATTATTGTTCTATGCTGTTAATTGTAATATTGTTTTATGAGTTTATTGAAATTCTACTATTTGTTGTAATCATTTTATCATAGGACACATAGCATCGATAATATTATATCAAACGTACGCATTGTGATGTGTGAATATTGGTCAGACATATATTTACCAGCATAGGTCTTCTTCTTGATATGATCGTAAGGGAAATAACAAATTTATAATATCAACTAAACGTTTGATAACCTTTTATACACAAGTGCCGTCTATATAAGATGAATGTACATTGTATTATATTACAAAGATAAATGTATTTATGACTTTATGAGTAATCACTTTTCATCCTACATTTAATACAAAAAGTAAGTTGTCTCTAAACTAAGGGCTGAATGTCGTTTGTTGTGAATCTACACATTCCTGTATCGATTCATTATGCCATTAATAGCTAATTCCTAGAGGGGTGCAATTGGTTTCAGCAAGTTTAGCTCGTGATTTTTTCACACGATACTTTAACACTCTATTGTTAGTGCATGCTGTGCCTTCAACTCATACTATTAGCGAGCAAATATTTTCAACGCTTTTCTCAATACAAGTTGGAGTAATGTGCAACATTTAAGCTTTTCAATTTGTAGATCATGGATGCATTGAATGCATCGCTTCTCCTTACGGTCTTATTGTATGCTATAAGGTACGTTAAGTCTTTTTTTGCGCGGTGTTCCGGTTCACTGCCTACAGCAATTGGGATAAATTTAGATTCAGATCGCGTGGATGTAGAGTTGACGAAATAAATCAAATGGAATATTGCGGAGCCGTTTACCATAGAAAGTCATTTGATATTAACAAGCTTAGCACGTGCTCTTTTACGCACGTTACTTCAGCACTTTATTGTTAGTGCGTTCTGTGCCTTCATCTCAAGCAAATCACACATTCAACGCAACTTGGAAGTACAAGTAAAGTTCAACATTGAAGCTTTCCAATTCGTACATTATGAATGCATTGATTGCATCGATTCACCCTACGGTCTTGCTGTACGCTATAGGGCACGTTAAGTTCTTTTTGCACGGTTTCGCTTGCGACAGCGTCCACACTTTTGAGAAATCAGGAGTTCGGAAAGACGAAACCCTGCATGGCATTGAATATCCAAAGTCAGTTAATACAGTTAGGTAAACAGTTACGTGTACACTTAAAATATGTACGAATGAGACTAGACGCATCAGTTGTGTCCGGGAATGCTTCAAATATTTATATATTTTATCTGTATTGACAAGATGTTAAAATGTTTATATTTTGTAATGAAGATATTTATAAAATGCAGATTTATGAATAACCAATGTTGCGAAGGAATATCAGTCTGTGTCTTATGGGAAGATGGGGGAGGACAATGTTTTTGGAATGAGTCCAACATGCCTTGTATACTAGGCCAATGTATATGCGATTTCCCGCGCAGGGAAGATTTTTACTTCTTCTAGTACACTTACTGTATTTTGATCGCGACCTGTAGGGCTTATGAGCTGTTTGACCTACTTTTAGTTAAAATGCGATCCTTTGTAAGCAATTGAATGATAAGTATTATAGTTTCTATTGTCCGATGTTAGTAACTGTGTTGTAGCTTTTGTCCCAATAAATAATACTTATTTAGAAGTGGTGGTTGTTTTGCAGCTGAAGGCTTGCCTGCTTTTCAAAGCGTTGAGCAACCGATTTACCACAGACAAAATTAAGTGGCTATTATTGGTATACGTTTATTCGCTTTCAAAGTAAAACTTGCACGCTCTCACAGCGCTTTTCAGCGCTTTGATTTTTACGCGACTCGTTATCTTATCTAGCTGCCCTTGGTCGATCATAATAAATAGATTATGAAAGCAGACTAATGAGAAAACTGTAAGGAGAGTGTCCTTGCATATTATTTACAACTAGTCGATAGTCCTCATTTTCACTATTAGCTTGACTTTTGAAGTAATGTTTACCTTTCCATTTAAATTAAAGATCCTCATTTTGAACAGCCCAGATAGTATGCTTAATGGTGTTGACTATCAAACGAATACGTCTTACGGATACCATTACTGCGTAAATACTATTAGGAATAAATCTCCATTTCAATACTATCTTTACGACGATGAACATAATTTATAGATATGTTCATACAGTCTTATACGCCATCAGAATGTTTTAAAATTATACAGAAAAATCACATATCCTTTTTTTTAGACACAATGTATAAATCTATTTATAGCTTATGTTTCAATTTGGATCGGCCAGACGCGGATTCAGCATTCTCCACATATTATTGACGTAGTTGTCTCACCTTTCAAAAGGAAGGGGCTTTCCTTTAAAGAGAGCGGCAGATGTACCTAGATTTCTTTACACAGGTAGATAAGATATGCTTGTCTTGCAAACTAGGGCACGATGTGTAGGTATACAGATTTGTCAACGGGCCATTCTAAGGCGACAACTGTTGGGTTTGCTATAAATTTTTTAACAGTTTTGAATATGTTTGTCCCGAGTCTTTTCATAATTTAATATATGTTCCTATGCTTATAGGACCTAGTCATGTATTCTTATTAGAAATCTCATCCTTTTCGCCCACGACAAGAAAGAATAATCCCGTAAAAAACTTCTACTGTGAAAACCCTAGCAACAGGATTAGCTACGTGTAGAGCGGTGTCTCTTCAAAGCTTTGCGAAAGAACAATTTTTTACTTATAATTTTCTACTTGACATATTTTGTTAACTAGTCCAGCATTCAGGAAAGAAACGTGCAAAACAAAAACTGTAAACAATTGTGTTTATTCAGATAGTATCGATAATTATTCGTAGTATTATTCGTGTCCAGAAAGGAAATGCAGTAATTTGCCTGGATTTCCGGATCGCGAAAACTTCAGGTAAGTTTATTTATCATCACTGACGACAAATCAGAATTAACGACATACCGATCTCGATAATTGACCAAAATATACGTTCATTATTGATGTTGTTAATTTCTTCGACATTTTGTCTTATGTGTCTTCGTAAAATTAGAAAATAAGTGTAGTTATTTTAATATTGCTTCATTCTCTACATGAAAGTAAATGAATGATCTCATAATAGAAACAACTCTGTAAATTACCAAAATTTGGAATACTCTAAATGAAATATATCTATACAGTGTAACACTTAAAATTAATGGTTAATGCTCCTCAAAATTAAATCAATCAAGCAGAGTATAGTGAGTCCTGTAAGGAACTCCCATACCAAAAAATAAGCATACATAATTTTTTCGGCCTTAATCAAATAGCTTACAGCGGTATAAAGGTGGCGTTTTTTAATTTCTTTCCTCATCTTTATTTTTGTTTATATAGGAAAAATAAAAGACAACAATTGACGATCACTCTTTGTAATGTGTTTATAATAATAACTACTACGTGACCTTTGATATTAAGATTCCTATCAAGCAACCAAAGAAATGTGTGTGTTAAGTATATCCATATGAAATGAAATTCGCAAAAACTAGTATCTCTAGCTTTATAAACGTTGCGAAGCCGTCGATTTAATAAAAGTATGAGTGTGCGTGCGTGCGAACTTGCATGGATTTATGTGTGCATGTGTTTATGACAGTGTGTGTTTATGTTTATGTCAGTGTGTCTCCTTGCGTGTAAACAAATGTGTTTCCTGTTCGTACACACACACACACACAGATAGAGGGAAAACGCAAGAGATAAGAGAGATTAGCACATGTAGTTTTGTGAAATAATATCAACGTTGATAACGGGCTTGATAAACGTCTCTAATCTGATTTTAGTTGATGTAGCTGTTCTATCCAGGTAGACATGTTGTATTTACACTTGTCGAATCTTATTAAGGAATAATATTCGCTTATGCGAATTAGTATTCCAGGATGGATAATAGAATTGAAGTCTATTGTTTGGTTTTGAGCTTGTTGTATTAACCACAGACGAAGTGATTCAAAGGTAAGTTTGTCTTTAGTTGTTGAACTTGGCTACTTGTTTTCAGATTTTATCTATCTATTGACATACGACCCCTCCCTTTTGGAGATTATGTATGTACGTGTACCGCATACCTAAAATGTTCTAAACGTTGTCATGACTTCACGTCCTTGTCAATTAATTACGATATGTGTAAGGATGTTCAGACGAAAACAATAAACTAAGTTGAGAATGTCGAATGCCAGTCAGGGTCGCATAAAAGTTACAAAATCATCTTGCTGGTTATTTACAGGGAATGACTTGAACTGAGAATATCATTGTTACATACTCGTTGGTTTGTAAATCCGTAATGGGGACGTTTTGGAGGACCCTTGGTGTTGGTGTAAAAATAGAGGAGGCGGTGGTTTTAGCATTTATTCATCGGTAGATACAGGGAAGGTCTGCCCGACAACGTGCACAATAAATACAAAATAGTACATAATTATTACAAATAATACGACAACATATTATTAAACAAACACACAAATAATTGTTATAACAACATCTCAATGCATATATATTACCAACCTGAAAATAGACGAGGTGGTGGTTTTAGAATTTATTTATTGGTAGATACAGGGATGGCTCACGCCACGGTCACTGTCAACTTAGGGCTGCCCCGTGCACCGGTCAGATCCCAACGCAGTTGGTTAGTTGGTTAGAGACGTATTAATATTTTAAAGTGGTAGCTTGTAAGGTAATTTAAAGAAGTAGCTTGTAAAGTAGGTTAAATGAAAAGTACCAAAGTTTCAAATGATAGTTTGTAAATAGTTAAAGAGATGTGAAAGAAAAAAAAGTTAGTAACATACATGCAATACAGACGCTAATAGGTATAATTATATACACATGTATAAAACCTATTCTTACTATAGAGTCCCAATGCTAATTGTGACATCATCTACACATATTTTGAGCGTATGGTTTGATTTGCATGTGCGAATGAACAATATCTGTTTAGGAGTTGTGATAAACTTCAAGGTGGTATCCTACAGTTTGAACCAGATTTCTATTCAAAACAACCAAATAAGTTATTATCATTTGATAAGGTCCCGCGAAATACTGATTATTTTTATGTCCTACAACTATGTTTTATTTGTTATATTGTTGTTGGTTTTTGTTCCTTTTGCGCCGACACAGTTATGGTCATATTGGCAGCGTCCAGCTAATTATTTGCTGAGGAAGACCCCAGACATATGTCTGGTTAGAACTACTTGCGCACCAAGGGTTAGCTGGAAAACATACCCACGTGAAAGTTCCCGTAGCGACAAGGACTCGAACCGTGAGGGGGTAAGGAGTATTAGGTCAGCGATTCTAACCGCTCTGCCAAGGTGCCCAAACTAAACGAAAAGTGACGCACCGCTCTGTTCATCACAAATAGGCAATCTCTATCTGAGCCATGCTGCACAGTTAGCTACATTATCTTGAGAGACCATGTGACCACTTACTATTGATATCACGTTATATCATCATCCGGGTATTCTGTTGTGACACTGATACCTATTTTGACCAGAAATTAATAGCGTGAATATTTATAGATTTGTTATGATTTCTACAATCTAACAATTGAGGCAGTGCTCAAAATTAATTAATTACACTGAAGTGTAAGGGTATGTAAAATTATTTTCCAAAACAGGGGCAAGATACTGTTACATGTATTTGATGTAGGCAAACTGTTAGATATCACCTTTAATAAACAGTTAGTACTTTGTTTCCTTCTGTCATCATCAACTTTGCTTTCAGAAGAAAAAGAGTTATGAAATAATAAGAAAATAATAAAAGGAAATGAAAAGGATCTGATTTGCAAACACTTAGGTTAATTTTGATTTCACAACTTCTTATAAATGTTTGTCAACATTTCTATTCACCTATTCATTCTTTTGAACAACACTCTCTACAGTGAACCGAAGCATGGCAATGTCAATGTGTCCATGTTTTATTTTTGGAAGAACAAACTCTGCTATGTAATGATGTCTATGAGAAGATGTGTTGTTTGAAGGAAAATTTGGTAATCTTCTTCAGGAAACCCATTGTACTACCGTCATTGGAAGATTTCATTTCACTTTCCATGTGTGTAACCATTGAAGCCCGTTTTCTGAAGATAGTCTGTAACGCTTAGAACATGAAAAACCACCTAGAAAAAAGAAGACTGTCAGATCAGCGACAATAAAATAATAACATATACGTTTATAACCGTTATAAAACAAATTGATATTAATCAAAGATCGAAACAGTAAGTTTCATCATTTTAGTAAAAAATATACTTAAATTAAATTATATAATTGAATTAAATCGCTACCAATTAAAGATGTGTATTCTCCAACCAATTAAAGCGTGACTGTTAATTCAATAAATGTATTTTCCATATGAAACGTATACAGTGATGATAGATGCTTGTTTAACCTAAGAGCGAAATATTTTTTAACCACTTGTGACATATTTCATCATGCAATGATCTATCATAAAAAGGAAAGACATACCACAAGTACGGAACATTGTTGTATCGATAACTTAACCGTATTATTTTGATAGCATTAAATTGATAAATATCAGTGGATATAAAAATATATCTTATTTTCTTTCACTCCCACAGGTTTCGCAATGACTACAGAACGTATTTAAAATTCCTTTGATTTTCCGTTGAAATTTAGGGAATACATTTTATGTTTAAAGGATCTGTATCAGAATAAATATTATGGGTTTTAGTATTAATTTAATCAAGAGAGATAACATCTGTACCATCTGAGCGTGAATTTTAAAAAAATGGGCATTAGATCACGCACTTAAAATCTATGTCTATTTTACCATGATTGTTAAAACAATGTGAATAAATAGTGAGCCCTACATGTTTCGAGATGATATGGCGGTATTCTCGTTTGAACTTTGAAGTGTTTGGTTTAACTCCGATGTCTTATCTTATGTAAACATAGATGCATGTATTTGTTCACAATTGTACCACAGCATAAAGAAAATAATCTGATATTCAATCACAGTTGAGAGACGATATAAGAAATCAGCAGAATCATTATATTCACTAAAACAAAATCGAGCTCTTTTGCAATCATCACTCCTGCACTCTTGAGCAGACTGAAGTCAACATTTGTGAATAGATTTAATGCAACATAAAGTTGCATAAAATATATTCACATAATGCACAGGCATCGGTTGTGGAGTAATAAGTTTCAATTATTTTCGTAAACAAATGACGTCATCAAGTAAACTAACATCACTTAAAGGGCGATACACATATAGAGACTTGTATAGCTGTTTTCCTTAATAAATTTGTAAAAGCTTTGACTGATAATAAATATTCCTTTATTTAATTTGCGAAGGTACCATGGGGATAATTTGTAAATTTTTACAAGTTGTAGTAGGAGTGTAAACATTTGATAGTGTTAGAATTGACTTCAGTTCCATGAAAGGGCTTATTGCTTGTGTATTGGCTTTATCCTTCAAGAAGCCTAACAAGTTAATGCTAGAGATTTTAAAATCCCACGGGTGTAGTGGTCATACATACTTTGTCTACAAACTTATGACCCAGTCGTGAAATAATTTTTGCACTCCCACAAGAAAAAGTGCATCTCAATTAATCTTTTCATTTTACATATGATGTTCAAAAACGAATGATTCACGTATCCACAGTGAAAAGCATGTGTTGTTTTTGTTGAAATGGATTGTTTAGAAATTTTCAATGTGCTGGTTCGAATTCTTCCTCTTCCAACTGAACTGATCTATTCTTATATAACGCAGAATTTAATTTTAAAATGTAATTTATCTGAAAAACATGACACATCAACTTTGGCAATGTTCCTTCATCCATTGAGCAATTTGCGAACGGATTTTCATGTCAGTCAGTAAGATGTTGATTAAAAGATGAAGTGTATGGGACAAACTTATAATCAAATGCTGTATTCTTTTCGGAAATACTACAAGTACGGCATGATTTAATATCACCAAGCTGTGTTCGTACTGTGCTGGTATGTGTGGAGTTTCTAGCATATTTGCGTTGAATAGCAGCTGTATAGTTTCGGGTCTAACAATCAATAGTCTTCTTGGATTCAAATGTCGACCATATTTCATTACTCTTGTTGTTGTATTGAACAGATCGGCAATGTCTTCTTTGTCTGAAAGTGCACTTTTCTATCTGGATGTCGTTCTGTTAACATAAGAGTGACACTCTCATTTTTAACCTTTGTTGGCATATTTCATCATGTTTATCTATCTAAAAAGGAAAGCCATACCACATTTACTAAACGTTATTTACTGACAATATAACCGTATTAAATTTATAAATATATATGCTGATAAAACTTTGATCTTAATGTTTTTCTCTCCCATAGGTTTCAAAATGACTACAGAACGTAAGATGAAACAATCATTGTGCAAAGGAATCCTTGTAGCGGCCATAGATTTCGGAACTACCTACTCTGGTTTTGCGTTTTCATTCCGGACAGAGCCTTTCGATTTCAAATCTAATTATGTGTGGAGCGCCCCAACGCGTCGTCTTCAGTCGATGAAAACACCGACGGTTCTTCTTTTGAATGAAAAAAAAGAGTTTGTAGCGTTTGGTTACAAAGCAGAGGAATTGTATGAGCAGTATGCAGAAGATGGGATACATGGAAACTATTATTATTGTCGAAGGTTCAAAATGTCATTACACACATCTGTCGTAAGTTTTCTGTGTACATTTGTTTGTTAAACCTGTTTATTATTTTGTAAAATTCATGAGATATGTGCGGTTTTATTGGTACAGTGGTGTCTCGATTCCTCTAATCGGACGGGAATGACTTGAAACCTCCTAGAATCGGCACATTCGAGTAACCGTCAACAATCTCGAAACTTAACCAGATTACACGTTGAAGGAGTTAGATATTTAATGTTATGAGACTTTATGGTTTCTCCTTCCAATTTCTCTGTAACAAAAATATTAATTTTAAACTTTAAATTTTAATTACAGAAAAAAAGATAATTGTGAAGTTGTAAGTTCAATAAGAAAATTGTAATACATGTATTTCATTTGCCTTCATAATGGACGTTGATTATTTCTTGAAGTCGGTGATGAGTAATTTTTACACGCATGTGAACAAACATTGAGTATAATGATTTCTTTTTGTTTTAATTTATTTTGTGGTTGGGTATCTGTGCATAGGAAAAAGGGACAATAATGTTTGTCGAAAGCGGTGTGACAAAGCATTACAGATTTCACACACGTGCAGTTCTAACGGCTTACCGTTACAATTATGGTCTGCGGGCAACGTGTGTAAACAAACAATACATTAACCTGACAAGGTGTCATTATCACCGTAGATGTATACTCGATTCGAGATATCGAGTAACAGGTATGAAGTTAATGTTATCTAGGGACCGACAAGGACCGCGAGTTACCCAAAATCGAGTATTTGAGATCGCTAATAATTTTATAGAGCTCGAATTTTCGCCAAAATTTAAAGAGCGAGACATCCAGAAATCGAGACAACACAGAAGTAAATTAACTGTAATATTTATCAGGATCATTTTTGCATTTTATGCACTTACACTGACTCATCAAAGATGATTAACAAGACACATCTCGTTTATATGTTATAAATGTTTAACGTTAAATAAAAATTATTTGCAGGTAATGGACATAAATTATACAATTAAAGACATCAATGGCAAAGAAGTGGAAGCATTGCTTGTTTTTAGCGAATCAATCAAGTATCTAAAGAAGGAGGCAGAAGGTCTTATCAACAAAAGGTGATATGTAATATAAATTAATTTAACGATAAATGAATTTTTTTCTATATAATGATTAATTTATAGGTTGTTGAATATAAGCATTTTATCTTGTTTTCTCTAGAAATGTGCTCACACAATGGCAAAGTCTTTCGTTTCATCTAAGACATATTTCATGGACCGTACCTCTTATCCTGTTGAATAAAAATAAATCTATAATATCTAACATGCATGTGCTGTTTCCTGAGCCATGACAAGAAAAGAATCATTTACAAGAACGCCAAAGAATTTAAATTTGAGGATTACTTTATAGATGGAAAGGGGTAATACATATACATCAACTGAAGAATTATTTACATGGGAATCTAAAGTGTCAATACTTGACTGTAAAATGTTTTGACATTATCATTCCCTGGTCGTTTCAACTTTTGTAATGTTCTAAACTCGGGTTATTAAAAGAGTTCGCCTTATAGCAATTCTTGCTATATGCTATTCTTGCTATATGTTAACAGAGGATTCTCAGAGAACGCCATCAAGTCGAATGACTTAGACTGGGTGCTTACTGTTCCGGCAATGTGGTCAGATGCCGGGAAGCAATTTATGCGCAAGGCTGCCGAAAAGGTATCGATGGAAATATTTATCACATTGACAAGGAAACAATTACACGCTACTCCAAACAAATTAACAGAGCTGCGTGTTAATAGATTAATAGTCAATATAATTTTGTTGATTCCAGATGACAGGCTGTTCCTTTATTAGTTATAACGGTTTTGTTTGCTTTGTTTAACCTATGCCAATTCTTTAAAAGTGGTATTTAACAAACGTGTATACGAGATTGACGGTTTCTTGGAGGTTATAATGTCTCTTACATAAATGCTTATTTATTTTGATGATACCATTTAGAAACTATATAGAGTGTAGTGTATTCTCCATCTTTTTTTATTGTACCAACTTTCAGGCTGGGATCAAAGATGAAAAACTGAAGATTGCCTTAGAACCAGAAGCTGCTTCAATTCTCTATATGCATATGAACTGCATAAAGACAGATGAACCGAACAATAAGGTTGAAATAGACAGAGGATTTAAACACGGAGCCAAATACCTCGTTGTTGATATGGGAGGTTAATCACGCATTTTAATATATGCATATACAAGTAATTTTCTTCATTAAGTTGTTTCAAAAATCAATAATGAAAATTGTTAGGCCATAAATACAAGATAGTTAAGTGAGTGAAAACCTTTATTTCTATTAGTCTCTAGCCTTATTGCTGTGTTTGCCTTTAGAAAATACAACAAATATGAACAAATATGAAAATATGAATATGATTCATTACTATCTGTGGGCTTTGTTGGAAATGTTTTCTTCATGAGCGATTTTCCTGTCTCTGGCGGTTTTGATGATTATGCTTTTTCAGGTGGTACGGTGGACATAACGCTGCATCAAGTGGTGGATGAAACCTCTCTTCGAGAGCTAGTGCCGCCATGCGGTGGTCACTGGGGAGGGACGACCGTGGACGAGAACTTTGTTACACTTCTTAAAGGCATTGTTGGTATGATTATTTCTGTTTCAGTAATTAAATATTAAAGCCAGTAAACGCATGCAGGAAATCCAAATGCTCAAACTAAAGTCAATATTATTACTAAAATGTTATTGGAAAAAATGAAATTTATTTTTGTTTTAGTTTCTAAATGAAGCCTACTTCATATCAATATAAGTTTAGTATAAACTATTATATTATTAAACATTGGTGTGGTAATGTGGATCTTAATTGTGTTTTAGGAAAGGACGTTTTCCACAGTTTTTTTGAAGATGATAAAGCTTCATTAGTCGATTTGTACAGAGAATTTGAGTTTCATAAGAGGGGTTTTGAACACAATGGCAACGATTCTCGACTCTCTGTTCCTGGAACACTCGTACGAAAAATGAAGAAAATGTATCCAGCAAAAGACATTAATAATGTGATTGAAAACAATGATGAACTTAAAGGAAAGTTCACGTGGAAAAGAGACAAAATAACGATTAATTCGGATTTATTCGCTCGCTTCTTTAAAACCACTCTCGAAGGCACAATAAGTGAAATTGAGAGAGTCTTGAGAAATTCTGCGGATGTCAAAGCAATTCTTCTGGTTGGTGGTTGTGCTGACTCTCCATTGATTCATAAAAAGATCGAATCTCGATTTCCTAACAAAAAAGTGATTGTACCTGAAGATGCCGGACTTAGTGTTCTAAAAGGAGCAGTGATTTACGGACACTTTCCTAACACCATTGTATCAAGAGTGGCCAGACACTCATACGGCATACGCGTCTACAGGGATTTTATACCGGGTAAACATCCACAGGACAAACTGGTAGAGATTGGATCCAAGAAGAAATGTAAGGACGTCTTTGCTATTCATGTGAGGAAAGGTCATGAACTTCATGTGGGCGAAGTGCAATCATGGCAGCGCTATACAAGACTAGAGAGGGATCAGACTTCTCTCATCTTTGATTTCTACGCTTCGACGTCGGAGAATCCTGAGTATGTCACCGATGACGGTTGTGAGGAGATAGGTCAACTTGAGGTAGAGTTGGATCCAGACTCTAAAGGCGTTATAGTATCGCTCAAATATGGAGGAACAGAATTGGAAGCAGAGGGTTATGATGAAGTGACCAGAAAAAGAACAAAAGCTGCATTTAATTTCCTTAAAGAACAAAGATGACGAAATATGTGGAAAGAATGAAAAGAGATAAACGCTGAAATTCAGTGGGTTTTAATATAGCAGAAGTCGCTATATTTTCAGTCCCAGACTAAAATTATCAAAGGATTATTTCGGTAGTTTGATTTGTATAATTTTCTTTTAATGAATGTGTCGGAATATATCTTTTCGGGGTTGTTCTGATAAAGAACACAGAAAAGAGGTCAGGCAATTTTATATCAATTTACGTTAGAAACTGACATGGTAAATAACGATGCAATCTTCCTGGTGGTGTAGGTAACTGGCGCTCATCTCCTTTTAATGGGTTCGCAGTCAAATGTTTCTTTTCCCTTGTTAGATGTTGCTTATTTCTTTCAGCCACGCTTACCGTTGGTAATCATAAAAAATTACGAAGTATCGTTATCGAAAACAATGCAATGCAAAGAATAAATCAGATCGCTGATCTGGTTCATCGAAATTAGATTTCTTATGTTAGCACTTTGGAACAAAATTGACAAAAAAAGCTTTTATTTTATAACACTTTAGTCATTTGTTTAAGAATCTTAAACTAGATCCTATATTGGAAACGGGTGCTTATTCGGTTTTCAATTTCACAGTTTAGAGAATAGATAATATGACTCTTGAATGACAATTGAAGACCTACGTCGGCTTTTGAGTTTAGTTACCTGACGACTAATCCTTAAAGATTCGGACCATTTTGTTTGTTTTGTTTTGTGTTTTGTTACATGGAATCTACACAATTATGTTCATATTGGCGACGTCCAGCTAATTAGCTGGTACTTCTACTCACATAAAAGTTCTTGCCCAACCGGAACTGGAACCAAAACGGCGAGGGGCTGAGGAGTTACAAGTCAGCAACCCTAATCACTCGGCCACGGGCGCCACTCGGGTCATTTTAATATTCGAGCATCGGCTACTCTATCATGTCGTTAAGCTGTTAGTAACTGTAATGGTGATGTGTACAGACTTGGAATCGTTAAAGTGAAAAGAAAAGTGCGTGTTCAAGTGCACTTTACTAATGGTAAAATATGCGAGACAATATTTCTTCTAGCTAACCAAGTAGTCATATTGAATGGAAAATTGATTCAACCGCCACCTGTCAATATGACATCTATTGTTCTTGATGAAAAAAAGATGTCAAAGTTTAAATGATAACCCCTGTCTCTATCAATGCGAGTCAACTTAAATAGAGACTTATCAGACAAGCACGTTTTTAATTAGTACTAAACTGATTTTCTCTTTTGGATATGTTCATTCTATTCATTATTGACCGTGCCTTTTGACGATTTTATGTTTTGTTCATTGTTCTTTTAAAGTACACCATTTAATTTATTCAGAATTAGTTTAATATATTGACGTATTTGTTGTAGTAAAGTGCACTTTAGTTGTCTTTATAAGTATGACGCATATTTTGTTTGTTTTGTAAAATATGATTTTAAGTATTCAATATTCGTGCTTGTGAGTGTAATGAATTAACATCAAAAACTGCGATTTTTTGATAACCATATTTTAAATTAATATTGTATATATTATTTGCTGCCTCATAGTTATATACTTTTTATAAGAAAAAAAAATGCTTTAAGATGGTACTTGTTATGGTTTTGTGATGATGTTTTAATGATTTGGATTGATATATGTAAGATTGTATCCTGGTCTGTTTAAAATTGAGTGTATCAATAACGACGTTATATTCTTAAGGACTAGGTATGGTATTACTCTATTCTATTAATTATATTGTTCTATGCTGTTAATTATATTATTGTTCTTTGAGTTTAATTAAATTCTACTATTTGTTATAATCATTTCATCACACGACACATAGCATCGATAACATTTCATCAAACGTACGCATTGTGCTGTGTGAATATTGGTCAGATATATTT
This sequence comes from Sinonovacula constricta, assembly GCA_007844125.1. NCBI lineage: Eukaryota > Metazoa > Mollusca > Bivalvia > Cardiida > Solecurtidae > Sinonovacula > Sinonovacula constricta. Next base: position 47,952,374 of record CM017566.1, read on the forward strand.
AACAGCGTTGGTCTTCCTCTTGATATAATAGTAAGGGAAATGTTCATAATATCAAATAAACGTTAAATAACATTTTATACACAAGTGCTGTCTATATAAGATGCATGTATTCTATTACAAAGATAAATGTATTTATGACTGTATGAGTAATGCCTTTTCATCCCACATTTAATACAAAAAGTAAGTTGTGTCTAAACTAAGGACTGAATGTCGTTTGTTGTGAATCTACACATTCCTGTATCGATTCATCATGGCATTGATAACTAATTCCTCGAGTGGTGCATTTGAGGTGCATTTGATTTCAGCAAGCTTAGCTCGTGGACTTTTACATATGATATTTAAGCATTATATTACCAGTGCATTATGTGCCTTTATCTCATGCTTTTCTCAAGCAAATCACATCCGACATCTTAGGATTGCGCCCACGCAAAACGAACATAACATCAACATTGAAGACATTAAAGTTAACAAATATCGATACAATTTAATGTTGAACAATACTGAAAACTCAACCCCAGAGGGAAAATGGACAAGACAGATCCTAAACAATAATGAAATAATCGATTGGAGAAGTATATACAGGAACATTTATCAATCTACAATAGATACTACACTACGTTGTTAATATAAATTTAAATATAAATATAGATTAAATATAAATTTTAATGAGAATAATTCCCACAAATAAATCGCTATATAGATATAAATACACAGAATCAAGTCTATGTACTTTCTGTAATTCAGCAATCGAATCACTTGAGCATCTATTCTGGGAGTGTTGCAACGTACAACCATTATGTAAACAACTTAACAGTTTCATCAAATCAAAATCAATAAACATTACTATAACGAAAGAAAAAGCACATTTAGGTATTATTTCAAACTGTCCGTATACAAGTATTTGTAACACCGTTGTTATATTAATGTTATATTTTATTTACAAATCCAAAACTGATCAAGAAAGTCCCAATTTTGACGCTTTTTATTACCTTCTACAAAGATAATTAAAATAGAAGAAAGAATGGCCTTAGACCATGATAAATATGATGTCCATAGTGAAAAATGGCTAGTACTTAATCCTAACAATAGTAACAACATATATTTTATAATTTATAATACCATAACCAACAATAAACGACAGATGGCATTATAAATTTAGGCGTGCTTGATGCTTGTTTTTATGCTGATACAATTATAAAAATTATAAATTATAAAAGCCATATACAAAACAAAATATAATCAACTTTTCAACTAAAGTTTCTAGTGGCAGTAGTGGTTATATTGAAATCATGTATCATTAAATCACTTATTTCTTTTTTACTCTACCTTGTCAACAAGCTTAAGAATGCGAGAAAGAGAAAGTGTGAGAGAGAGAGACCTATGTCTGTGTGAGAGAGAGAGACTAAAAAGACAGAAATAGGATGGGCGGAATGAGAGAGGATGTATATCCATAACATGATGATGTAATATATGAAGATTCACTTCTTCGTTAACCCAATATATGTATTATGACATTCGTATAGTGTATGTAGAACTATAATGAACGTGAATGATATGTAATATATGTCATCACGTTGCAGAAATAAAAGGAAAAAAAAACATGTGAGACAAAAATCGGGGGATGACAATATTTTGGAATTCTCGATGAAATTTGCACACGGAAAAATTGGCTGTTTTGTGGCCCCTTGTCGGAAAACGTCAATCTCAGTAAATTACATGCACAAGTTTCACTTTTGATCTAGCTCATTTCTTAATGTTGAATAGATTTTTCTTTTGTAAACTTAGGAAGAAAATGTCGTTACTCACTTTGGTATTGGAATTGTGATCATTTCTATACAGAACATTTTCGGATTGTTTCAGACTACGGTTTTAAATGCAAGAAACATCAAATGAAAGAAATACAAAAATACCACAAACTATTTTGTTTATTAATATAGCTGATTCTTGTATATATTTTACTTAATATTGGACTGCTCAAATGAAGTTGTTTGTAATTGTTTTTATGTTTAGATATGCTGTTGGTCACTTTAGAATATAAAATACATTTTTAACGGCTTTATATGGGTGTGCAAATATTGAAAAGAGTTAGTACCGAAATGAAATATCAAAAACAAATGTTGCATGGAAGGAAATATAACCAATTCAAGTTACAATAAGCGAAGAAATACAAAACTAATCATAAATTAAACTACTTTTCAACTTAACCATAAACAACTTTAAAATTATTATACAATTATAATTATTTCAAATTCATCTTTTAAAAATTAAATGTTTAACTTTTCAAATTATATTTAAATGTGATATCAAAAACTAGCATTTAATTCTGGTAGCGAAAAAGGTTTGGGCTTTGCTGTTTATGTCAAAACCTTTCGTCAACAAAAAAAATGAAATTTTAGTCTTTGTTTTCTTATATATTGAAAAAGTATCAAAATTGCGTAGAATGAAAATATGGAAATAGAACCAAAACCGAGGGAGGTGGAGAAACAACACATAATTAAGTAACAAGACAAAAATATGTCTAAACACTAATACAATATTATTTGCACAAATTAAAAAAGAATATTCCTTTGATTATTTAGAAAGTAAACAACATGATAATAGAAAAAAATCATGTCCATGTAACATGTAACAATAATGTACCTTCTTTTAATCGACTTTCCAGCCAGTGTCTAATTTCTATTACAAAAATTAAGCCGAATTAAAAAGTAAAATTACAGTGGTACAGATGATGATTTTGATGATATTGTTTCATAAAATCGTGCCTAAAATCAAAAAGTGCATTCTGTGACCATACTAGCCAGTGGTATGTTTACACCATCCATCGCTTTTTGAACATTATCAGTACGATAAAAGACATATCCGTCAGTTTTTTTTAAATCTGTTACTGTTTTGGACATCAGATCTAGTGTTCTAAGAAACGAGCGTGCATTTTCCGAAAAAACAGCCTGTAACAGCGTTCGTGATCAGCACACTTGGTTTAACCTAGGAACAAAACTTGAGCCAGTTGTCAAAACAAAATATTCCGGTCAAAAGCGCAAGAATGGACGAACTTTCCTGTGATACAAACCTTACCACTTACTTTGTCCCAGTGGGGTTATTTTGGGAGGAGCACGAATTGGCTGTCCCTGTTGGGACATTTCTTGCCGTTTAGAAAATCATATCAAGTGTTCATAATAACACATCATGCGTACCTAAAAGATTATGACCAATTATTTTACAATAGCAAAGAATAATACGTGTGCACCTGTTATTATTAATATATTGTTATTGTTAATATTTCGTTGAAAAACGAAAAAAACTACACCTTACTATTTTTGCCAATTTTGAGTCAATGAACTTTGCTCCAAACCTTAATCAAAACTGTGTCCCGTATGTCATATTCGATGCAGAGTACGGAGCCGGTGTCCGTTTTTGAAAATCATTTACCGTTTATCAGATCTAGTGTTCGAAGAAAGCGTTCGCACCTGTCACGGAATGCAAATGTATGCACAAACGCTTAATAGTCGCAAATTTTCACTGATAGTCACATGACCTAACAGTGTAAAGTAAAATATTATTATATCGATTAAAGTTTTAAGTATTGTTTCATAAATATGATTCAATAATTTGTAAGTTAAAAGTTAAAATAAGAAGATTGAGTTTTATCTGACATAATTGATGTATTTCTAAAAGCTTCTCACCGATCATTTAACAAACATTTGTCATTTGTACAGAAACTGCGTCAATAGTCACAAATAGTCACAAATGGTCAAATGAGTCAAGGAGCCTTCTTATAAAATATATTAAAGGTCAAAACAAACGTTGCTCTGTCTATTTAGTAGGAGAATATTCCATCACTTCAGAGAGTCTGACTTGGTGCCATTGGCAAGACAACTGCCTGGAAAATTCAATACTTGCTTATGCCACATATGGGCTGCTACCTCGCTTGACCAGCACATTGTCTACGAGATACTGGCTACAGCAGTAGAGGATCTCACAAGGACATTCAAAAAGAGCCTAAGACGCTGGTTTAATGCTAACTAGTGCTGTACGCGGATCGGACGAAATATGGACATACCATGCATCATTTTTGTCATTCGTGACAGAGGAATTCAGAGCTGCAAAAGACGTCTGCGTCCCTGATAGAGGAAATCAAGGTTGCAAAAGCACATTTTTATCCCAGACAAAGGAGCTTAAGGTTACAAAAGCTCACTACATGATGTCACATAAAGACTTGTGTGATCATTTGGTCGAGGAGACAGATGGGAAAAGGAAGAAAACAGCTGAGATGGGGCTGCAAGGGCGCGGATAAGGTAGACCTTTCCAGAAACAGGCTGGCTTGGAGGGGTATCTGGAGGAATTATCCTCTTCGATTGCCGTTTTATTTCATGTCACTGTAAGACCTGTTACCATCCCCGGCTAACTGACCAGGTGGAATCTTGTGGAAAACACCGGGTGTTCACTGAGCAATTCTAAGAGAGTGGTACTTTGAAACACATTCTGCCTTCATACAATGTTGCCCTGAAGCAAGGACGCCGCAAATGGAGACACAAATCAGTTCTAAGGATACTCGCAAACACTCTTAGAAAAGAAAGAGGTAAACAGTTTCCAAATGCAAAGTTCTGTGAGGAACAAGGATGGATGTTTCCTCGTTATAGTTGGTTTCCTTGGATCCTCTGCACAATCTGTGAAGAGGATGTTTAGCTCACTGGAAATTGTTTGAAAGGAACGCAAATCTTCAACTTTCAGATTTGGGAAGGCAGCTGAGATGGCATCTAGCTGGCTCTGGTGCAAAAGAAAGCTATAAAGAGTGAGCTTTTTTTCTGAGGAGTTGTGTCCGCTTTTCACTACTGTTCTGCCTTCGTGGTGAAAAAAAACAAAATTCTCCTGATGGCGTCTTGCTGAAACCACAGAAAATAAAAAGACAGTAACAAACTGTTTTTTCATTATAGCTTATGCCAATATAACAGCTTTTGATTTCGGTTTTACGATCACTCCTAAGTGCGTTTCAACAAATTTTCGTAAGAGCGATTGGTGGCGAATCGATCTTACGAGCTACTCTCCAACGGTAAGTACACAAAAACAGCGTAACTACGTGTAAACTTCCGGTGCGTTCTTTAGGGTCCGCGCTAGCAGACGCATTTATTGATTATCGATTAGAGAACAAAAATGAGCGAAAAACGAAAAAGCAATTGGAACTTGGACGAGCTGGAATATGAGGTGGAATAACGTGACCACCCCGCGATGTGGGTCGGGAAATCTCTGCTGACACAAGTTCAACAATATGCAAAATAGTCAACCGATCAAAACGGTAGCGTTAAATCAATTCTTCATCAGAAAGACAATCCAGTGGATTTTGTCTATCATGAAACATCCGTTCTCGTCTTAACAACCGTTGTTGATTGAACGCTAAAAGTAACGCCGTCATATTGTTTATTCTTGCAATTTCGCTCTTAAGAGTGCCCAAAAGCGCTCTTAAGATTTAAGAGCGATTTCGCTCTGAGAGCGATTTCCGAAATATTAATGAAACGCTCTTAAGAAGGAAAACCAATCTTAAGAGCAAAAAACGATCTTAAGATTTATGATGAAACGCGCCCCATGTCTTCATAAAATTCTTATTATTGACGCCTTGGATATCTCACATCCGTGCTCTTTCTTGTATTTATACTCATATAAAGGGGAGTTATCTAATTTGTCGGATTACGATAAAGTGGGTTTCCTACTTTCGTTTTTGATCTTTATTAATTTCGTAAAATAAAACATTTAAACTTTCTTTAATAAGATATTGACTTTAACTTATTTAAAATGAAGTGATGAATTACTTGCAGCGATGTGAATGCACTTGTGTCACTGTAGTTTGGTAAGTAGTTTTGAACTTGTTATCATATTAGTTGCATTATAGTTGTTTTAAACTTTTCCTCTTTAAACATGTGTATGTTTTTCTATACTTCTTTCAAGCTTGCCCTAAAAGATATGAAAATGCTCGCTGTAATTATTGTTGCATATATATGCGTGTGTGTACACACACACACACACACACACACACACACATAGACATAGACACACACGCGCGCGCGCGTTGTTTGTTGTTTCATGTTAACAAGATTTATTAGTCGTCAGCAGATTTATGCTAAAATGTATATAAATAAACACTTTGTTTTCATCTTCCTAGTACTTGTGGCCTGTTTTCAGTGTATTGTCGATAAAAAATATGTGTGAATGTGAGCAAACGTCTTATCATGAATTTGCTCAATATATTGTTTACAGAAAATGATTTTATAACACCTTCTTTTATTTTAAACAATTGGTAGATCACCACTGGATTATATAACCCTTAATCATAAATATGTTGTATCTATTGACATCGGGTGTATTGTCTAGATCAACAACTTGTATATAAGACACTCTATACGCATTGTTCTTAGTTTGTATCACATAAAGACTATTGTATGTTACCGCATTTATTGGTATTTCCTTTGTGACGACCACAATGGTAGAAACATAAGCTCTCCAAACCAGCTTCGTAGCTTGGTTAACTCTTCGACGTGATTTAAGTGTCTTCCAAACTTGTGCGGTTAAGGAACGGTTATTGTGGCTAGTGCACGAATGAGTGACCGTTGGAGTGCACAGGCCCGAGTTACAATTTTCTTATTTTCGTTTCATTATACTGATTTCGCTATTTCCAGTTCTTTGTCAATAGTTATTAATAGCTCAATACCCATTTCTCTCTTTTCTTTATTTGTTTCTTCCTTGTTCTTTTGTCTCCCCTTTCTTTTTCGCAATATTTACCCGTGCAAAAGTGCACAAAAAATCTTACTGGTCGAGAGAAAATGTTAATTTACTTAAACAACTTATTCAATAGAAAACATAATCAGCATATTTATATATTTTATGTTTATGGCTTCGTATGTGTGTGCACAAGTAAACCAAAGGATCGACAGTACTTATGCCGCAGTCATTGAAGAATTATCTGTAAACATAAATTTACAAATTGAAACCCCTAACATTGTACTATACACTTTTGGCACGTGGGACACCTCAAGACTTTTACACTTTGTATAAATTGCCAGTTTCAGCAAAAATAGGAATGACGAGGCTGCGACCGGCTCTTTCACAGGGGTTTGAATTTACAAAAACCTTGTTGGCATTAAATAGATTAAGAATGTCGTCAATCTTAGTGTGTGTAGTCTGACGTTTCTAACTGATACACTGTAGAATAACTTTTTCTAATCATGGATTATCTCGTAGTTAAATGCAATTATGAAAATATATACCTAAACACCCCGTACAAAAATCATCATTATCACAGTTTCTGGCAATCAGTAAATTAGTGAAAGCAGCATAAATGGACAACTGATTAAGTGTAATCAAATTTAAATAAAGTCTTCTGATTTCTGGTTTTATTATTCCACAAATTAATGGTTATCATTAATGGTAAATTGGCAGTAATTTACTTTACATTTACAGGTACAGGAGGCCCCGGGTTCGATCCCGGGCCGCGACATACCAATAGGTAAATAAGAAAAGGTCGTATCAAAATTTTCACAGATATTTAAATTTTATCTACCAGTAGACAAAGGCGAAGTCGTTAAAAATGGTAGTGGTATAGCTCCCTTGCTAACGCTCAAGCAAATATATGGGTAGTTCCACGACTGGTTGGCCCGGTGTCAGGATAATGTGACTGGGTGTGTTATCATGCCAGATGTTCACGGCATGGTATACACAGTGAAGGCAGCACTGTATCTGCTTCAAGTGGACACCGTCTCCAGATAACTGAAATATTGTTGGTGGGACGATAAACCCAATAAACAAACAAACTTTACATTTAATAATTACAGCAACGACATTGAATTAGCAGTCCGGAGTTACAAATCGGCGATTCTATCACTACACCACATTTGCCCCTGCTATCTGATGAAAATACTTTTGAAATAAAGTAATTTTCAAATAAAGCAAATGCCAATGAAAAATCATTGGATACTGGATAAAATATAACTTTGATATAGATTAGTTATCTGGTTTGCTAATTTTCTTGCACAGATGAGATTTACAATCTTCTTAAGATGGTTTAAACAATTCAAACTTACGTATTAGTTCTTTTAACAATTTCAACTCACTTACTAAGCTAAAGCCATATTTAAAAATATCTAAGATGACCAGCGTTGGTGGGGCATTAAGAAACACCATAAATTGATTTTTTATCCAGAAATTGAGCTTTTGTCAAACCGATCAAAAAGATTATGCGTACTTTAAAACAGTTGCATTTTCAAATCTCACTTTGAAGCTACTCACTTAATAGACACTAGCAAGATCAAGTGATGTTTGATGCTTTTATACACAAATGCTGCAGAGAATTATTATGGATAATTATTACTTTAGTAACCACCTTTTTGTAATGTTACGCCCCTGAGTACATTTATCAGTAACGGTATATGATTTTATATAAGTCGCTCTGATCCACATTCGGGCTGACCTTGCGTCAGTTTTTATAAGTAGGTCAAAGGTCACGATACACAGCTAAAAATCCATTTTAATTATGACAGTCACCAAACACGTCTAGTGACCGCAATTTCAACGAATGAAAGCTCCTTACTTTATTTATTGTACAATTTGACTTCTTTTTGTGTTTGAAGTTTATCTGTATTTTGGTTTTACAGCACACCGTTGAAGTTTATCTATTTAATATATCTCCCTATCTACATACTGTTACACCCTTTGGGGGATTTAACATGTAAGCTCACACAACACTTAAATCGATATTATAATTGTAAATAATTGTTTTCTTCGGCAATAACGGTCTTCAAGAACGGCGTTTATTTACAATTTTACATCGGTCTAAACGTAGTAATGATGTCACATTGTGTGCCGTCATGACGTAACTTGGCTTCTCCCTTCCTTCTCTTTTGCATGTAGTCTATCTGGTTTGTAAGTACGTCGTTAGTTTCTTCAGCTGTTCGATCGTCCGTCGGTATTGTTTAATTCTCTTGAACTTCTGAAAGTGTGATTAACATTTTAAAAAACATACGATATTTGAAAAACGTTTTTATGAAGCCAATAAACTATGTTGTTTACGAAAATTTCAGCATGGAACAAACACGTTGGTTCACAAGCTCGATGACCTAGGCGTCGATGGATCCATTATTTGGTCATAGTCACATTTGGGAAATAGTATACTCCCCACACAATTCCCAATGCCCTGCCCCCCCCCCTTTCCCCGCACCTCCCCCCCCCCCACCACCACCCCAGTCGTAACAAAAAATACTCAGTTGGGATATTTTTTCCAAATTGTGTAACAAGCTCTTTTCAAAATGTTATGTCGTTATTGCAATGCTAAGGCATAATCAAATCTTATATCTTATATTTTTATTAAATTTATTTTCATTAATTGGTTGAAAAATTCACAGAATAAAGTATGTGGGTGTGGTGGTGAAATTTCCCACTCTTAGGCTTGTGGAATTTTCTCTAAAATTAAAAGTAAGTCATTTCACTTTAAGGTCAGGTAAGTTTTATTTGAATACATTGTTATAAACCTTATTGTGTTTTGTATATTTTTTTATATTTATTTATATTTAACAGGTTCAAGTTCACACTGACTCCTAAACATCAGGTCAAAAGCGGATGTTTGCAGTTTTGAAAACGGAGAATGGTGTTTTCCTGAATGCCGAACCAATCAATTAATCAGTCAATCAAATTACTCACCGACTTTTATTTTAAAGTAAAGGTAGACTTGGGTCTTTCCGTGATAGTATTTATATAAATATACAATTTTTAATTAATAGTCCATTAAGTCATGTGCATTATACATGTGTGTCTTAATGTTCTTTTGTTTCATAAATGGTAGGTTATCTATCTATATGACCATATTTATGTTTATAATTTACAATAATGTGTACCGGCCACAATAGCTCAAGTGGTAGAGCATCGGCTTGCGGATCGGGAGGTCGTGGGTTCAAACCACGGCCGGGTCAAACAAAAGACTTTAAAGTTGGTAGTAGTGGCTTCCCTCATACGCTCGGGTCTAAGAGGACAGCATTACGCCTGACTCGTCGGTGTCAGTATAATAGACCGGCCGAGTTCAGTCCCTGGGCACCTCATAAGTGCCTCTGTGATATAATGATAGAAATGTCGCTGCAAATCACAATCCCAAATCACAATCATGTGTTTTGTAAGGATTTTTGTCTTCGTTTATTTATGTATGATAATTGTCATTTTAAAATAGGACAAGAAAAGCTTAAAACAATGTATAGGAGAATAAAAGGACTCTTATATTTAGTTGAACTGATGATGTGTTTACCTAATTCCAGGACCAAGACAATAATATGAATTTGAAAAGATAGACAAGGTCCTATGAATATTAAAACATAGAAATGACATTGTGCAAAGGTAGATGCAACCTAAATGTAAAAGTGACAATCACTGAGACAAACAAAAACAATGATCACATCTGTTCAGGAAATCAGCTGTATATGCTGAATTGATAAGAGCCCAAATGGAAATGCATTTCTGCTCAGCACACCTGGCTTAGCCTAGGAACAAAAGTTTAGGCGTCAAAAAATATTTAGGTGAAATACACAAAAATCGCTGAAACACACCCTTATGATTTTTTTTGCTGATTTTGGGTCACATCAACTTAGCTCCAAACCTTAACCGAAACTATGTCTCATAGGTTATTTTCTATGCTGAGTACGAATCCGATGTCCATTTTTAAAATTCTCTTACCATTTTGGAGACCAGATCTAGGGTTCGGGAAAAACATGCTCACAGCTGTTCCGAAGATAATGTTCGCAAATAGTCACATGGCTAATCAGTTCTAAAGCCACAAACGAAGTAAAATGTTAATTGATTAAAAAAAAATATAGATACAATTCAAAAATGTGTAAAATGCGTTTCTAAAAGTTTTTCACCAGTAATTGTAACAAAATGTACAAAAAACCGCATTAGTAGGCACAAAAAGTTACAAAATGGTCAAATAAATCAAGGAGCCTCATTGTTAAGAGAGTAAAAGTCACAACAAATGTTACTCTGGAAATATCAATGCTTGCTTATGTTCTGCTACCTCGCTTGGTTAAAGGTTGCAAGAGCACGTTTAGAGATGTACAACAAAACCTCGTTGCTCATAGTCAAGAGCAATCGGAACTTCTCGGTTAATTCTGTCATCGGTACAATCATCCCTCGGATGTATCTGGTGCAATGATACTTACAGAAATCATGATCGTTTTGTTCGTCGGAAGTCGGATAAATATGCCTCAAATGTAGTTTGCACAAAACATAAATAATTGCGCCGTTTATGTGTTTCCTGCGCTGGGTAAATTAAACTTGGATGATTTAAATTTGAAGCAGCCAGACAATAAAAAGTTTAGGCATCGTACTGTAGTAAGCTGTCCTCCGAGCAGTCATCTTTGTTTTGACGTCTGTCACAAAAGAAGTTCCATTCAGCGATATGGCCGAGATGATCCGACTCCCTACATAGATCATCCGAGAGATGATTCGTGAATTATCCGAGGTGTTCCGATTGAGTCAAGAGGTGGCAGATGGGAAGAAGATGAACCCAGAGAGTCCAGAGCCAAACAACCGAAATCGGACAGCAAGGGGCGTGGAGGAGATGGACCTGCTGTGTAGAACGCAAGCTGACATGAAGGAAGATCTGGCATAACTAACCGCTCCGATTGACATTTCTTCTCAAGTCACTGTATGACCTGTTACCATCCCCTGCTAACTGACACAGGTGGGATCTTGTAGACAAAACGCATTGACTACTTTGCAATTTTAAGAGATGGATACCGTAGAACAAATTCTGTCTTCATGCAATGTTGCCCAGAAAGAAGGACGCTGCAAGGGGAGGTTTAAATCAGTTCTAAGGATGCTGGCAAGAATATAGAAGTCATATGAACATTGCAACTTATACTAAAAAGGCACAGGACAGGTATTCACATGCAAGCCAAATGTAAAAAAAACAAATCTGTGATGTGTCATTTAACAAAAAGAGCCAACCCACCTTGGAAGGGTCAATCGGCAAAAGGGGCCGCCTGGGGTGCTTAAATTGGTTTTAAGAAGGCTCTAACCTCTTGTTAAATTGTGAGGCTTTTTTCTAAGGGGTAGTGTCTGTTTTGCCCTCCATGTGAGGGAAGGGTTGTGGGCTTAGAAAACAAAAATCCATTGGATGGTGCCTTGCTGATTTTTTTCTGCGATTCAAATTTATGGATTTTGTGTCCAGCTGGATGTTCATTTTTTCCAAGTCTATATTTAAACACTATAGTGATCTCTGTTAAAAATAGATAGGTGGTGATACATTGTTTTCTAGTAGGCCATGTGGCGTAAGAATCAGTGCTTACGTCAAAGTAAGGGGCAGATAATGATGTCAGAATTAAACACTAATTCAAACAGTGTAATCGTCGTCAGGTCAATCAAGTCAAGTTTGTTGCACCCAAAGCGAGTTCTTTTTTAAACGGTTTCATCACAATTACTTACCAATGAATTCTCTGCATCATCAGATCTCTTCCGTTTCTTAGGCACAACCCTTCTATTACAGGTGTATTTTGTCAAAAAATTACTGGAAATGTGTTTACCCCCCCCCCCCCACTCTCCCATGACATAGGAGTAAAAGCCCATTGCAAATCAAGTGTTATTACCACACACTAGTGCACACACTAATATGTTTGATGACCCTGCTACCATGATCTTCCAGCAGGTAAACCTTTTCTCTAAGAAGAGGTCTCAACTGGACCATTTAAAAGACTTAGCTTAAAGGGTATCGGTTTATTGCGTTCTGTGAAAGCATTGTCTTAGAACTGCATGGTCATAACTAACATCATGAAACTTAGAAATGAATGTTTACAATCAACCAGTAAAAACAAGAATAAAGAGCCGTAAATGTATTTATAAAATAGATGGGCTCACGAAAAGCTTGGATGACCTATGGTAAGTCCCTAAAAGGTAAAACCAGAATCTAACCTTAACGTTATGAAATATATAATCACCGTCACATATTAAAATATTTTAACTGCAAAACGAAGTTTCAACAAGAAAATTAATATTTCAATTAAAGATATGAATTATACTTAATTCATTTCCACTTTCCCATTCATGTTCATGTACATGTAAGTGCTATATTGTCGTCACAATAAAGGGAAGTAACCCAATAACGATAAATATGTTTTCCTACTTTCGTTTTAGTAGTTGTCTTTATTCATTTCGTAAAATCAAATCGTTCATCTCATTTTAGTAAGCTATTGACTTTAAGTTCTTTAATTGGAAAGGGTGAATGGCTTTATCAGCGATGTGGGCGCACTTGTGACACTGTATTTAGGTAAGTAGTTATGAACTTGTTTACTTAAAATTACATAAGACTTTTTCTCGTTACACAATTTTCTACGTCGTGGAACCTAGACAAAATACTTAAAAATAGCATGAAACAAAGAAGTGTACGATGTATGTCTTACACATATACGACTGACTGTAAATTCGCGTGAAACTTTATTTACTCAATAAAATTAACTGAGGGCAATCAAGTCCACAACGATATTAACTTTAAAATTACTTCCTGTTAAAACAGGAATAATCTAAGGGTGCGTGTTTAATAGAAGGCGTACACTTGTTGTGTAATTGTGTACCTATGTCTCCGGAGCCATATACATTACCTGTATCTTATACATTTCGTCAAAAGATTTTTATTAATTGTTATAAACACAAATACATTCAATACGTAAATAAGAACAGGCCTTATAAGAAATACAACACATATTTTAATCTAAACTACCTCTAGACAAAGGCAAACAGGTTAAATATAAAATTGACAAAAACACGGTAAGTCGGCAAAGAACCGACAGGGGAGCTTGAAACCTGGTTTGTGGAGCACTCCAACCTCGCACTTCCTGTAGGTTTAAGTAAAAATATCCCATCAAAGTGAGACAACTAACAGTAAGCACCTGCATCGGGAGTTAAAACTGATCAAATAAACTAATATACAGTCAAAATAACTAATAATATAATAAACTATCAACATATGTTCAATATGTACAGTAGATAAAAGCCTCGACAACCTAAAAGTTTCAAATGAGAGAGTAGTTTGAAATAAAACAGCCCAAACGTTAAAGTATAATAAGAACATTTTGTTTGCATAGATCATAAACTGATTGAAAAGGGAAATAAACAGAAATATATAGCATAAAGATAATTTCCCTGGCAGATTTGTAACTATACAATATACCAGATCGAATATAAAGTGTGCTATGTAGAGAAAATAACAAAAGAACGTAATACCTCGAGATGAAAGAATCGCCAATGGAGAAAAATAAAATTGCGTGAAGAAGAATTTAATGAATGGAATAGGAATGCGAATAAAGAAATGACAAAAGACAAATAAATTATAAAAAAAACAAATTGAGACCAAAGAAATTATTACGGAGCAATTGAGAACTTTGACAAAGAAATAACAAAACATGTGACGATTGGTGGGATTAGCAAATATATATAATTTAAGTGGATGAAAATAAGAATAGAAAAGGTCAATGTGAATAGTTTAAAGCAATTCGATAGAAACTAGAGACTAAACAAAATGCGATTCAATGCAGCGAAAGGAGGAATCCGTGAATTATATCGAGAAAGAAAGAAAGAAAGAAAGAGAGAAAGAAAGAAAGAAAGAAAGAAAGAAAGAAAGAAAGAAAGAAAGAAATAAGGTAGGAAACAAAAGGGGTGTTCAGTAGATACAGTAAAACGTTCTATTAAAAAGTAAATATTAATAACAACAACGACACACTGGTTTACTGTTGTCTTGTTCTTTGATAATAACCATAGTTCAATGTACTGTCTCTTGTTTTAAATTCGCTTTCTTATCTGTAGGTATGTGAAAATGGTTCATAGAAGTTCATAGTGTCGTTTAGAATATCTTAGCGACAAAACGGCAACAGTGGGAATCGGTTGATTAATAACTGCTTTCTGGAATAAACTTATAGGTAAAAAGTAACGGTTCTATAGGAATTACCACATATATTTAAATTTTAACTAGCTAGAAAAAGGCAAACAGGGTAAAGGTAAGTGTGCAGTCATGGCGTTGTGTGGTTTCTCCCGTCCTTCTCTTTCCTATTTAATCTGTATAGGTAGTTTTTGTTTCCGGCTGTTTTATAGTCCGCCGGTATTGGTCGCTTCCATTTAACTTCTGTAGCCCCCAAACAAAATCTGACAGTATGATTTTTATTTTTTTTTAATTTTCTCCATATGCAAGAGAGGTTTAAAAGGTACCATTGTTATAATGTCCCTCCTGCCTTATCCACGTATACGTCTTGTCGGCAGCTTTTAAAATAAACAGATTGAACGTATGAGTTTGAGATCATTAAACGGCGTGTCGTGTTTCTATTTCACTGATATGTCCTAAAGGTTGATGTTCTGTCTGAATGCTATTTGCGGGGCATTTGGAACTTCCTCCACCCGACTCTCAACTTTCGATATGGCTAACGTTCGTCAATGCACGAAAACAAAATTGAGAAATTGAGAAAGATCATTAAGACCTTTATTATCAGGCCAAAATTTTCTGTCCTCTCTGTAAACCGTACTGAATTACCTCTCCAGACACTGTTTGCAACAACATCGAAAATTTAAGTGTTTTTCAATTTAAAGATGTTAACAGTCGTTTTTACATTCGTTCTAATGCTTTTATGTCTCATAAATAAGCCTTGCAATGGTCTCCTTTTCCACCGACTCTATGCAGATGTAAAATGTAAAAATGCTTTTAACGAGAAATTCAGCATAAAACAAAACGATGGTTTCAAGCTGGCTGATGAAGGTGTTGTTGTTTCTTTTTGTCTTTTGTTGTCTGCTTTAGTTAAAAAAATCCAGTATGGTTTTGCATACACTATGTTGGTATTATTTATATTTATGTTAAACTCTCAACTGTTGAGTAAAATTCTCAATTATAACAGATTGTATTTTTTCACAAAGCGTCTGATTACAACATAGACTGGTTACAAAGGCGTTCAATATAAAAAGTGAAAAAAAATAGTTTATGCTGCAGAAAAGAAGATTATATAAATACGTTATGAAGACACTTTTTTCGTATCTTCCTAAACTTTATAATATTTAACCGTGTCTATCTTTAGCAATCCTATTAATTTCATGTCATTCTGTCGTGAAGGGAAGTAACCCAAACTGACAAGTTTTGATATAGGGAATTTCCTACTTTCGCTTTAGTTAGAAGTGCTATCTTTTCGTCGTTGTTTTATTATTTCTGAACCATTTTTACAGAAATGGATTTCCGCATCTTGAAAAAGAAATCGACCTTATCATCGAAGTGGGTGTACTTTTGCCGTTGCATTTTGGAGTTTTAAGAAATATTTTCTTCTATAGTAAGTGTATATATAAATGTTTTTGATTTTTGTAACCTTATACTGTTCATGTAGTGTTTTAGCCGTAATAACTATAATCCTTAAGTAACACGAATCTGTTAGCTTTAATTATTTAGAATTTGTGTTTATGTTTTATATATTCCAAGCTGGACCAAAGTACATCGATATGAATTCAATATTCACTCTAACAAGGTGTCATCAATTGCTTGATAATGTTTTACGATTTTGCAGGCTTTTATTTAATTTTTCGTTAATAATAAGAACACATTGGGAGTTACCATTTCTTCGTATTACCTATGCTCTTATTTTTTGCATGTATTTCCATCACTCTGATTATTTTAAAACGTTCTTTAACTCTTTAACTATGCATTTTTGCTCGGAATGATAATTAGCGTGTCCCGTGGTTATGAGAGTATATATATCTGAACTTAAACTTTCTGTAAATCTGTAATGACATAATTATTTTTATGCCACCTAATGTGTTCGTACTCTGTAAACAAACGCTGGTACAACCCTTGCCATTTAAAATTTACTTTATCGGAGCCGAAAAATATTCCCGTATCAAAAGGTTTATTGTTTGGATGAACAAAAGAGTCACAGGGATTGTTACTGGCATAGACACTATTTACACAGATGTTTACAATGAGGCATTGACTAATCTATATATAGTAACCAGTTTAAACTCGTCAACTGCGGCAACAACTTAACTTTTAAATACTAGAAAACCAAATACAGCCACAGACATTTTTGTCAATAAGCATATTTTACTTAATGAATATAACGTGTATATGTTAGCGAATCTTCGAACGTAGTGAGATGGCCCTTGAATGGCAAAGTTTATACTTAAGGTTATGGGATTTATATTTTTCAGATTACTATTGCATATGTACTAAATGTATATATGCCATAAATAAGTCAATTAATAGTTTAATGTTACAGCCATGCTTAAGATGCTACATACTGAGTTAGGCCATTTCATAAATATTTCACGTAAAAAAATAATAATTAGTGTTTAAGAGCAACTTATGTAGATCATAAACTGTCCAGGATTTTACAGAGTGTAATTTCCATACATCATGAAAATCCATGGTCTCAAAAACTTTTCTGACCACGTTACAAAACTCGCTTTGCATTTTTGCAATTGAAACTTTTGCAGTCAATAAATTGAAATCCATCAATATTGCACGTTGGTTTCAAGTTGTTGAGATTACATGAATAGCAACGAATTAAAGCCATATTTCTGGACGTTTAGGGTTGGAACTTTGTCTTCAGGTGTGCCTTATATTAAAAAATTAAAATTTAGTAGTTATTTCTCCATTTTAAGTGAGATTATACTGTTCGGGAGGTCATCGCTTTTTATTTATTTACTATATGCCACATGTCGATTTATTTTCCATGCTGACCTAGTTAGCATTAATCGCTTCAATACGCTACCAGTTGTTATCGAGGTATTTATGTAAAAGCTGACGTTTGCATTTTTCCACTTATGATTTTAAGGACAAGGTAAGGTTAAACAGATGTAAATAGTTACATGCAAATATATTATAACGTGACTGATGTAACATTTAGCACTACTTAGAGACGATAAAATGTAATGCGCCAATAATCGCGACTAATTAGTACAGAAAATGATATGATTCCTAGCGAACAGGGCACTTATTTATAAATGAGGTAACGTGAGGTACCTTTCTGGTGACTCAGTTAATTTGATTTTCTGTTGTAAGTTTAGGGAATATATTTTATGATTACAGGATATGTATCAGAATACATATTATGGTTTTAAGCACCCCAGTCGGTCGATAATGCCGACTGACCGTTCCAAGGCGGTAACTGTCGGGTTTGTGGGTCTTAGATCACGTAAATTTAAAATATAGAGATATAGAGATAATTTGGCTATTATCTCGTTTGGACTTTGAGTGTTCGGTTTATTCTGTGATCTTATCTTATGTAGACATAGGTGTATTTATTTGTTGACAATTGTTCCAACGCATAAAGAAAATAAAATGATATTCAATCACAGTTGAGGGACGATATAAGAAATTAATAGAATCATTATATGCATTAAAGCAATATCGATCACCTTTGCTATTATCAATCCTGCACTCTTGAGCATGCCGAAACCGACATTTGCAAATAATTTTAATGCAATATAAAGTGGCATATAATACATTCGCATGGTATACAGGCATCGGTTGTTGCGTAATATCTAGGTACCAAGGATTATTTTCGTAGACAAATGACGTCTTCAAGTAAACTAACATCACTTAAAAGGGCGATAAACGTAAAGAAACTTTGCATAGCTGTTTTTCTCAGTTTAGAAAAGTTATGACTGATAATAGATATTCCTTTTTTAAAAATTGCTTGCAAACACGTCGGTACAATATCGATTATTTAATAAATTGTGTATACTAAGCAAATACAGAGTACAAGCTGAAGCAGCAGTGTAAACATTTGATAATAATAAAATTGACTTCATAAACGATACAGTGCTTGTGTGTTGGCTTTAGTCTGCATGAAGCAAGTTAGTGCTAAAGAACTCAAAATGACATGGGTGTAGTGGCCATACATACATCGTCTTCAAACTAATGACCAAGTCCTGAAATACATTTTGCAGTCCCACAAGAACAAATACATCACATTTAATCTTTTTATTTTTCCAACTTCATAGAAGTATAATCCACATATCCACAGTGAACTCAAAACGGCGATCAAAACATGTATTGTTTTCAGTTGAAGTGGGTTGTTTAGAATTTTCAGTGTGGTGGTTCGGATTTTTCATCTTCCAATTGAATCTATTTTTATATGATGCAAAAATTATTTGAAAATGGAATTTATCTGCTCAAAAAATGGCAAATCAACATTCGCAATATTCACTTAATCATTAAGCAAATTGCGAACGGCCTTTTTATGTCACTATCAGTAAGATGTAGATTAAAAGATGAAGAGTATGGAAAAAAACTTCAACTGACGCTATATTCTTACTGGAAACACTACAAGAACGGCATAATTATATCCAAGCTGTGTTCGTACTGTACAGATATGTGTGGGGTTTCTACCATATTTGCGTTGAATTTCAGCTGTATAGTTTCGGAGATAACAATCTTGCCTTTTTGGATTCAAATGTCGACCATCTTTCATTACTCTTGTTGTTGTTGTTTTGAACAGATCAACAATGCCTTCTTTATCTTACATTGTACTTGTTTATCTTGATGTGGTTCTGTTAACCTAACAGTGATCATTTTTAACCTCTTTTGACATATATCATCATGTTTCGTTACGGGTTTCCCTATCGTAAAAAGGAAAGCCATAGCTCATTTACTAACCGTTATTTCACTGACAATATAACCGCATTCAATTTATAAATATAAATGATGATAAAACTTTTATCTTAATTTTGTTCTCTCCGACAGGTTTCAAAATGACGACAGAACGTAAGATTAAAGACTCATTGTGCAAAGGAATATTAGTAGCAGCCATTGATTTCGGAACTACCTACTCGGGTTATGCGTTTTCACCCCGGACAGAGCCTTTCAATATCAAATGCAATTCAGCGTGGAGCACCTCAACGCGTCGTCTTCAGTCGATGAAAACACCGACGGTTCTTCTTCTGAATGACAAAAAAGAGTTTGTAGCATTTGGTTACAAAGCAGAGGAACTGTATGAGCAATATGTAGATGATGGGACACATGGAAACTATTATTATTGCCGAAGGTTCAAAATGTCATTACACACACCTGTCGTAAGTTTTCTGTGTGCAATTGTTTGTTTAACCTGTTAATTATCTTGTAAAATTCATGAGATATATGCGGTTTTATTAGTACAGTGGTGTATCGATTCCTTTTGATCGGACTGGGATGACTAGAAACCTCGAAAAATCGGCACATTAGAGTTACCGTCAACAATCTCGAAACTTAACCAGATAACACGTTGGAGGAGTTAGATATTGAATGTTAATATGAGACTTTACGGTGTTTGTTTTTTCTCAACTTCTCTGTAACTAAAATATTAATTTAAAATTTTAATAACAGAGAAAAGCATAAGATCATTGTGAAGTGGTAAGTTCAATAAGAAATTTACATGTAATACATGTATTTCATTTGACTTCATAATGGACGATGATTATTTCTTGAAGTCGGTGATGTGTAATTTTTACACGCATGTGAACAAACATTGAGTATAAGTATAAAGATTTCGTTTTTTTAAATTTTATTTTCTGGTTGGGGATCTGTGCATAGGAAAAAAAGACAATAATGTTTGTCGAAGAGGTGTGACAATTACAGATTTCACACACGTGCAGCTCTAACGGCTCACCGTTACAATTATGGTCTGCAGGCAACGTGTGAAAACAAACAATACACTCCCCTGACAAGGTGTTATTATCACGGTGTGAAATCGATTCGAGAAATTACAGGTATGAAGTAAATGTTATCTAGGTACCAAACAAGGACCTAAGTTGCACAAAATCGAGTATTAGAGCTAAAGTTTTCGCCAACATTTAAAGAATCGAGACATTAAGAAATCGTGACACCACTGTAGTAAATTTACTGTGAGATTTATCAGGATCATTTTTTTACAATTTATGCACTTACACTGACCCGTCAAAGATGATCAACAAGCCACATCTCGTCTATATGTTATAAATTTTTAACTTTTTATTAAAATTTTTTGCAGGTAATGGACATAAATTATACAATTAAAGACTTCAATGGCAAAGATGTGGAAGCATTGCTTGTATTTAGCGAATCAATCAAGTATCTAAAGAAGGAGGCAGAAGATCTTATCAACAGAAGGTGGTATCTAAAATAAACTAATGTAACGATAAATGAATGTCTTTCTATATAATGATTAATTTATATGTTGTTGAATAAAATCATTTTTTCTTGTTTTCTCTAGAAATGTGCTCACACAATGGCAACGTCTTTCGTTTCATCTAAGACACATTTCATGGACTGTACCTCATATCGTGTTGAATTAAAATAAATATAATATCTAACTTGCATGTGCTGTTTCCTGAGCCATGACAAGAAAATTCATTTACAAGAACGGCAAAGGATTTAAATTTGAGGATTACTTTATAGATGGAAAGGGGTAATACATATACATAAACTGAAGAATTGTTTACTTGGGAATCTAAAGTGCCAACACTTGAATGTAAAATGTTTCGCTTGTCATTATCATTTCCTGGTTGATTCAACTTCTGTAATGTTCTAAACTCGGGTTATAAAATAGGTTTGTCTTATAGCAGTTCTTGTTATGTGTTAACAGAGGCTTCTTAGAGAACGACATCAAGTCGAAAGACTTCGAATGGGTGCTTACTGTTCCGGCAATGTGGTCAGATGCCGGGAAGCAATTCATGCGCAAGGCTGCCGAAAAGGTATCGATGGAAATATTAATTACATTGACAAGAAAACAATGGCATGCTATTTCAAGCCAATAAACAGAGCTGCGTGTTAATAGATTAATAATCAATATAATTTTGTTGATTCCAGTTGACAGACCGTTCCTTAATTAGTTTTAACGGTTTTTGTTTGCTTTGTTTTACCTATGCCAATTCTTTAAAAGTGGTATTTAACAACCGTGTATACGAGATTGACGGTTTCTTGGAAGTTATAATGTCACTTACATAAATGTTTTGTTTTATTTTGCTGGCACTATTTAGAAACTGCACATAGTGTAGTGTATTCTCCATCTATTTTAATTGTACCAACTTTCAGGCTGGGATCGAAGATGAAAAACTAAAGATTGCCTTAGAACCAGAAGCTGCTTCAATTCTCTATATGCATATGAACTGCATAAAGACAGATGAACCGAACAATAAGGTTCAAATAGACAGAGGATTTCAACACGGAGCCAAATACCTTGTTGTTGATATGGGAGGTAAATCACGCATATTAATATATACATATGCATGTAATTTCCTTCATAAAGTCGTTTCAAAAATCAATAATGAAAAACGTAAGGCCATAAAAATAAGATAGTTAAGTGGTAAAGTGAGTAAAAACCTTTATTTTTATGAGTCTCTAGCCTTATTGCTGTGTTTGCATTTAGTAAGTTAAACAAAACAAATATGAAAATATGAATATGATTCATTACTATCTGTGGGCTTTGTTGGAAATTTTTTCTTCATGTGCGATTTTCCTGTTCCCGGCGGTTTTGCTGATGATGCTTTTTCAGGTGGTACTGTGGACATAACGCTGTATCAAGTGGTGGATGAAACCTCTCTTCGAGAGCTAGTGCCGCCATGCGGTGGTTACTGGGGAGGGACGACCGTGGACGAGAATTTTGTTACACTTCTTAAAAATATTGTCGGTATGATTACTACTGTTTCAGTAATTAAATATTAAAGTCAGTTAACACATGCAGGAAATCCAAATGCTCAAATTAAAGTCAATATTATTACTAAAACGTTATTAAATAAAATGAAATTTATCTTTGTTTTAGTTTCTAAATGAAGCCTACTGGTAGCACTATGAGTTTAATATAAACTATTATATTATTAAACATTGGTGTGGTAATGTGGATCTTAATTGTGTTTTAGGAAAGGACGTTTTCAACAGTTTTTTTGAAGAAGATACAGCTTCATTAGTCGATGTGTACAGAGAATTTGAGTTTCATAAGCGGGGTTTTGAACACGATGGCAACGATTCTCTACTCTCTGTTCCTGGATTACTCCTAAATAAAATGAAGGAAATGTATCCAGCAAAAGACATTAATAATGTGATTGTAAACAATGATGAACTTAAAGGAAAGGTCACGTGGAAAAGAAACAAAATAACGATTAATTCTGATTTATTCGCTAGCTTCTTTAAAACGACTCTCGAATGCACACTAAGTGAGATTGAGAGAGTCTTGAAAAAATCTGCGGATGTCAAAGCAATTCTTCTGGTTGGTGGTTGTGCTGACTCTCCATTGATTCATAAAAGGATCGAGTCTCGATTTCCTAACAAAAAAGTGATTGTACCTGAAGATGCTGGACTTGCTGTTCTAAAAGGAGCAGTGATTTACGGACACTTTCCTAACACCATTGTATCAAGAGTGGCTAGATAAACATACGGTATACGCGTCTACAGGGATTTTATTCCTGGTCATCATCCAGGGGACAAACTGGTAGTCATTGGAAACAAGAGGAAATGCAAGAACGTCTTTGCCGTTCATGTTAAGAAAGGTCAGGAACTTCAAGTGGGCGAGGTCCAATCATCGCAGCGCTATACAAGACTACATCGGGGTCAGAAGTCTCTTATCTTTGATTTTTTTATTTCGACGTCGGAGAATCCTGAGTATGTCACTGATGAAGGTTGTGAGGAACTAGGTCAGCTTGAAGTAGAGTTGGATTCACGTTCTATGAGTGTTTTTGTGTGGCTAAAATATGGAGGAACAGAACTGGAAGCAGAGTGTTTTGATGAAATAACGGGGGGACAACAAAAGCTTCATTTAAGTTCTTTAAGGAATGAAGAGTGGCAGATATAGAAAGAGAGAGGGACAGAGATAGAGAGAGAAGGCATCCGCGTTGTCAAAAACGAAATATCAATTACTGTATATCTAAACAGCGAAAACCCTATAACACGGCGAAAGGTCTACCTAGTAAAAGCTCAAACAATTTGCCAGGCAATATTAGTACAAGTAAATGATGAGATTTAGGTATTTGTTCATTTATACTTATTTATAAGAATTTCTCTATACATAAAGAATGCTGGACCATAATTGATAAATATGGGTGCATTTTAATAGTTGCTACTATTAATAGATTTTTCATGGGAGACAATAGCATACACAGTAATTTCAACTCCAGGTTGAACCAAGCAAGGGTAAACCTGTGGGGCTAAGGCACAGTGCCTAGCTATAAGGGCGCTATGCATCAGACACAGGAGCAAACCCCATCGTTAAAAACTAAATTAACACAACTGTATATACAGTGTATTTATTTAGGTCCAATTCCTATTACACATCCTACAAATTTGCCAAGTAAATAATCAAACCATTTGCTGGTCAATATTTAACCTATTTTACTAAATACATCAATTAATGTACAGACATTTCCATTCTCCTTTTTTGTTCAACTAATACCTTATTTAGTAACTTATTTGTTTTATTATAGACTCTAGTATCAGTTTTTTAATCAGAGGCCACGCTGTTTTCGAGTTCAATTTAAACAAATTCACTATCACGTCTAATTAGTAAATCAATTGCATCAATCATATTGGTGGAAGTTACTGGCGCTCATCTCCTTTAAACGGGTTTTTCCAATCGAATTGCCGTTGTTGGTAATCATGTAAATTGCAAACACGTCATTGTTCTGCAGTAAATTTAGGCTCTCACTGTCAGATGGGAACTGTTGGGTTTGCTCTTTTTGAAAAATGTCTTTTCACATATTTGTTTTTACTTTTACATTTGGCTTGCATGTAAATACCTTTATCATGTGCCAAATTTTGGATTATGTAGCATTGCTCATAGAACTTTGTTATGTATTTTTATTAAGAATATTTTTGTCATTTATTTTCAATAATCTCAATCATTTTAATATCATATCCTGAAAACCATTCCGCTATCGGGATCTGACGACGAGTTAATAAAACATTCCCTAACTAATCAGATTGTCGCCTTCAAAATCGCAAAAGTAAATGATGATCCGAAGCGTTCCGAACGTATCATTTTAATGGTTGCGCCCATTTACAAAGAAATGTAAACATGGCCATTCCGCGCAAGACTTACTGAAGACAGGTGTGGTGTATGCGGTATCCCATTTGTTTCAACATAAGTCCTTCTTGTCTTTAATGCAATTAAGAAATTGCTTATGATCGGTTTTATTGAGCGAATTCCTAATTTTGTCAAACAATTTTCTACTGCATAATCCATGGGGGCCATTTTGCGACTCTTACCGAAAGCAATTTCTGATTGCTGTCATAAATATTGTAATCGGGGAAAACCATTCTTGTTTACAGACGATATTTGTCATCAAAACTTATATTATGTAAGATCTGACTTTGTTGAGATTGCAAAAAGTTTAAAGCAGATCCTATATTGGTTACGGTTGCCTATAATGTTTTCGATTTTTTTAAGTCAGAGAATATGTACTATGACACTGGTAATGACAGTTTATGACTTTCATTGATTTAAGATTAATTACATGGAGACTAATCCATATAATATATATAGTTCTGGCCATTTTCAAATATGAACATTGGCTACTGTTCTGTACCGATGGTCAGCTAGTAATTACATTGCTTATGGTGTACAGACTTATAATATAATAATTTAATATGTATGTTAATAGTAAAAAACCGTTACTTTCCAAGATAGGGTAAAGTTTTGAAATTTTTCCGCTTAATTCCATGATATATCGTTTACTTTATCACGGCAGAATGCTTCCTTGTTTAAAGAGTTTAAATATTGATAGTGTTAGAATTATATTTGAACCTGAATGAGTATATTATACCCATGACAATGACACTAAGCCATATATGGGAACATACAGTTCTTTAAAGATTGTGTCGTCTTTGGACTTACCAAAAGCATTGAGATGTACTTCAACATTTTTTATTTCTTTGCAGATTTTTACTCAACACCTTCCTTTATCTCCGAACTGTCCATATGATATTATACGCCACGTCTTTTAAGGTTTGAACTGATTTTTGATTTTGGAAATGTTAATTCTATCCATTATTGCCTTTAATTTATAACGATTTTTTGTTCATTTCATTGTTGTTTAAAATTAAACTACTAAATTGTATTCACAACAATTTTAATATATTAATGTGTCGGTTGAAGTATAATGATTTTTCGCTTAAAACGTGTCTTTATAAGTATGAAGCATATTTTGTTTGTTTCTTTGTGTAAAATATCATGTTGATTATCTATTGCCATGTATTATTGATTGTTGTGTTTGTGATTGTGATTAATAGTAGCAACAACAGTGATGAAAATTCGTGATAAATTTATTACATATATGTATATATTATTATAATTAGGAACATATATGTATATTGTATTATAATTAGCATACATTATTATTGGCTGTCACATTGTTATATGCTTGTCATAAGAAATTTGGATCAAGATATATATAATGGTTATGGTTTTGTGTCTATGTTTCAATGATATATGATTGATATATTCAGGCTTTTACCGCGGTGTGTTGATCGATGCATATTTCTAAGGACTATCTATATTATATTTTCTTTGAGGTTTATCAAGTTGTATTTCTTGTTATTTTCATTTCGTCGCAGGACACACATCATCAGTCATAGTAAAACAAGCGTAGGTGTGTTGAAGCAAATGACATGTTCATAATACTAAACCAACATTTGATGAACTTTTATAGATACGATATAAGATATTTTCTCTATAGAATACTATATTACCAATGTTAAATGTATTTATGACTTAATTATTTGAGTACGTCTAGAATTGATGTATTCATCCATTTTTTTTCTTATGAATCTGATACAGGAAGTTTATTATGTCTAAACTAAAGTGTGATTATCGTCTGTTTTGTTCCTACACATTCCTGTATCGATTCATCATATCACTGTTAAATCTATTTACTACATGATTATATGAGTATTATTAATATAGTCATCCATTGTTTGCATTACACATGTAAAACAGGATCTAAGCCGTGTCTAAAGTAAGGATAGACAATCGTTTGTTGTGTGCTACACATTCATGTATAGATTAACAATGATAACTAGTTATAGCTGAATTTGACTTCCGCAAGGTTAGTTCTTTTACGCGCGATATTTTGGCATTTTGCATGTGTGATATGTGCTTTTATTTAATCCATTTCGCAATCAAATCATATATTCTATGCGTTTCTATGTACTACAACTAAGTTGTAGTAATATAAAACAAATCAGTTTTCCGAATTATAGATTTTTAGCATTCCCATTGTGCATCAAGAATGCAGTGATTGCTCTAAGTTTGCCTCTCCTTTATTGTCTTACCGTATGCTATAGAGTACGTTACGTCAACTCTCAATATACATCGACATATCCCAGGCTACGTGATACAAAATATTATGCCGGCAGAGCTATCTAAAGTATTTAGGCAAAATCTTTTTGCATGTTGCTTTCGTCGATGATATATTCCTCCTTTTCGATCTAACCTTGTTTAGAATTTAGAAATCCCGACATGTTACTTCTTACACATCAATAAGAATTCTATCCACTGTATCGATTATATTTGTACCAGACTTTCTTTACATATGCATGCAATTTTTGGCATGCTTAAACAAGATATGTAGGTATGTTTCGAATATAGAGGATAGCAATATCGGGAGTTTATATCTCCATGGGAGAATACATTTAAGGACTGAAACATTATAGCTATGTGATATGATCAAAAGCTACCAATACAAAAATAGACAGCTAAATCATTGCACCTTCGAAAGGAAATAACATTCCAGTGAAATACGTTCTTATGTGAAGATACTAGAAGATAAGCTAGAACATTATGTGCAAAGAGATGTTTATTAAACAAACTTTATAAGAACAATTCTATACTTAACCAATTCACTACTTTATATATTTGGGGAACTATTCAAACACAGAAATAAATTCATATCATCATTTTTATGAGTTTCGTTTTTTGTGAATTCCACTTTAAGAATTGCTGACTATTGTCAAAATTGTAAGCATCCGTAATATGTTTACATTTAAGTCCACGATTTCCAATCTTGGTCAAGTAAAATTTGACATCAACATTTTAAAGGTAGTACCTGGCAGTTTGTCTATATCTAAATCATGTAACCATTTCTTACCCCTTTTCTATGAAACTTGGGCATAATCGATGCATAAACTTAGACTGTAGTTTAATTAAAGGCTGTTTATAACATAAGCACAAGTGTAAAATAGAACAAGTCGTGAATTTAGTCTTTTTAAATGTCCATTCTTTCCAAATCTATAAATAAGCACGATGGGGATTTCAGCTATAAATAGATATGACGTTAGAGCTTATTACCCGGGCGAGTATTAACGTGATCTTAGAAGTAAGTAGTCACGTGGTTTCGTAGTTTAAAAATAGCTAATTGTGCGGCCTGGCTCGGATAGGAAATACCTGTTTGCAGTAACGAGTGGGGATTTATGTTTCACTGTTCACACATATCTAGGGCATCATTAAACAGCATTTTCCAGGACCCTTTCAGGTAACAATGACGTCTTTGTTTATTTGAGAAAGAATTCTTTCGAACAAACAGTCGGATACCACCTTTAAACATATTATTGGAGATTATTATATCTAGGAATTCTCGCTGAAATTTGCACACGGAAAGAGTGTTTTGCAACCCCAATTCGGGAAAACGTCGGCTTCCGTAAAAGACATCAAAACATTAATTATTGATGTTCCTCATTTCTTTAGATGATATATTTTATATATACTTTATATATTTTAATATACTTTGTACACTTCGACAGTAAATGTAATTATTCAACTGGATTTTCGAATCATGGACCGCTCCTTACAGAATAGTTAGCGGATTGTTTTTGAGTTATAAGTAAACGTAGCTATTCACCAAATATACGAATATAGCTTAGTTCTCAACAGAAAAGTTAATTATTATAGAAACAACAAAAATGTGGAATATTCTAATGAAGAATGGCTACAGAAGTTAACAAATAATGCTGAATTTTGTGCCAACCTATAAGCGCCTGAAATATCTGAAAAAGGAATCTTCTCTTTTTTGAAATAATCAAACCGCTTATTATGGTTTAATGGAGGGTTTTGTTTTGTCTTTCATTTTTAATTCTGCTTATATAATTGCAGGAAAAAATAACAAACAACTAGTGACGATCAATCTTAACAATTTATTGATATCGAATAAAAATAGAGATATTTAGATCCGTACCAGACCAAGAATAAGGTGGTTATAGTATACTTCAAAACAAGTATCGAATAATGTTATCAATGCTAGTTTATCTACATGGATAGACGTTAAAGTTAACCGTCGTTTAGTAAAACATATAAGTGCATGTGTATGTTCACGTGTGTGCTCGAGTGTGTGCATTTGCATGTGTGTGCGTGAGTTCGCGTGTGTCTTTGTGTCGTTGTTTATTAATCTTTAAAGTGAACATAAATAAAATAATCTTAAAGCTTAAAAATGTAAGTATTATATACCCAGAAACTCGCTTCTTACATGAGGTAATTGTCAATACTCTTTCCTTATAAAAGGTATAAATGTTAATGAGATTGGCTTTGTCACGAACATAAGCTTATGTACTTTTCGACGTAGCTGTCTAACCTCACATTTGACCTACTGATATCTACCGACGCAAGGTCATCGCGGAGAATTATCACTGCAGTCTACACTATGTATTGCAGCAATATTTTGATTATGTATAAAAACAGTAAATAAGCTTAATAAGTATTGGTCATTTTGTTTGATGTGTTATAAACAATGTACGTTGTATAATCTACAACGAATTGGCGATACTTCACTAGAGTAAGTTACATGTAACAGTGTAAACTTTTAAAATCACTTAACCTTACAGGCTTATTTTTGAAAAATATAGGTTAGTTGTTCATTAAAGCAATACCAACGACACACACACACACACACACACACACACACACACACACACACACACACACACACACACACAAGTATATATATATATATATATATATTTGCACAATTACCAAAATTAATCAGTCCGATTGGTCGAAGCGGTAGATCGAACGGTATAACTTTCACTCGGCACATCTCTTCGTCCTAGTCTTGAAACAAGTGCGAGGACACGAGCATTACAAACAAAACTGATAAAGATCAGCACACCTTGACCACCATTCAATACTATGAACACGTAAGAAAATAAATCAATGTCCGTCCAGGCCGACGCAAAGCCAAAAATCCATGTCAATCCAGTGATTGTTGACAGTTTGGCGAATACTTTGATGTCGTTACGCTCGTTGGCCGTGCTACGTTGAATTTTGGATGTCTTGTGAACACTGTAGATTATACGCGTGAACATTACGACGTTGGACAGGAGAATTATAGCCAGAGGTATCGCAAACGTGTAGGCAATCATCCTACCTGAAGAAATGTAGCAAAAACGCACGCCGTAACCAAAGGTTTCCGTCTTCAGATAGAAAATCGAAATACCAACATTGACCAATACTATGAACGCGGATGCGATAATACTGTAACAGTGGTAAAAGAGAAATCTCTTCCACTCGCTTCCACGGACCATGGATCTTGTTTTTGTCAACACCCGATACGTGTGAAAGGTGCAAATATTCATCCAGAAAAATGATGTCAGCCAAAAAAAGTGCGTCAATAAACCTACAATCTGACATTCAAGGGAGTATAGATCAAAACTATTAAAAGAGCTAAGCAGGTACATTGACTGGCTGAATAAGAGGTTCAAGCATAACGCCATAATATTTTTGCCGGGTACTGTAAATAATGTTGAGAATATTATATACACTAGTAAAGTCAACATAAATGAAAGTATTGATATACCTATACAGATCATAGACAGTATTTCATCGGAATTCAGTCTGTCTGTCATTATTCCGTCTGTTTTATTACGTATAAACTTTTCAAAACATATCATTATGGAACCGTTGTCGCTTTTACTATGCACAAACTCTGTAAAACTTAAATTCAATTGAAGACCGGGAAAGGAAATTCCGGAACGTGTATAATGCCATTCCAGATCGTTCTTCGAAATCTGAAACTTCCTACACGGCATAAATTCAAACAGCCTATAAGTTTCTGAATTTTTACACGTCTGAGAATCCATTTTACTACTTTTCAGCAGGATAACAATGCCATCGGTCATTACATCTTTTAAGTACAGGCGAACAGTAGGTATTGCACCTTTAATGAACATGTTTTCAATTTCCGGTAAAGCAATGTCGAGTTTTCCAGCAGTGTCAAACAGCTCTGCTTTGTCATCATAAGCCTCAGGGAGATAAAACCGCGTTTCGATCTCGTCGAAAGATGTGTAATCCTTATCTTTGAAACCGTTTGTTAGGACAGTGAATATATTTTCCGGATCATAAACGGAATGCATTTCGATCTGATATCTGATCAAGTAATGAGAAAATGGTAGGTATTTCAGCTTATCTGAAGGAATCGTGTCAGAATAAGTTGTGTTTGACACGAGCAAAATGTCGTAACGGCAAGGTATGAAAAACGTGTTTTTTAGTATATTGCCATTGAGAAATGAGGAGACGGTAGAAGAAATTACCACGTCAGCATCGACGTATGCCTGTAGTAGAGTCAAATCCTCTTTTGGTTCCATCTTGAGGGTGATCGTAATAATTCCACTGTCAAAAATCGGATGTTCTTTCATGCATATTCCGTTTATTATCTTTCGCAGTGGTGAACATTGGATTTCCCGGCATGATTTCTGTAAAAAAAGAAGAAAATGCGTATTTCCGATATTTTAATTAATGCTGCATGTGATAATTAAACTGCTGGATGATATGTGAACTTGAACTGTAATTGTGCTGAATCTTTTGGCATAAGCAGTAGTTTTTTTACAATGTTGAAATTACAGGTTTTCAAAGATTACACTCTATTTAAACTGTTTGAAAAATAAACAAACAAACAAGCGCAGCACCATGAACCCGGCTATAAATTATATATTGCGATGTGTATCTTGTTAAAAAATAATGCAATTAATCAAACCATAACAACATGTTAATGTTTATAGGGATCTCATTATGTTGCTTACTCCAATGTTGCAATGCGTATAGTATTAAGCTTGGTATTTACAACATAACTTTCCTTTTGCATATATTTCACATGGCAAGAACATTGAGATAAAGAAATAATCTATAATTAATCATTTCACGTATATAAGTATCTTTATTAGTGTAGTAGTATCTTTGTCATGCAACTTATCAGTAGATTTTCTTAAAACTGACACATTTGTCAGCATTTATATCAATTAGTAGGTGTAAAAAATCATGTGTAAACAATTTATTAAATAAAATTCAAACAATACTTGTGTATGTTGAAGGCATGCAATGGATTTTACTTAGTGCATTCTTTAAACATAAATACATAAAAAGCAACACGCAACTAAGACACTAGTAAATTTATTTCTAAAATGATAAAAAAGACAAGTTCGTGTTGAGAGTTTTTCCACAGATTTAACTACAGTCGAACCTCGTTATCTCGATTTTGAAGGGACTGACAATTTTCATCGAATTATGAATATACTCGACTTGAGAATTGTTATATTTGTACCGTGTACAAAAGACAATTTTGGGGTGGGTGAATAAGAAAAATGCAATGTTTTTATTTAACTTTTTTATATTTGCTTATTTAAACATAAATCAGTAGAGATGTAACACATAAAAGCATACAAAATGTAATTATTAACAAAAGCATACATTATTTTAGCACACCAATACAATAAATAAATGGGAAAAGTACAGAAAAATATTAATATAACACTTGCTTGTTTACATTACGAGGAAACGGTGAATCGTAACATTTACACGAGCGTAATATCCAAATAGTCAGGCTCGCATTGCCTCCATTGTTGTCAGTTGACAGTTTGCTCAAAGACACGGTTATTTTTATTGTTTTCACAACTTTGATTGAGAGGAAAAGGTTTCACACCTCTGCAATCGAGAGCAAATCAGGGTAGATCGACTTAGACCAGGTATAATTAAGTTGATTTATTGATTTTGAAATCAGTAAAATAAATCGACGTATGATTTTTTTTCACATTTATTACATCGACTAAACTTTTATTTTTATTAAATACATGTATATTAAAGTCGGGACCTCTCGTTTTTATCGACACATGCGTAAGTATCGACTTAGTAAGGGACGAACTAACGAAGTTCGACTGTAGGTTGAAACAAAACGACACCATGATGTGTGCACATGTACATGTACATTTATATGATTGGAATATGCACACTTTGAATTAGAAAAGAACGCGTATACATTATGAAAATGTAGAAAATGAGAAAATGGTAAAAATGGTAACTTTCCGCCCATCCAATAATGCGGGGGTTACAAAGGCATAACAAAGCCTTTAATATCCAACATACTTAATGGTTTAGTAAAACGAAAACAAATGTAATGTTGGTTTTTATTCAACTATTTTATCTTAATCATGATCTCTTTTCATGTTTCACTTACCGTTAAGAGTTCAAATGCGAAGTCCTTTTTACACAAAACATCAGTTGTTAGAGGTGTCACTGGTGAATATGATTCTTTAAAATCGAGAAGAATAGCAAAACTATACCGTGTTTTGTGAATCGAAGATTTATAACTGCAGTCGAAATCCGATTGAGAGTACCCGTTGCAGCGCATACAGAAAATGTTGTTGAATGATATTGTTATCTCATTGATTTTCTGTGTAATAACTGAACCATACAAGCCACAAGCCTGTTCTTCAGGGTCAACTAGATTCAAAAGATCCCCGGTTTTGCTGCAATTACTTATACTTAAGCTACACTTACTAAAGTTTAAGCTCTCAAAGTTAATGATACATGGGATTATTCCTTCGTATATGGAATGAAGAATTCCTTCCTCGGTGGTGTCAAAGGGGGTTGCAACCTTAAAGTGTCTGCACTTGAACACGTCTTCTGCAACCTTAATTTCTGTCTGGGAAATATTGTTACACTTTGCACAGAAAATATTTCGGTAAACAATCCCAGTAGATGTGTCTTCAACGGGTGACACGTCGATGAGCTTAGATTTTTTAGAAAAACCATAATCTTTTGAGCATTTTTCTTGCAGGTACTGGTCGCTTGACAAAGGGCAGTCGCTGATCATATATGCTCCTTCTTGTTCGTACTGTAGTTCCCGGGCGGCTAATTGCATTGGTTCACATGTGAACTTTGATTTGTAGGGCAATTCCATTTCGTAAACCGACTCCGGTATGATATCTGGGCAGCAGTTACCGAATATCGTGCAATTGCCATCACAAAAGCACCGGTCACAGCAAGTCATGTTTACAGTCACCTGGGGAAGGGTTACATTTAGAGAAAATGTGCACAGTGGCGTCAATGGACATTCCCGAAGTTGCGTTTCGACAATTCTTCTTTTAAGATTACTGTGGAACTGGTTCAGAAAATCCACTGTTTCATTGCTTGTCATAACATTTGCAAGGACTTCAAGAAAAGAACTATCACTGTATCCCGGAGTTGTGTGAGCTGTTTTTGATGTTGTCGACGACGTAAATCCTAATGTGGTATGTGGTTCTGGTGAAAACGAGCTTTGTGAAGAACGGGTTGTTGTAGATTGGGTCAGTGGCGCTGGTGGTGTTAGATGGTATTTAGATGTTGAATAACTCGTCGGAGATGAAGGTGATGCGCTCGCCGATGCAGTTAGTAGATGCCCGGCTGTAGCAGTCTTTGATGTGTTTGAAGATTCCAATAGATTCTGCGGTTTTGTGAACGGAATAGTTGTTGATTTTGCTAATGGTATAACTGCCATGATTAATATTGCCTTGATCATCTTTGAGATCCCGTTCACAGTCTGGGGTGCCGATGAATGATTTGAAACGTTCATCGTAATAACACACAGACAAATAGTTAATCATCGAAAAGAAACGAACATTATTCGTTTTGGAAAGAATTTCAACAATCGCTAGATGTTTACCAAAAGAAATTACGTACCAGTGTCTCCATAAAAATGAAGTTCAAAATACAATTTAGCACAGTGATAGCGTTTTTAAGTGTACTCCTTTTAACAGTTTTGCAATGTGTTTGCAAAATAAAGACTTTCACCGAAGAATTCAGCTTTTTAAATGAAATCCCTCTGTCGAGTCTGAATACCTCTTTCAATACTCGACAATAAACTACATATATTTATAATGTGTCTGATATTTATATTCAATTAACGACATAGAATTGCATTAATAATGATTTCTTCTGGGACTGGCGATTATTGAACTTGTGATGTGGTAAGCGAGTTTGCTAATGTGCCTCATCAACGAGATAATTGGTGAGCAATTACCTTTAATGAGGTCAAAGTATGACTGCCCTAATTTGAAATTATTTTTGTTAAACAACATAGAACATTGTTGATGTTGTGAAAATCACAAATTATTCCAAATAAATTTTGTCTGGAAAGTTTATTTTGTTGATATTTATCATAAATGTTGATACGGTTTTTAAATGTATACATACGTAAAGTAACATGCTATTGTTGTTGCAACTGTTGTTATTGTTCTTGTTATTGTTAACTGTTCTTGTTCTTGTTGTTTAATTCTGGTAATATATCATATTTGTTTTGTTTTATACCTATTACAAGAGTTGATAAATTTTGAATTTGATATGTACGTTTTGGATTATCTTTGATTAAACTTTATAAGGGAGTGTAATTGATCAAATGTATATAAGCGGGTGTGCAAATCTTAATTAACAACTGATTGCTTTTAAAGGAATCGGTGTTGTGTTATTGCGCTTTGTAAAATGACTGTTTTCGTATTCAGAAAAAAAAATGTTTTACAAGAATAATTCGTATACCGCAAAGATAATGACATTCTAATTTTGCATCACTTTATACTTTATAATAAATATACTAGTAAACATTCCTTTTTTCATATTACAAATTAATTACCGATATGTTAAGGATGTTGTTCGGTTATGACTGTAGTTTTAATGTATAGCAACTATGATAGAACATTTCCTTATGTAGTTGTATCGAGAAAACGCAGCAACAGGTTTCAAAATAAACGTATTTAGTTTAAACATGTCACAAACAAGAAAGAGCCAGGAAGTGAGCCGTCCAAGACGCCGTAAAGAGCACGCGCTTTAAACAAGAAGATGACTATCCTGGGAACTAAACACTCTCTTACTTTGCTGATTAATTACATAACCATTTGACAGTAACGAACCATAACTCTGATGGGAAGTGGAGTATTTTTGCTACTTTGTTTGTTTTCCTAGTTCTCTGCTACATATGTTTTTACAAGCTGCATTTCTAACATCGGTATACTCGGTTTCTGTTGTTAAAACTTGCCCAAACGGCTACTTTGTATATTTGCAAACTACACTTTATTGTTAAGTCTCAAGGGCGGCGCCATCTGAAAAGTGTCTAACGGAACATCTCCAACATCGTGTTATTGACTGCTACACTATCGTTCCCATAAAAAATGCATTCCATAAGAAGCACCGCTCTCGAGATAGGCGCCAACAAAGTTATAATAAATGTGGATGTGATCGTGATTCTGTCGCTATTGACAGTGTGAGTCAAAGTCAAGTCAAAAATGTTTTATTTATCCAGGTATACAAGGTATACAACATGGAGAGATACATACAATTATCAGCAGAAACGAATACACGGGGGTTCCGGCTGTGGGGATAATAAAACAAAACAAATCAAAATTGCGGAAAGAGAGATAGAGGGAGAGGGAAAGATAGAGAGTGTGGATGAGAGTGAGAGAGAGAAGATGTATATTCGGCATACATGCATCTTAATACAATTTGATATTTATATTTGCACAAACAGACAGACAGGCAGACAAGCAGAGAAAGAAGACAGAGGGACATATACGAGGGGTCATTTCGATCACGTATAGCCTACTCGTTTGTAAGTGATAAAGAACGTTTGTACAGCATACGCGATGGTGGTGCGTTTACAACGTAGGTTAAATATACTTAGATTTAGATTGCATCAGGGTAACCGAGAGGATAGGTTTACAACACGTTGATGCAACGGATATCCATGATATCATACCAATTTAAAACCTGCTGAGGTCAATAATTCATGTCAATATTCAGATCGTTTTAAAACTGTGTTGATATGATTGAGAAAATTAACACTTTGATCCGAATTCTCGACGATAAATTACTGATTGTTTCTGTTTAATTAGTTCACAATTATCTGAAATCAACAGCAATCGGACTGTAATTAAATATTCAGTGAACATCAATCGCTATTGACCATCAGTAATTAGTCGTTTGTTATCTACGATCTGATAAGTTCGTAAATTGAACCAACGGGTATAATTACATCTTTGACCCTGCATTTACTAGTCGTCCTTTGGCATGAGCAGTTATTGATACGTTAGACATCGATGCATCGACAATATTTGCTGTCTGACTTTGAATCGATGCTCTAATTCATATAAAAACATTAAGTCAAAGATAAAGACAAAGATATATTTTCTGATAAACAAACCACGAAAAGTTTAAAAGTATTGTTTCTTAACCTGGATACATTTCCAGTTGTCTGTGATCATTCATATCATTCATACAAACCATTAACCTAGAAAGTGGAAAAGAAGTTTGTCGAGATAATAAAATGACATATAGGTATTACGCATTTTCAATATAACTTCTTTTCTTTTCAGGTCATGAGAAGTCAGAATTCGAGATTTTGAAAAAAAAATCTCATATGAGACATGTTAAGTGCAACTAGGTCAAGATTACTGGTCTCTTGTCAACAATACTAGATAGTGGCAAGATTTGCGGTTACGTTGCCCCTGTCGTAGCTTATCAATTACATGTCTCTAAGTAGGTGTAGGTGGTGAACATGTTTGCCGTACACAACATGGCGAAAACGAAAGACATGGCGAAAACTATTAGTATAGTGACCATTGATTGACAGGGAACACATTGACATTGACAGGCTTGTGTTTGAGCATACTACAATAAAAGAAAAGCTTATCAATTTAAAAAAAAAACATATATATATTAATAACTTGGGTTCCCGTGGCACAGTAGGCATTGTCACCGACATGTCACACTTCTGACTATTATCTGTTATTGTTTTCTCTTAAACAGTATATGTTGTATAATGAAAATGTGTAACAGCTGTTCTACGACAATTTCATTTGCTATGTCATCATGTAACCTTTGTGTTTAGAAACTATATTATCCTGTGTGTCCTCCATCCACCCCACACCCCAAAAACCTCCCTACTATCAAAATATCCCTACATCCATTAACATCACCTCTATTCTAGAATTTCACTTGTTTGACCGAACTTAACATAGTAATGTTTAAAACAAATTGTACAGATCCTCATTTTGTACATGTATGTACATGAGTGTTAATAAAGTATTTGTCTGTCTGTCTGTCTGACTCTATGGCCTCTGATTCGAGCCCTGGTCGGAACGAAAGCTTTCTTGCGGGGAGGCTTTCCAGCTCTTTTGAAACAATTGTCTGGGGCTTTTCAATGGCAATAATAGCTAGGTGTTGCTACAATTCTACAATTACCATAAGTGTGTGGCTGGGCGTATCTAAGGATATATAAAAGAAAGAAAAAAAACTATAACTCATTGACTTAAAGGTGTTCTCAGTGAATTAGACACGTGCTATGCCATAAAGTTATTTCAAAAGTTCCTCTTGAGATATTTATTGATCTGTTATCTTTATTAAATTGATGAGTTGTTCAACAAACACAGTCACTTTAAATCAACTATTTTATTGTTGAATACAACCAACAGAACAGAACAAGCCAGGAGATTTTTGTTGGCTTCATTTAATAGTCAAAGTTTATATTTCGCATCATCATTTGGTTTAAATCGTTGTTAGACCGTCCATTGTTTCCTCGCTGGCCACCGCGACCCATCAACATCATCATCAACGGATCTGAAAAAAATGTGCGAATCATTGGAACGTGCATACGTCTTATACAATAGGTGAATTTTATGCAAGGGCGATGTGTGTTAAATCGCACTCAGAAAACTGCATGAACTCAGCATCCCTTAGGTTCTAAAATATGAACTGTTTTTGAAATTTCGTTTGATTAGACTTAAAATTATAAACTAATTAAATTACAAAAAAATACAAATTAGAAACAATCACAATCACAAAGTTTTACAAAGAAAACTTATCATCTTTAATTTTAAACTTGTCATTTCTTATGTCTGATTATAACTACTTACTCATATTAAATCTCATCTCGTCGAAGTTGAAGAAAGGAAGATAGTTGAATCCCTGCCTCTGTGCGTCTGCGCAATGGAAGCCGAGAACCATCAACATCGCCATGGCAACGAATAAAACGGAAGTTGCAGACGCCATGTTTATAGAAGTTCAGTCTTTGGCTATGATTTAAGTCCGGGTACCTGGAAATCTAATTTAAAAGAGAAATGCAATTAAGTCAAAGAGGATGCCAGTTTTAAGATTATGCGATAAACTGAGCCCAGTGCATGTGCATATTGAATCAGATACATATATTGTTTACGCCAAAAAAAAACAGCTAGCTACAAAAACAAAGATGCTTTTACTTTTTACATCTCAGCTTAAATATTGCGTATTCATTTTAAATAAATAGATAAATAATAAATAATTTAGCAATCATGCCACACAGAAGCGCGTAAAACTTTGACTGAATTCAATTAATGTTTTCACTTCTGCTCCCTTGCTCGAACATAAACGACATTGCCATCATGCTCTAAAATTACATACTAATACATTCATGGTATGTTGCTTATGGAACGCATGTTTATGGGGACGATAGTGTAGCTGGCAATAACAGAAAATCGCAGCTGTTCTGTGAAACATTTTTCAGAGAAAAGTACTGAGTAGTCCGTTATTTAACACTGTAGCTTGCAACAATAATGTGTAGTTTGCAATTATAAAATGTAGCTGGCATATATAGAAATTCTCAGACGAATTATTGTTTAACAAAAGAAACCGAGTATACCGGTGTTAGCAATGCAGCTTGTAAATACAGACGTAGCAGAGAACAAGGAAAACAAACAAAGTAGCAAATACTCTACTTCGCATCAGAGTTATGGATCGTTACTGTCAAATTTTTATGAAGAGGGTGAGCATGCTCTCTACGGCGCCTTGAATGTCTCATATCATGGTTCTTTCTTGTTATTTCGTATAAATGATATATATTTGCATATTCAATGTTTTTATTTAATCGTGAGTAACGAAAGTGCGCAGTGTTCACGGATAATTACGGTACAGTCACGTTTATCATTAGAATAGTTTGTAACATTTTTGCTTTTGAAATACATCCCATCGACACATTGTTGATCATTAAAGCGACTTCCAACTATTTTGGCGGAGGAACACCTCAGACAAATGTCTGAGTAGAACCATCAGTCAACAGGAAGAGCTGCCCGTATTAGTCTTTTTTTACATCGAACCGACACACTTATAGTCATATTGACGACGTCCAGCTAATTATTGGTGGATGAAGACCCCAGACTTATGCCTGGGTAGAACCAGTGGCACATCGCAAGTTATCTGGAAATCCTCCCTACATGAAAGTTCTCGCCCGACCAGTATTACTTAAAGTAAATGTGATTTATATTACATTTCAAAATATAAAAAACAACTCTTTTTTTTCTAGCAAAAACAGCGAATAATGTAGTTTTAAAACATTTTCAAAATTAACATATTTATACTTTCAGCAACTGAGCATTGTTCAAAACAATGAAAAATATTTGGAAACAAAGTACGATTCTTCTTTAGTATTTGTCAATTAATCAATTATCAAAAAAAAAACACATATAGTTTTAATGGACTTCTTTATTCAATATTACTTTTGCGAACATGTGCCAGAAATACAGGTTTGCTTTTTTACCTTTCGATGTATGACTTTAAAAAGCAAATTAATGTTATTTTCATACTGGCACAAATATGCGACTAAAAAAAACACAAACGAAGTCAAGCAGCTCGAATACTCGTGTATTTAAATGTTCTCAAATGAGCGATAATTGCTTTTGTTAATTGCTAATAATAATAATTATAATCAAATAGCCTCACACATAATAGCTTAATAGCAAACTCAAATAAATATGTCTGAAATTATGTAATGATGTAATAATTATTTACAGAGGGATGTATCAATTTACTTCACGAGCGTTAAGTGTAATTAAATT
Source organism: Sinonovacula constricta (assembly GCA_007844125.1). Taxonomy (NCBI): domain Eukaryota; kingdom Metazoa; phylum Mollusca; class Bivalvia; order Cardiida; family Solecurtidae; genus Sinonovacula; species Sinonovacula constricta. The sequence goes on from CM017566.1 coordinate 47,993,448, forward strand.
GTGTCTTGGTCACTTATTACCATAGTTACTCATTGTTAATTGTTTATAAACAGAATAAAACAGAAATTTTATTTAAGGTGTGTACATACACAAGTGTTTATCATCTTAACAAGATATATACATATAGATAATAAACGTGTCACGTGAACCAAAAACGAAGAATTTTGCTTTATCATAAGTTCAAACAGTAATTGGCCAAAATGTATAAAATACAATACAATACTACAGTCTTCGAAAAGAAAAAAAATGTTTATGAATGGTATATCTCCTGTAGCGAGTGGATCGAAAGCAATTAAATCTGTGTAGATATCTATAATCATACATATTTTCCCTGTCAAATAGAACTGTCACTCAAGATGTAATCTAATACTAATGTATCTTTCTGATTCTTTTTTACATTTATTTAATGCATATCAATAACCTTTAAATTCATAAAGTATTAACTTTGACTTGAACCGCGTCCATTGTCAAAAATTTCTGTATATACTGAAATGATAAGGTTAACTTGTTCAGATAGAATATAAAAGAATAGCGAAAGAAGAAAAATTTCCTAGATCTATATTTGACTAAAATATTTTACTCTTAAACTATTTACACTTTATACATAATTTACATACTTATAATATTCAGACAAACGACTCTAGTGAAAATCAAACTCCTCTGACTGCTAAGCCCTCACCCCGTGGGTTCGAGTCCCGTTATGGGTGAAGGACTTAATGTTGGAAGGTCTTCCAGCTGACTTACTGTGCGCCGGTGGTTCTACCCAGACATGTGTCTGGGGTTTTCCTCCACCAAAATGCTAGACGTTGCTATTAACTTAACAGGTCGCTGCGGTGTATTTAAAAAAACGTATTAAATGAATCAGATTAAAATATAACGAAGTGCTTAATAACCAAAAGGTAACGTAAAGAAGAATTTTGCTAATTATTAAGTTAGACGCATAGATAAATCCTAATGACATGCCATTTTGATTAATTGAAAAAAATACTGTCACATTATGCGGAATTTTGAAAAGTCTATCAAAATAACTCTACATGATGAAGAGCTGTCTCAAATTATGCATAATTAATCTATTTCATCGCTAATCAGCATTGTAACGTATGTAATTAGAAGCATCTTCTCTAATTGTCAAAAAGAATATTTACTTTTTTGATAATCATTTTTATATTGTTAAATAATACACCGCTGAATAAATTTTACAGAACTAAATCAACCTCTTACAAGTAATCTTATGACATCCTCAAAGAATTGTTTTTAAAATATCATTGATTATTTATTGAACCTCACAATGATGAAAGAACGATATTTTAGAAGATATGTTTAAGAAATATTAATATTAATAACTTTAAGATACCTGTCTGTTGGTAAGTGATTGGCGCGTCCTTCTTACACGGATGCAAAACGTTTACTGCCCGTTGAGACGGCTTAGGTTCATTGTAAAGACGCCGTGCAATAAGAGACAGTCCAATCGGAATACCTCGGCTGTTTTCCGACTTATGGCGGAAAGTGCCGATATCATTGGATGTCATCGGATTGGATAAACGTCTTCACGAAGGATTTCTCACAGCCTTAAACACGAACAAGAGCTGACAGTTGTAAATAAGTAATAAATAACATACGCAATGACTAAGACAATCAAATCTCAACTTCTCATAACTGTTTGACTTACGCATGACGGAATTACCCGGAGAGGTCCGATTTACTGACGTTTGACCGTGCAGTCCTAAAATGTCACGTTATTATTGTTTTAACACGGTTTCTTAGAGATTTCGAAATGGATAGGGGGGTTTAAATCTTTCTTCTTTTTTTTGGGGGGGGGAGGGAGACAAAAGACAACATGGAAGTTAGTAACATAGCAGATTTACGTAAATAACATTGATTAAATGTTTGTGTGTGTTATGTACTTATGTACAATGAAAACTCTGTTTCTCCGTAAATTTAAAGTCTATTGTAAACCGAAAGGCCAAATTCTGTCTCACAGAATGCGGATTGTCAATAATTTTGGATGGCTTTATATAGCAGCACACTTCTAGCAAATCAGCCACATTGCTGAACAGAAGCTTTGGTGTGTTATCGACTTCATTTTCTTAATTAAGTTAAAAATCGCAAATAAAACATACGCTTTAAGAGATCTTTTTTTCTAGCTTGTTGTCTATTAATTCTCCTTTAGTTATGTATATAATCAAAAGTATAATTTGTATTTTATTTTCGCAATTATTTATAAACAACATATATCCTAAATATAGGTAGTCTAGAGGCCCGCGGTTCGATTCCCGGCTGCGGCGGTCGATTTTTCATGTTGATTTTCGGTGTAAATATAGACATATTTTATGAGTGACTTTACATTGCATACAGAGTTTATGTGGGTCTACAGTTTAAGTCCTTACGTCCATAATAAATCCTCTAACTACTTTAAAAACGACCCCCATCCCGCCCCTTTGGGATTCGAGTCTCGTTTGATGCGAAGGACTTCGGGAGGGTATTCCAGCTGACATGCGGTGCGCGGGTGGTTCTACCGAAAGACTTGTCTGTGGTTTTTTCTGCACCAAAATGGCTGAACTCCGCAATAATGAACATAATTGGTTACTGCGCTGTATCTCACAAAACACACCTGCCGCAATAGCTCAGGTGGTAGAGCGTCGGCTTGCGGATCGGGAGGTCGTGGGTTCAAAAAAAAACAAAGACTTTAAAGTTGGTAGTAGTGGCTTCCCTCCTAACGCTCGGGGCTAAGGGGGCAGCATTATAATGGACCGGCCGGATTCAGTCCCTGGGCACCTCATGTGTTTACTGTTACTGTGCTATAATGATAGAAATGTCGCTGCACAGTATCGGCAAAAATGCCGGTTAATCCCAATCCCATCCCTATCACAAAACAAATAAAAACAAATAGTTTACATGTGATGCACAGATTAAATTCACTGCTCCGTACCCACGTTTCGTGAAAGAAGTGGGTTCGTAAAATACCGTTTTCATTAAGTGTCAACCTTTAACAGTTCGACAAATGTAAAAGCGGTGCAGCAGACAACTTAATTGTGTGCAGAAATATGTATGGCTATATAAAGGTTCAAGAACAAACGCAGTTTGAAATGCATAGATGGCAATACACGCAATAAAGTTTGTATTTATAACTTTGACAGCGGAGAATTCCGTGTTAAATTTTTCAACTTTTACTGTGGAGATAGCGCTACAAGATTTGTTGGTTCCCAGACAAACCAGGCGCGGCCTGAAACCAACACGTAGCGTACATACACATTTGGAACACCTTTACTTTTCCGAGCCAATCTCAACTTCGGGGTTCACGTTTTATCATAATAACCTCTGTCACCAGAAATGAAATTCGTCAAGTGGTTTGACGAACGATATCTGAACGCGATTATTATACTTGGACAAAGTATTTTTAAGTAAATTAGTATATTTTTATTCTAACGATACAGTTTAATGAATGCTTACATTTTACTGGCTTGATTTTAGTGCAATTACATGGTATGGAACATTTTTACATTTACGCCGGAATGGATGTCAACAAGCATATCCACTATGATCACGTGATATCCAAGACGGCAGTGTTGACTGCAGAACGGCACAGGGATGGATCCAGGGGTGCATCCCTCCGCCCCCCCCCCCCCCCCCCACCAACCGGTAAAAGAGTTGTGAAAACACATATATGTGTATAAAGATACTAAGCTTTAAAGGTAAATTTAATCTGTTGACTGCTAAGGTCAAAGTTAGGGTCCTTTAATGTGTGTATATATATATTTAATATTTTACTGCGATAAAACTGAATGGATCTTGATTCATACCCCTGCCCCACCCACCCCACCACACACACACACCCCAAAATTTTCTGGATCCGCCCCTGGTAGAGCAAGACGTAACCTGTGTGGGAAGTGTGTTTCCAAGCGTGTACAGAAAAGGCCAAGATGTTACGAATGAGACGTTTTATTTGCGGCGCCTAACGCCCTCCTTGAATGGGTCGTGATTGTACCTGTCACGTGTGTTGACAATCATACCAATAAGAAGTGATGAGCTCTCATTTAGTACGACAGGTGCACACATCCCTTGTCAATGTCGACAAATACATTCGAAATGGTCAAATATAGAGAATGCAATTAAAAGACAAAGAAAAGCGCGGAGTAACTTTTTATATCACATTTTGTACATGTGAATGTGGATTTATTGTGAATGTGGCACACTCGTACTATAGATGTACCTGTGGGATGACAGAAAAGATTGATTTATGATTAAAACAAAAAATATACCAAAATTCGTTGGGGGAGGGGGGGTTATTTTTTAATTATTCTGTACTTAACAAAAAGGTTAACTGTATAAGAGAAAGACTGAGACTAACTTAGCTGTGTTTAAAGTACATGATGGATAATTGGGTAATTTAGGACATTGGTTGAAAAAATAACTTGTTCTTCTGAAGAAGCAAATATGCACTAAATCATCATATATGTTGCACATCTGGTTGTTAAATGTGGTATCCGACAGTTTGGACCAAACTAGTTTTTCTCAAGTAATTAAATAGGTCATTGTTACCTGAAAAGATCTTACAAAATGTTGTTCTTTGATGCCCAAGATCATTGTAATCAGTGAAACATAAATCCCAGTTCCCCATTACATACAGGTATATCTGAGCCACGCTGCAGAGACAGCTATTTTTAACTAGGAAAACCACGTGACAACTCACTTTTAATATTACGTTATATTGTCATCCGAGTAATCTGCTCTGACGTCGGTATCTATTTTTAGCATAGATCATAATCGTGCTTATTTGTACATTTGGAATGATTGAACTTTTAAGCGTTTTTATCGAGACTTATACTATCTAACAATGTAGGCAGTGTTCAAAACTGTCTTTGCTCAAACTAAAGTATGAGTTTATGCAGAAATTATGCCCTAATTCCCTAAAGCAGTGGTAAGGTACTGTTACACGAAATTTTTTATATACGCAAACTTTCGGATACCGCATTTAAGGCTTAAGGAATTTGCAGCTATGTACCGGCGCTGATACATTTTGCGAATGCAAGTCTAACATTTTGTTAATGTTTACTTTTTCCAAACATTTTTATTTTTTAAGACCGGCCGCAGTAGCTCAGGTGGTAGAGCGTCAGGCTTGCGGATCGGGGGATCGCAGGTTCAAACCCCGGCCGGGTCAAACCAAATATTTTAAAGTTGGTACTAGTGGCTTCCCTCCTTACGCTCGGGGCTAAGGGGACAGCACTACGCCTGACTCGTCGGTGTCAGTATAATGGACCGGCCGGGTTCAGTCCCTGGGCACCTCATAAGTGCCCCTGTGCTAAAATGATAGAAATGTCGCTGCAAAGTGTCGGCAACAATGCCGGCAAATCCCAATCCCATCCCTATTCTTGTAAGCGTAAAATCCACAAAAATTTGCATTGTCAAAATGCAGCATATTAGTTTCCTAAATAATATTGCAAATCATGATTAAACAAAAAATCTTTAATTGGACTCGTATTATTAAACACTGACTTTTTTTTAATTAAGGAGAGTATTCACCAACTATTTTAAGAAAGAATTGCCCAAGTCATAGATTTCAATCCACAATATGTTCATTATGTATTTAGCAACATATCTGTATTTTGCATGACACCTTAACTTTGCTATTTTGAGTTTAAAATCACATTAAAGCTTGCATAAATAAGCTTATTTGTATTGGTATGAAAAATGTAACTTAGGCTTAAGTCATGACTTAGGCTTACAAATGGTTGGTGAATACGAGCCGATATATACTTTAATAATGCCTGCACAGTGCATACAGACGTACAAAAAGTATGTTTTTTGTTTCTCCTGAAAGACAAGGGTGCGTGTCAAGGATTGTAGAAAACTTGTTTAAATCAGAGAGAGAGAAGTCATTTTACCGCAAAAGGCGGAAAAATCATGTTTTCTTTCTTTCATCTAATCTTTGAACCGTAAAGCGCTGTCCGACAATAGGGAGTTGGGGTGTTTTATTTTGTGTTCGCAACGACGGAATGTTACATTTCTAAAACTTCCTTTAAAGTAAAATATGCGCTAAAACCTCGAGGTATCTTTGTGTAACTTATTTGACGTAAGAAAGTAAACACACAACTCTTGCTCGAATACCCATGTCGCTCGAACACTTATGTCATGGTGGTCGAGGTTAAGAGGTTCGACTGTAAAATGCAAATATGAACAAGAACAAATCCCTGGCGCCGCAGAAAGCATGTGTTTAAAACTAGAACATAAATGACCAAATTGTACAGTTATATTACTAGCAAAAACACTGAACTATTTCAGGACTTGAATATATGATAGATGAATGTCGACGAATATTTTTATTATTTATTATTTTCTTTTATAAGTTTGTTATTGCCTGCTTCTCTGCTTTCTTCGTTATTGTCTGCCACATTGATATTATTGCAATTGCAAACTGCACTGTTAATTTCGGCAATTTTGAAAGAAACCTTCATTCACTAAGACCTTGTTATTTTGCTTCGAAATCATGTTATTACTTGCTGCAGTTCGGTTTAGTTATTGTCTGCTGCATTGATATGTTCTGTAATTACAAGCTGCTTTGAAACCTTCGAAGTACATTACTTTTCATAGAAAACGCTAATCAATTCCCGTTATTGCCTGCTACATTATTTTCTTCTGTCACATAGCTTTTTCATAAGAGGTTACAAAAAGGTGTTCAGTACAGTGTGTTATAGACTTTATCTACTTATTTACTACTTTACCAATGTTTGCTTATAGAAACGAAATTGACATGAGTTATTGTCAATTTATGAATATAGCACTGCACCATTTTTCTTTTTTCAATTTCTAGAGATAATTTTTCATGTTCTGCATGATTTGTTTCAGCAAACAACTGATTTTCATTTGATTCTTATTTATATGCGACGTATGTTTACCTTTTCATTTGCAAAATGCCATTGTTTATTTATAAGCCTTATTTCAATGGTTTCTATTAAAGGTGGTATCCAACAGTTTGCCCACATCTTATATATGTAACAATATCAGTTAATAAGAACAATTGGAATTCCTGCTGAAAATATACATTGACGTCACAGCTGATGACGTTGATGAACTAAAACATTAGTGGTCACGTGGTTTTCTTTTGTAACAATAGCTAACTGTGCAGCGTGGTTTAGATCGGAAATACATGTTTGTAATGAAGATTGTGGTGTTATGGTTTACTTTTGCGACAGGTGTAGGACATCGATAAACAGCATTTTACGAGATCTGTTCATATAACAATGGTTTACTAAGATGTAGATTGAAAATATTTTTTGGTCCAAACTGTCGGGATATCATCTTTAACCGACATTCTCTTCTACAGCCAGCTCTCTTTAAACTCCCTCAATTTACTTTTCTTTATTTAAGTTTTGATCTTTATCCTTTTGTCATATCCATTTATAAAATTTATCATTTTGAAACGTTTTCCCATTCTTTGTTTAAACCGTTTCCAATGTCGAAAAAGAACGATGACGCGACAATTATCAGCGTGTAAGACATTGCAATTAATGATAGACCTGTCGGCTACATGAAAGGTTTATTGGGTCTACGACACTTTGATGAGTCCGCTAATTAGCGGCATACGCCACACATGTAGCACGTGCGCCCAACAACATTCGAACATGGCGATGACAGTAAGGTTTACATGCTCAGGGTTGGAAAAGGTCAGACATGGATCAGCGTAATGTCAGCTTTGCTTCGCGGATAAATATAATAAAGACCGAAATCCTAAACCGACTAATCATTGTCGTCATGGTCATCATCAGCAGCAACATCATCATCATCATCATCAAAAGCAGCAATCATCAGCAAAAGCAGTAACAAAAACAGCAACATGATCACCATTATCAACAGCAGCATACGAATTAGCAGCAAAATAGTCAGAAGCAGCAGCAACAACAACAGCGTAAGCATTATAACAGTGTACATTATTTTGCCGCCATTGGTCTTTCTTGTCATACTTTTCCTCTATCTTTTCTTCCTCCTTTTCCTCCTTCTCATCATCATCTTCATCATCATCATTACCTGCATCACCATCATCATCATCATCATCATCATCATCATCAACAACAACAACAACAACAACAATAACATCATCTTAGAAAACAACTACATGATTATTATGCATTACTTTTCATGCATGACATTTAACTATGCATTTAATCTTTTTTATTGTGAAATAGCATTTGTGGATAATTTATTATTTTAGTTTACCTATTTTTAAGTATTATCATTATAATTAGCAATTTAGTAATGGAGTTTGTACTAATTATAGCTTTAGCTCCGTGCTCATTAATCGAAATGATGGATGACATTAGCTCATTTTTTCACGACCATTTAATCATTGGTCATCAATGATACGCAAACAGATGTCAACGAATGATGCAGACGTCAACGTTATGTGAGAATACGCCATACGTATGACATATACGAGCCGCATATATGTCGCATAAAGGTGATGTCCGACAGTTTTAACATCTTAATCTGTTGTGGGGAATTTGTGCAGACTTGCTGTATAAACTTATACTTGCATCATGAATAAATCATCGACATTGACATAAACGCGATTCTCGCAGCTACATCCTAGAAGTTTTGAAGTTGTCGATATTCTAAACTCTGACATTCTAACTTCTGACGAGTGAGTGTCTGTAATAGATACATGTAAGTACAAAGTTATGCGCAACATTTGTAGTTAATGAGATTGGGATTTGCCGGCATTTTGGCCGATACTGTGCAGCGACATTTCTGTCATTATAGCAAAGGGGAACTTATGAGGTGCCCAGGGACTGAACACGGCCGGTCCATTATACTGACACCGACGAGTCAGGCGTAATGCTTCCCCCTTAGCCCCGAGCGTTAGGAGGGACGCCATTACTACCAACTTTAAAGTCTTTGGTTTGACCCAGTCGGGATTTGAACCCGCGACCTCCCGATCCGCAAGCCGACGCTCTACCAAGTGAGCTATTGCGGCCGGTTTTGTTGTTAATGTGGTGTAAAGTAAATAATGAATAATGCTGTTTTTCGTGAAATGTGGTTGTGTGTGCATATGTTGCTTATATGTTTACTAAATTTGGAAACAGAATGTGTCATTTGGACAGAAGTTGTTTTCTTTTAACACAACCATTTTTTTTTACTTATAAGTGACCTAGGACTGGCTACATTTTTCCCCTATGTACCTGAGAATATGTCAGATATAGGGTCTGGATCCGCCCCTGTACAATGCTTTATATGCCCATTCAACCTATAAATAAGTACAATGGAATTTTCGGCTAAAAATAAACAAAGCTAATTACCCGGATGAAAGTGTAACATGATGTGAAAAATAAGTGGTCACGTGGCTTTCTTAGTTTTATAATAGCTAAGTGTGCGGCGTGGCTCGGGTAGAAAATACATTTCTATAATGATAAGTAAGGTATATGGACATACTGTTGATGTAGATCTTGGGCACCAGTATACAACATTTCGCGCTAAAATCAAATGTTCAGTGAAAGGGTTGCATAAGAGAGAGATGTATTGGTCAAAACTTAAAATTCTGTGCATTGTGGCTCAAAAAGGAAATACGTTTTTGTAATGAGAAGTCGGGCGTTGTGCTTTGCTTTTTAAGTGGATATAGCGGACCAACAAACATCGCTTCGCTTTTAAGGGAGGTAACTCAAGCTGCAATGTCAATATTCTGAAACAATGATTATTTCCCTTACACTGTTTTATTTGCACACTCATTTGAAATATGGAAGGACAAAGGAAACAATCGCGAACTGACTTAAAAGATGAGAAGACAAAATTTACCTGTCTCGTTATCCTTACAATAAATTAACAAAACATTTTAAAATATATGGGTCTTTCGACTAATTAGTGCTTTACATTATTTTGTGGTTCAGAAATCTTGAAAGTCGACCATTACATTATAAGTACCAGTCTATAGACATATAACACAGACGTGTAATATTTAGAAATCATGTCTTGTTTTGAGAAAAAAAAATAGAGATCTAGTTTCCTACACTTTCAAATGCACAAAATCTTCGCCTGATTTGTTCACGTGCTTTCTTATTTTCATCATGTTTGGAATGAATTATTCTAGAATTGTGTATAATGATGTGTTGTTGTTGTTGCTGCTGCTGCTGTTGTTATTGTTGTTGCTGCTGTTGTTTTCTATCTCGACTGGTTTCATCAAAATCATTGGTCTAGTAATAGTTAGTATTCCAAAAACATGTACACTGTCTTGACCGTTTCTTATTTCCTTATCGACCCAAAATATAGTAAGTTTGTTTGTTTTTGTGTTGTTGTTGTTTTTGTGTGTGTGTGTGTTTACAATAAACTTAAAGAGAATTTAAATCAAAGGCATGTTCATATATAACTAAGCTCATTATTTAGTTAGTGAGCTGGCGTAACAACAACGGCTCAAGTTTTCTCGTGCTTGCTCACCGCTGCAGAAGACGGGACAAGCCGAGTATACCCGAGTTCCACATGTGAACTACTCGTGAAAAGTTCAAGGTCACATGACTTTTCAAGATGTCGGCCTCCAGCGGTGCTCCAGCCAAACCGGCACAAATGCCGAAATCCGTCCGATTTCTTTTCGGAGGATCGGCTGGGTAAGTTAAATTTACATTTTTATGCAGGGACTCATGTTGTTTGATGGCTTTTCGTTAATTTCTTAGTATTTGCAAGAATTGACAGCTGACACTGATTTTTAACCTTGGATTGGTCCATGCCCTTTTCGTACTTAGTTATTATATTTAATTATTACATATATCCTCATCGTATTGAATGAATTATTAATAGTAATCAAAAGGGTATTAAAAGATAAAAAAAGATAAGTGGACAGTTACGTAAAATATCATGGTATTTTTTGTGGCATCATGTCACTTGGTGTATTTGTGTAAAAATATTCACTGTTGTTATTAGCATATAGTTGTCCACAACAGGCTGAAGCAAGATTCTTCCAGCCTCGGGGGTTTTATGAGTTCAGGATAACTCTCAGTTCCAATAAAAACAGCTTAACACTAAAAAACAATGGAGGCATTTTCATGAAATGGAGATCTTTTTTACACTTCTAAAATTGGTCTACTACTGTCCTCTACACATGAATAGGAAATTAATTAAAATCATTTTTAATATGCAGGTTTCATGGCATTTATTTCAGTTTTGGCAAAAGTGTAAATTGGTTCATAAATCAAATGCTTATTCTTGCAGTTTGATAAAAATTGTCTTTACATAATTGGTGTAAACAAGAATATAGGCATCAGGACAAAGTATTGTAGTGTATATGCACTTCCGACTTTAGGGACATGGTTGAGTGTCTGCCTACAGAACTGAAAGTCCCGGGTTCGATTTCAATTAGGGACAAGATTTTTCTTTTCCCAGATTTACTTTAGTATATAAACTGTTGTCAGTATTTAAAGAAAAATATAATCTGTTAAAAGAGGTATTGTGATAATGCTTTTATAAATATTTCACCGAACACTTGGAAACAATGTTCAGATGAGGATCATGGTGTTCAATTCAATTTAAGTGATACCATCACCATTATAGCCTCTGATAAAAAAACTAACTTGAAGTTAAGAACAATAACAACTTCTAGTCACTCTAACTTATCACTTGAAACTACAGTTTCAACTATCAACTGTGCATAATTATGAGGAAGGGGATATAACACTGATATTTTTTAAAAAATGGAACGGAGATTGAATAGATAGTTTCCATGTGATGTCATTGGCACTGATAAGACAGTTTACGGCAGCTGTCTTTGAAGGCAGAAGCTAATGCAGGCCAAAATCTGGAAATATGTGCTGTTATTCAACTCACCACTGTGTTGTTATTTTTCTATCTATTTTACTGAATTTTGTATCAAATTTAACAGCTTTTATGAAGTAATTTAAATATCAAATCTATATTTTGATAGTTTAAAAAGTAAAAAAAATACAACCAAAAAAGATGCACTGTTACTTTGGTTTAAGGATGAGCCAATAATTTTACTTGTTTCTCTGTATAAATTCTTTATGCATTTATCAATTTTAAAAATATTGTATTCTAAAAATATGAATTTCAAGAGCTTTCAAATGGTGTCCAGCTTTTAAGTTTTTGGACCACAAATGAAGAAATGACAAGGAAATAAAATTTATGCTTCTATACAATTAATCTGAAAATCCATTGAAGTTGCCATCAAAGATGGCTGGCTGCCTAGATAAGGGATCTTCACTGATGTGGAAACTATCTGTAGGGGGATTTGTAACTTCAATGATACTTTGGCCATTTACTGTGTAGTTCAATTATGGGCAATCAGGGCACATAACTTAGTGAGATATTCCAGTTGACCTACTACAGAATTTGTCAGTGGTCTTCCTCCAACATTGAATTCCTATATGGTATTGCAACAACATATCAATAAAAAAAGCATCAGGGACCTTCCTTTATATATTCTTTGTCTACTAAGCAGTTATAAGTTGCAGACTTACAATTCCTCATTCCTTTATCATGGTCCCAGTTAGGGTGAAATAGGGCGGAGGTATTTTAGCTGACATACCGTAAGATAGTGGTTCTACACAAACAATTTTCCAGTCTTTCTACAGCAAATTTTAATAATAGCTGAAAATCAGCAATACGACTATCAAGTCGGGGTGAAATAGTGGGGACGTATTTTAGCTGACACTGACATACCCTGAGATGGTGGTTCTATCTAGACATTTGTCTGAGGTCTTTCTCCAGTAAATATTAATAATACTATAGATGAACATCAGCAATATGAATATCCAGTCGGGGCGAAATAGTGGGGACGTATTTTAGCTGACACTGACATACCCTGAGATGGTGGTTCTACCCAGACATTTGTCTGAGGTCTTTCTCCAGTAAATACTCATAATACTATAGATGAACATCAATAATATGAACATATTTGTGTTCTGAAAATGTGTAAAAACAGAAAGACACAAACCTAAGTCTTGAGTCAATAGGAATGTGGTGTCAAGCACTGTTGTTGTAAATTTTATTGCTGAGATCAAAGCCGTATAGTGTTATATATTACTGGTAGCTTGTAAATTTAAGTAGGCAAACAGTGATGGGGCGCTATCAGATAATAGCCATATAACAATTTACTACTTTGTGAAGTAAATATGTGTGTTATTTACTGCAGTCTATAAGCTTTTATTGTTTATTTCTACAAAAACACCACAGTGTGATTAAACCTGTTTCATAAGGAAACAAATGCATGCAAGATTAAGGCCAGTATTCACCAACTATTCTTAAGTAAGAATTGCTCATGTCATGGATTTCAATCCACAATATCTTCATTTTTTACTTAGCTACATCTCTGTATTTTTGCATGACACTTTAACTTTGCTACTTTCAGCTTAAAATCACATTGAAACTTCATAAATAAGCTTAGTTTTGCTGGTATAAAAATTGTGACTTGGCCTAAAGTCATGACTTAGGCTTAAGAATGTTTGGTGAATATGGGCCTAAATGATAGGTTGCTTTTTTTTTCAGTATGGCTGCAACTCTGTTTGTACAGCCCCTTGATCTGGTGAAGAATCGTATGCAGTTGAGTGGTAGGTAGTGAGAAATTATAATTTGCATAGTTTGTCAATGTTTTTTTCTCTGGGATTTGTCATCAGTTAACTCCAGAACTGTACTTTAAATATAGTGTCCTACCTGGTTAAGTTAAAGGTCAGCATGACCTGTCAGGTTTTTCATGACCCTGTCATGTTTCCTATTCATTAATTTTTTTATACTTTATTTCACCGGTTTCATTGTTGTAATTTAATTATTCAAAATAATGCACAATGTCATATGATGTTTTTTTAGAGGTTCATTACACAGTGTAATTATTTAATCACTAAGTATTATTTTGTTGTTATATTGCTGGTTGTACACAGGGTGTTCCCTGGCTTGTGTCACTAAAACAATTGAAAAAGATCATATTACTTAAGTTTTTATTTGACCTATAACTGTCAGAAAATCCTTATTTATTGACTTAGTATAATTATGGTAAAACACCATAACATAAAAATCTTAATTTAGTATATGTTTTCCGTATCTTGATTTCAGGTGAGGGTGGAACCAAGAAGGCATACAAGACCAGTTTCCATGCTCTCAGATCGATCATTAAAACGGAGGGATTCTTTGCTCTCTACACAGGGTAAGAGGATCGGGAGGTCGCGGGACCAAACCCAGACCGGGTCAAACCTAAGACTTTAAAGTTGGTAGTAGTGGTTTCCCTCCTAACGCTCGGGGCTAAGGGGACAGCATTACGCCTGACTCGTCGTTGGTATAATGGACCGGCCGGGTTCAGTCCCTGGGCACCTCATAAGTGCCCCTGTGCTATAATGATAGAAATGTTGCTGCACCGTATCTGCAAAATGCCGGCAAATCCCAAATCCCAATTTTTGGGCTGTGTTGATTGCCACAGTGCCCTGAGATATGAGAAGGCTGAATTACAGACAATAGTAGGATTGACCCTGCATGGCTTTTGCTAATTGTGGCGAGTCTTCATTAAGAATTCAGTCTTTCTGAACACAAAGCCTACTTAGTACTAATTTGACAAGCTTTGGCAATTAATACAGATCCAGGTCCGCCATATCTTATTGCATAAACAAAGTTTTTTTAAGTTTCAGATTGACACTTGTTTATTTGTCAACCATTGTTAGGTTTAACTTTTACCATTGTCCAGCTTATTTTCTCCTGCATTATAAATGCAGCTAAAGAGACCGTCAAAAGTTTTATTGATAAGACGCAGTTTTTGCCCCAAGTTATGATAAAAAAGTGGGGGCGGGGGGTGTTGTCTTATCTATGCGTAGTAAAGTTTTCCCCAGACCAAAATTGACCCTTAGACTAAACCGATTGCAGAGAATCATCGATAGTATCGGCCATAGACAACTGTATTGTGCTATTTTTGGGGAAAACTTACGTTGTTTTTACCTAAAATTTGATATTTAATGTAAAAGGAGACATTTGAATTCATTAAAACCATTTACGGAACAATTGGAACATGTACCTTCGAGTCAAATCAAGCGATTCGGTGACGCGGGAATTGCTTCAATGGCAGCTATAATGATAGAAATGTTGCTGCACAGTATCAGCAAAATTGCCGGTTAATCCCATCCGATCCCAAGACCAAATTGACAAGTGTCTATTAGATGATTTTGTTCTTTCTTTTAAACCTTATCAGGAGAAAATGGCACAAAATATAAACTAAACAAGTTAAGTCTGAAATCATTCTTTTGCACATGATTGGTCAAATTTATTTACTTAAATATCAGTGAATGGTAATTTGAAGTTCATTTGATAGAAAAAATGTGTATAATGGTTGCTTTAAGACTACAAACAATTGTGAGTAAAGTGTTCAGGGAAGAAATTTGTTTATTTATATATATGAAATCTTTTTCAAATACCTTCTGGATGATTGAATAGCAAAAACTTCCTTCACGTTAATCATATTTGACTAGTGTTGCTTTGCTGTAAGAAAATACAAAAATCTTCCATCATCCTTTTTTTTCTTTGCTAAGGATAATACAGCAGTCATTGAAATTAACACCTCTGATTGTCCATTGTGACTAAAATAGAATGATTTTATCTGAATATTGACGACTTTAATTGCTTTTCAGGGTTTGCCTCATTTCATAATTTTGTTGTCAGAGACAATTTGCCACTTATATATAATTTAATATATACCGCTGTTGTCAAGGTGATATAGATCGGAGCAGTTTGACAGTGAGGGAGTGAACGATGTGTTTTTATAAGCAGCTGCCGATTACATTTCTCCATGAAATTATTGATTGGTGGCATGTACACAAGGACAGTGCACTGTTCCCCGATATATTGTGTACTGTCATACCAGACTTGGTGACGTAGATCAAAGAAATTAATGTCATGCCGCCACGAGCTACAGGATAGCAGAGCAAATGACACTAGATACATCCCGCAACATGTGAAAATTACAGTCACTGTTTACCAATTAACCCTTTTGTTGAGACAGCATGACTGGTAAACGCTCCTCTTCATTTTTTCGCCTCGTCTAATAAGCGGGTCGAAGCAGAAACCAGCAATTTTACAGGTGAAGTAGGGGGGGTCGTCTTATAAGCGAATAGTCTTATAAGTGAGTAAGTACAGTATGTGTTTTAAATTTTGCTTTCTTCCTAAACTTTTCAGATTGTCAGCAGGTTTATTAAGGCAGGCCACATACACTACAACTCGTCTTGGAATCTATACCTCACTGTTCGATATTGCCACAAGGTAAATTATTATTAAACTGATTGTACCACTGTCTGTAAGCTGTTCAAGCTGGTGCCAGTAACTTGATTTAATTCAATTTCATTCATTTTACAATAATAAAGATTTTCTTGTTAATTTGTAGATGTTCGAGAAATTTTTAAAAACTGCTGGACATGACCTTTAATAATTCATTGCTTATATGCATTTTTTTTATTTAATTTCTTCTTATTTAGTTCACAGTATTATGTAACAAAGGAAAGAGAACCCTTGCATGTCAATAGATGTATGAATGTAAAAGTTATCCTTCTTGCAGGCTTTCAAGCGGGCCCTACTTTTCCTACTTTTCCCTACTTTTTGGGGTTTGGCCCTACTTTTCCCTACTCTTTTTTTAGAGCCCTACTATCCCTACTTTTTGAGAAAAAAAGTCATATTTAATTTTTTTACATAATCTTACATGAATATAAATTTGTTTTAAAATAAAAGTTAATACAATTTTCCGCATTTTTCTTTTAAAAACTTGTTGCTAGTATATTTCAAGGACACAAAGGATGGTACCAGTAGTTGGTCTTTAGTGGTGCAGGGAGATTCCATTATGAGGATGGTTGGAGCTGACAAGACATTAAGCCAGACAAGGTTTATCGCCCAACTCATCCTTGTGGAATCCCTGTTAAGACACTGAAGACCACTTTACAGGTGCCATGAACATGTTAGTAGGTGTTTTTTCGCAGCTGGATGGTAAGTAGACAGCCCTATTGTCCCTACTTTTTTGCTATGAAAATCCCTACTTTTCCCTACATTTTTAGGAAAAAATCCCTACTTTTATCCCTACTTTTTTCTTTGTGGTCACTTGAAAGCCTGTTCTTGTCACGTCTTTACTTTCCCTGATAAACTTTTTATCAATGGACTTATGGAACATGCAGATGTTGTTGCACACTATGTATGTGTATAATCAATATTTCATATGAAAATTACTTTTAGCTCTAGTTATATCTAGTCAGTAAGTCCTTAAGTCCCACATTACATTTAAATAACTTAGGTAATTTCAGCCAAGGCAATAGATTGTTTCCATGTGATGTCATAGGCACTGATAAGACAGTTTAAGGCAGCCATCTTTGAAGGCAGAAGCTAATGCAGGCCAAAATCTGGAAATATGTGCTGTATTAAACTCACCACTGGGTTTTTATTTTTCAGTCTTTTTTTTACTGAATTTTTTATCAAATTTAGCAGCTTTTTTGAAGTAGTTTAAATATCAAGACTATATTTTGATAGTTTAAAAGGTAAAGAAAATACAACCAAAAAAGATACACTGTTTATTTTTTTTAAGGATGGGCAAATAATTTTATCTGTTTCCGTGTATTAATTCTTTGTGTATTTATCAATTTTAAAAATATTGTATTTTAAAAATATGAATTTCAAGAGTTTTCCAATGGTGTATAGCTTTTAATTTTTGCACCAAAATTGAAGAAATTACAAGAAAATAAAATTTACGCTTCTATACAATTCATCTGAAAATCCCTTGATGTTGCCATCAAAGATGGCTGCCAAGATAAGGGATTTTCACTGATGTGGAACCTATATATACCGATTTCTAAAGAAGAATTTGTACTGTTAAGTGGGTTTTTTTAGGAATTGTAATTGTAATGTGAACCATAAATTGAAGATTTTGACAAATGGAAGTAAAAAATTTTGTTTGTAAAGAAACTTTTTTGTTCTTTTTTTTTCAGGGATGGAAAGAATCCTAACTTTTTAACTAAGGCAGGTATTGGTCTTACTGCCGGTGGTATCGGTGCTTTCATCGGTACACCCGCCGAGATCTCACTCATTCGAATGACAGCCGATGGAAGGTATGTTCTAGCAATGACAAAATGTTTGTGTATTATGTATATGTATGAGAGCTTATCAGTAAATTTGTGGGCATGTTTTTCTCAATTTCTCTTATTTTGGATCATCAATTTATTCATGCACTGGACCTGGTAGCGCAATCGGTAGAGCGTCGGCTCCAGGTGAGAGAGGCCCCGGGTTCAGTCCCGGACTGCGACATACCAAAGTCGTTAAAAATGGTAGTGGTATAGCTCCCTTGCTAACGCTCAAGCAAATATAAGGGTAGTTCTACATCTGGTTGGCCCGGTGTCAGGATAATGTGACTGGGTGTGGTATCATGCCAGGTGTTCTCAGCATGCTCTACACAATGAAGGCAGCACTATATCTGCTACAAGTGTACACTGTCTACAGATAAATGAAATACTGTTGGTGGGACGATAAACTCAATAAACAAACAATTTATTCATACATTTTTCAAAAAAAAAATATGTATATTTTATAACAGATAAATAAAATATGCAAAAATGTTTGTCAGAATCTATGATTTCAAAATTAAGAATGTTACGCTTCTTATGTAAATACTCATTAGTTGTCAGTTTTCCTTGTTTAAAAAGCTGCAGTGAATGTTTAAATGACCTCAGTATATTTTGGTGCTTTTTATAGATTACCCCCGGCTGAAAGAAGAAATTATTCAAA
Source organism: Sinonovacula constricta (assembly GCA_007844125.1). NCBI lineage: Eukaryota > Metazoa > Mollusca > Bivalvia > Cardiida > Solecurtidae > Sinonovacula > Sinonovacula constricta. Next base: position 48,012,165 of record CM017566.1, read on the forward strand.
TGCTTTTAATGCCATTAAGAGAATCGCCACGGAAGAAGGGGTGACTACTCTATGGAGAGTAAGTTATTGTCTGTTATTAGTGAAAAAATGACCTGTATATTTTGCATGATTAATTATCTGATACAAAAAAAGACAAGGTCAAACCCCTGCCTGGTCAAACCAAAGACTTTAAAGTTGGTAGTAGTGGCTTCCGTCCTAACGCTCGTAGCTAAAGGGACAGCATAATGCCTGACTCGTCGGTATCAGTATAATGGATTGGCCGGGTTCAGTCCGTTGGCACCTCATAAGTGCCATGTGCTATAATGATAGTGATGTTGCTGCACAGTATTGGCAAAAATGCCGGCAAATCCAAATAAAAAAAAAGGCATGTATAGTAACTTTACATTGACCCTTTAGAAGCCACCTATTTAGATTCAGAGCTGCAAGTTCTGCTTCAAATTTGGCATGTTTACATACATTTATATTAAGCAGAACTAAGAAATAAATAGTGGTTGTACTTTTTAAAACCGTATAATATGTTAACCTGTTGTCAGTTATAATTCACATTATTTTTACCTCATAGATTTTTATATTCTTACTTACATACTTTAATTTTAACTTGATTATAGTCAATTCACATTGTTAAACTTTACTGTATTCGACACCGTATAACCTGTCAAGTGTCTGTGTGCCGAAAAAACCCAAAATACAAATAAATAGTGGCCTCTTGTCACTATCTGAGTAATTTTTCAGGGGGCGCCTATTAGGTTTGGGTCGCTGACTTATAAATCCTCGGCCCCTCACCACATAGTATAAGTCCTGGTCGGGGCAAGAGTTTTCATGCAGGGAGGTTTTCCAGCTAACCAGTGGTGGGCGTCAGTGGTTCTAGCCAGACATAAGTCTGGGGTCTTCCTTCACCAATTTTACCAATAATTAGCTGGATGTCGCCAATATGACTATAATTGTGTCGGTGTGATGTAACAAAAAACAGACAGAAAAAAAACAAAGAAGTGATCACTTTAAAGAAACAAAGTCTAAATTGACTACATCAAATCCATTTAATCTTTCTTAGACTGATATATGATTTATACTTCAGGGTTGTTGGCCAACTGTTGGACGAGCCATGGTGGTGAATGCTGCCCAGTTGGCGTCTTACTCACAGGCCAAGGAAGGCCTCAAAAGCACAGGTATAAGCTCCTTTCTTGTACTGGTCTCTCTTTTATACCAGCAGGGGCTTTCTTTTCATTTTAATTAATGAAAGTTCATTTACTGAAAATCTTTGCTTATCGGGGCACCCGTGGCCAAGCGGGTCACTGACTTGAAATTCCTCAGCCCTTCACCACGTGGGTTCTAGTCCCGGTCGGGGCCAGAACTTTCATGTGGGGAGGTTTTCCATCTAACCTGCGGTGTGCTGGTGGTTCTACCTAGACGTAAGTCTGGGGTCTTCCTCCACAAATAATTAGGCGGACTTTGCCAATATGTCCATAATTGTGTCAGTGCGATGTAACAAAAAAAAAAAAAAAAAACTTTGCTTATCTTCTTAGGCAGTATCTCACACACCTTGCATCTTATCATGCTTCATTGGTACAAAATGTTTTGTTTGTTTCTTTACTAAATGCTACATGCAAAGGTTATTTGGCCTATTGCTGTCGACAAATCAGCAAATATTGCAGATCTGGATCAGCCAGCAACAGCATGCTGGTCTTGATCTATGCTATTTGTCTAAGCCTGATCAATTTGTGCTTAGCAGGTTTAGATTTAATTTCAATGACATAAAAAGAAATTCTATGATTTTTTATAAATATCAAGTAGTATAGCAGAAGATATTTATATGTTTAATGAATGGATTCTTACATCGTAATTATTTTCTCACAGGCTACTTCACTGAGGGACTTTTCCTCCATTTCGTGGCCAGTATGATCAGTGGACTGGTGACCACCTTCTTCTCCATGCCTGTCGATATAGCTAAGACCAGGTAAACATGTGTACCCATCTCTGGTACTCATCATTCGACTTTTTTGACCACCGTGTATGGCTTGTTTTTTATCCTAAATCTGTAGATCTTTATGCAGGTAAGCATCGTAGGCATTTTCAGCCACCTGCCATTGCTGGTTACTATCCTAAAATCTCTAGATCTTTATTCAGGTTATGCATTTAAGTATTTTCAGCCACCTACCATAGCCAGTTACTATCCTAAATCTGTGATCTTTACACAGGTAATACAGGTAATACATAAAACAGGTAATGCACTGTTGGCATTTTTGACCACCTGCTATGGCTGGTTTTCCATATTAAATCTCTAGATCTTTCAACAGGTAATGCTTTGAACGCATTTATACATGTATACATTTACTCTATACAGGTTATAAATTGTAGGCATTTTGACCATCTACCATGGCTGGTTTTTCAGATAAATCTCTAAATCTTTATACAGGTTATAAATTGTTGGTTTTGTTATCGCCACCTACCATGGTTTGTTTTTCAGTGTAAATCTTTAACTATTTCGGCAGGTTATAAATTCTAGGCATTTTTGACAATCAACCATGGTTGGCTTTTCAGTAAATATCTCCAGATTTTTATGAAGGTTATAAATTGTAGGCATTATTGGCCACCCACTCCAATTTTCTGTAATTTGAAATCTTAAAAGCAATATTGGTATTTATCCTCCCCGACCATCTCTGTTTTATTTTCAACCTTTTAATTACGAAGTTTTGTACAACTGCTTTGAAGGAAGTAGTTGTTATTTCTAGTGAGACGTAACTATTTTTATTGTGCACTGTTGTCAGTGGTGGCTGTTACCTCTTAAAAAAAGTCTTTTGTTATACCGTAGATGCAACTGACAACATTGGACAATTTTCTTGACTAAAATATCAGATCTACATTGTCTGTGGGGCATTGTTTATTACAAAAACAAAACAAAAAACAACGGCAATAATACGAGTTTCATTGTAATAACCATGATTTTTAATCTTATTTTGTGTTATGTTGTTTTCCAGAATCCAGAACATGAAAGTTATAGATGGGAAACCAGAATACAAAGGAGCAATTGTAAGTATTAATCAGTGTAGTAGGCAATATTGAGTATTTATCAATGTAGTAGGCAATTATTATTTATCAGTGTGGTAGGCAATTGTCAGTATTTATCAATGTAGTAGGCAGTTAGTATTTATCAATGTAGTAGGCAATTAGTATTTATCAGTGAATTAGGCAATTGTCAGTATTTATCAATGTAGTAGGCAATTAGTATTTATCAGTGTGGTAGGCAATAGTCAGTATTTATCAGTATAGTAGGCAATTAGTATTTATCAGTGTGGTAGGCAATTGTCAGTATTTATCAATGTAGTAGGCAATTAGTATTTGTCAATGTAGTAGGCACTTAGTATTTATCAGCGTAGTAGGCAATAGTGAGTATTTATCAATGTAGTAGGCAGTTAGTATTTATCAATGTAGTAGGCAATTAGTATTTATCAGTGAATTAGGCAATTGTCAGTATTTATCAATGTAGTAGGCAATTAGTATTTATCAGTGTGGTAGGCAATAGTCAGTATTTATCAGTATAGTAGGCAATTAGTATTTATCAGTGTGGTAGGCAATTGTCAGTATTTATCAATGTAGTAGGCAATTAGTATTTGTCAATGTAGTAGGCAATTAGTATTTATCAGCGTAGTAGGCAATAGTGAGTATTTATCAATGTAGTAGGCAATTAGTATTAATTAGTGTAGTAGGCAATTGTGAGTATTTATCAATGTAGTAGGCAATTAGTATTTATCTTTGTAGTAGGCAATTCTACGTATTTACCAATGTAGTAGGAAATTCTATGTATTTATCAATGTAGTAGGCAATTAGTATTTATCAGTGAATTAGGCAATTGTAAGTATTTATCCATGTGGTAGGCAATTAGTATTTATCAGTGTAGTATGCAATTAGTATTTATCAGTGTAGTAGGCAATTGTGAGTTTTTGTCAGTATAGTAGGCAATTTGTATTTATCAGTGTAGCAGACAATTGTGAGTATCAGTACAACAGGCAATTGTGAGTATCAGTGTAGTAGGAAATTGTGAGTATGTATCAGTATAACAGGCAATTGTGAGTATCTGTGTAGCAGGCATTGGTGAGTATTTGTCACTTAAGCAGGTCATTGTGAGTATTTATCACTGTAGCAGGCAATTGTAAGTATTTATCACTGTAGCAGGCAATTGTAAGAATTTATCACTGAAGCAGGCAATTGTAACTATCTATCAATATAGATACAATGACGAGTGTTGGGTGGGGGAAAGGTATTCTTCCCTGTTTACACAAATCTAGGGCATAAATGAACTGCATTTTGCAGGTCCTTTTTAGGTAACTAGGACTTACTTGGTTATTTGAGAATATATTTTGGGAGCAAACTGTCAAATACCACCTTTAAAACTGTAATCAAATATGGTTCAAGACTTTGTTGGTCTCAGCAGTGGTCTAGAAATGCAGCTTGGGTTGAACTTTGACCTATAGCCCCACTAGGGCAAGTCAAAACATGCGTATGTCTGCATGTGCCTTTTTATGTTTGTAATAAATTAAATTATATCAATTTGTTGTGTGTTTCAGGATGTAGTAACAAGGGTTGTTAAACAAGAGGGTATATTCAGCTTGTGGAAGGGGTTCACACCATACTACGCTCGTCTCGGTCCCCACACTGTCCTCACTTTCATCTTCCTCGAACAGATGAATAAATTCTACAAGCGCAAAGTCCTTAAAGACAACAGTGCAGGTGGAGGTGGGCTATAACGGATAAACAATCTGAACTTGTAGTTGTACTTTTTGGTCGGTAAGCAACAGAATTGAATAGATTTTGTCAGTTTTATTGTGTGGAAATATAATGTCGAAGTTGTGATCTGTCTTTAGCAAATAAATATTTAAAAAACCTTGACAAAATTGTGAAGATAGCAAACTGTTAAACCAATTTTGGAAGATTTTTTGCATCCAAATTTACATCAAGAGTTGAAATAATTTTTGTGACATAATCTTACGCTAAATAAACACTTGAATCGATATTGTATGATTGATTTTTGTCAAAATATTGATTTTTGTCAAAATATTATATCAGAGATATCCTTGTCGATAACCTATTGTTTATTCATAATATGAATTTTTATGTCAGTTGGGATTTGTTGTTAACCCAACAGTGGAATCTAGGTAAAAAAATATACCAGTAATTTCAAAGCTGCCATTGCTGTTAAACATTAACAGATAAACCGTCAAATTTGCAAAAAATTATGTGACTTACACAATAATCTAAACATACATTTGTATTCACGAAAATTACATACATATGGGGCTGATGATGCTTAAGTGCAGTAAGTTTCTTTTCAGTGTTTGGAAACTACTTTAATTGCTAATTATCAGTTAATGAATTGCTAATCCAGTAGAAGTTCAAGGATTTTAAATTATTTAAATTACTAACTATCAGTTAATGAATTGATAATCCAATAGAAGATCAAGAATGTGACAGTATTCTAATTGCTGATTATCAATTAATAAATTGCTAATCCAATATAAGATCTAGGATTTGAAAGTATTTTAATGACTAATTATCAATTAATGAATTGCTCATCCAATGTAAGATCAAGGATATGAAAGTAATTTAATTGCTTATTATCAATTAATGAATTGTTAATATTTTAATACAATATTTTTGACATAATTGAACATGACTAATCATGAGTATAATGTAAATCTAACATACACTATAAACCACATACACTTCGTTAATTGATAACTTTTTATATACAGGTTCATTTATTACCCAAATCATTAAATTCTCTAGCAATGAAATGCAGTCTCTCTTTTTTTCTATATATGTTTTGTGTTGTGCTAATTTATATTGTATAAGTAAGCGTATCTCAAAACAGCTTTTGTGCATTGTAATTTAATTGTTACTAATTGATAATTATAATTGCCAATTAACTATTTTATAACTCTAATTATCATGTGCAAAATTGTATAATTTATTCTGAAAGAAATCATATTTAACCAATATCGCATATTGTCATTGAATCAAGTTTTGTAAAATATCTGACTTGTATTCTTTACATATCGACACATCTGTGACAATATTTATCAAATATTAATTTACATTGGTTATAATCAGCTTCAGATAAGGGGTGTAAATAATAGTTGGTTGTAAATAAAATTTAGTGAAACACTATATCCCATAATTCTTAACGAAACCTTATAGTTTGGGTACTTATTGAATTTGAAGCAAAAATAAAGGATTTAGACTGACTCCCTATTTTCAATTATTTTTAACCAAACCTTACAATGAGTACCTGGAATATAGTGTTTGGAGGAGAATCGAAGGATTAAGAGTGAATGTATATCTTAAATTATTTTCAACCAACCATTTAAACATAGGTTATCATTGAATTTATCCCATCAAGACAATTCTAATGAGTACCAGGTATATAGGGTTTGGAGGAGAAATAAAGGATTTAGAATGACTCCCTATATTCTGTTATTTCTTAACCAAACTTTATATTGTTGGTACTCATTTAATTTGTCTCATTGAGACGATTCTAATGAGTATTTGATATGTAGAGTTTGGAGGAGAAATAAAGGATTTAGAATGACTCCCTTTATTCAATTATTTTTAACCAAACTTTATATTGTTGGTACTCATTTATCTCATCAAGATGGGTCTAATGAGTACTTGGAATGTAGAGTTTATGGGAGAAATAAAGGCTTACGAACAAGAAATACACTTTTTATCCAGTGCTCATGTTTTAATGCTATACATAACATTGCATCAAAGCGAGTATAGATAGAAAATGCTGCAGAATATCACATATGTATGAAGCTCAGTGTTGCTACCTTTTACAATCAATGTTACTTACAACTTTGTTGCCCAGAATCTGTGATGTTTGATACCCAATGGTGGCAGAAAAAAGTTTGTTAAAACCACATCTGAAAATTTCTAATGTTGGATATTTGATAAAAGTTTGTTAAAACCACGTCTGACAATTCCTAATGTTGGATATTTGATAAAAGTTTGTTAAAACCACGTCTGACAATTCCTAATGTTGGATATTTGATAAAAGTTTGATAAAACCACGTCTGACAATTCCTAATGTTGGATATTTGATTTTTGGAGAGAGAAAAAAATGTTTAATATTTCATTTTTGCAAAGGGTCGCTTATATTACAAAGAATTGTACAATCATTAAAACTTGCCTATTGAGTACACACCGACTATGCTCACTGCATTGTTAAGTGACATTAACAGATTTTATAACAAGGACAGTTGTTTATTACAATTTCGTCATTAGAGTATATCAATGTTATGTGTCTCTTTGCTGGTTGTTTTTATTGAGTGTTCTATTTGTTAAGTATGCACCCCCATTCTAATTTATTTCTAGTCTCTAGGTTTTTTATTTAATAAAAATAATCAATACACTCACAGATGTTTTGCACAGGATTGGCAACTTTTGATTCTGAATTTTTATTAGTGAGGCAGGAATGTCATATATTTGTTAAAATTATTATTATAATACATTTATGCTGACCAGAAGTCATACACTGTTGTTTGAATGCATTAAGGAAATTGTAAGTGTTAGATAGTTTGGATTCACAGTGAAATAATATGTATTTGCACAGAAGTTAAAAATTGCACTTAGCTGGCTAAGGTGTGAATTTTTCTATAAACCATTAATGTTTAAATTCTTTACTTTTACTTTTGTTTAATTAAGAAAGGACATTTCACTAACACGACACTGCCAATGTATTATCTCCCTTGGCATTTCACTTGCACTGTATTATCTCCCTTTGCTTTAATTCATAAACTTCTTCTATATAGTACTGTTACGAAATTAAACATTTTTTTCAACTATTGAGAAAGTTTTAAAATACAGCATGGACGTAGTTTTATATTTTTCTGAATAAAAATAGCATGTATTTGCATTTCTATACAGTAAATTCCCTCTAATAAGACCACCCTTCCGTTCTGACTTGAAATGGTCTTAATAGCGAGTTGGTCTTTAACTGCATGACTATATAGAAAAATGCAAGAACATAAATAAGAAAATACTTTTTGTATAACATATGTGAACTATATATACTTAGAAGGGAGGTATATTATACATTTCTTCACATAAGATTTAATCATTCTAGTGTTATAACAAATTTTTTTATGCCTTATTTGAATCTCACCTCATTGTTTTGCAACAAGACTCATAAATGTAGTTTGAACATCTTTATATGTATGATTATGGGGATTATTGTAAAGCCAGCACACAAAAAAAATCACAGTAATTAGTTATTTATCGTTATTTTATTGTTTTTTTTAGTTTTTGCTGATCTGATGAAAATATATGTTTTCACTTAGATCCTATCTGGCCAGTGGTCATAACTTTATTACCTGTGTCCCTGTATATTTAGGTGACTGTAGTTTTATAGTTTGATCATGCTTCTGTAGGATTATCAGGAAGTACATAAAACAAGGAATTTTATACTCTTTTGATTGTGTATGCTTAAGATGATAGGCTTACAAAATGTATGCTTCTATTGTATCTACTGCACTAGCTTGTAGAATATAAATTGATAAAACTTTTGTGATGTATTGTGAATGCAATTGACAGTTATCAAAATAAGATATTGGTTATGTGTCGTGTTTTTTTTTATACTCCTTGATATCCACAAAAGATCTTTAGCATATATGTATGTCATGGTAGAGACTGTGATATAGTAGAATTGGAGTTTCTACCAGTAGAAATCCCATTAGATTTTACTAGTGGAAACTCTAATTGAAGTCTCTATCCGTAGAAATTCATATTCTACCAGTAGCGATTAAATTTGTGGTTTCTACCTGTAGAAACCCTAGAGTCTATACTGGTAGAAATTTAGATTCTGCCAGTAGAGATTATAATTGTGGTTTCTACCTGTAGGAACCCTAGAGTCTATACTGGTAGAAATTTAGATTCTGCCAGTAGAGATTATAATTGTGGTTTCTACCTGTAGGAACCCTAGAGTCTATACTGGTAGAAATTTAGATTCTGCCAGTAGAGATTAAAATTGTGGTTTCTACCTGTAGGAACCCTAGAGTCTATACTGGTAGAAATAATGATTCTACCAGTAGGGATTAGAATTGTGGTTTCTACTTGTAGAAACCCTAATTAGAGACTTTACCGGTAGAAATTTGACCATATAATCTTCATTATTTGAGAAGTGTATAAAACCATGCATGACGCATAAAACCTCTGAATCAACACTTCACCAGACCTGGTGGCACAATCGGAAGAGCGTCGGCTCCAGGTACGAGAGGCTCTGGGTTTGATCCTGGACCAAGACATATCAAAGTCGTAAAAAATGGCAGTGGTGGCTCCATTGCTCACACTCATGCAAATATAAGGGTAGATCCACAACTAGTTGACCCAGTGTCAGTATAATGTGACTGGGTGTGGTATCATGCAAGGTGTTCACGGCATGCTATACACAGTAAAGGCAGCACTTTATCTGCTTCAAGTGGACACCATCTCCAGATAACTGAAATACTGTTGGTGGGATGATAAACCCAATAAACAACACTGTATTTATTTAAATTATTGCATTATGTTTAGGCAAAATATTATTCAGTTTACGATGACATGCATCATATGAACTTCCTCCGAGGCCGAAGAGGGAGATTATCACTTGCAAAGAGGGAGATTTGATAAATTAATGAATTGTTAATATTTTAATATGATATTTTTGACAAAAATGAACATGACTAATCATAAGTATAATGTAAATCTAACAAGAAGGAAGATATATATTTCCATGTAGGGAGATTTCTGAAAATGTGTAAAACACCCATCATTTTCAAATAATTTTGAACCTTAAAAGAGGGAGCCTTCCTCCATAAGTGGGAGAGTTCACATGTATGATACATACAATATTCTTACAAGCATGATTCAAAGCTATACTAGGTTGGTAATTTTTAAGTATGCAAAAATCATGCTTTTGCTTCCGTGATGTTATTTTTAAATCTATTATTTATTATAGGTCAACAATGTTTTTTCTCTTTGAAGATAAAAAGTGTATATTTGACCAACTGTGACTCGATCACCTTTGACAATATTTTATGGCATGCTGTTTACACTGATATCAGCATTATATATTGTTATAGTAAACATTAATACAATTAATATAGAAAAACATTAATTAATGACAAGAGGGCCATGATGGCCCTTAATCGCTCACCTGAGGACTTTAGTAGGCTCTTGTGTGGCATCAAGTAATTAAGTTATTTACTTTAGAAATCTTTGGTGAAGATTGTACCATTAGTGTGGCCACTGGGTTAACATTTTCTAGAATTTTACCTAATGATCTACTGAATCCATGTGACCCAGTTTAAAACATATGTTAAGACTTCATACAGGCAAACATTCTGGCCAAGTTTAGTAAAGATTGGGCAATAAGATAGGCCTTAAAGCGTCTTAAAAAAGTTTTTTCTAAGATCTGACCTAGTGATCTAGTTTTTGACCCTACGTGACTCAGTTACTAAGTCATCCAAGATTTCATGCAGGCAAACATTCTGTTTGGTGAAGATTTGGACATAGATATGTGCTCAGGTAAGCTAAAAAAAAGGTTTGGGCAAGGAAACATTACAAAAGACCACATGCTCTTACAGAGTATTGTTTATTTTTAATACTTAACAGTATGGGCAAGCCAACATTAATCATATAATGATAACCTAACTGGTTCCAGTACATGGGTACAAAAAAGCAAGGAAGGCAAGTGGCCTTACTTGTCATAAAGAAAAAACATGAAAAATTAACAGAAACAAAAAAGCACTTTAGATGTATATGGCACACAAAATGAAAATAGGATATTTTGATGAAATGGTGAAAGTGCCAGCAAAAGTTTGCTAAGAACCTTTACAAGTGATTATGCAAATGCAAAATTTTATAAACATATAAATGACAATTTTGCCAAAAAGAGCTTAAACAAAATGGATAATGGAAAAAAAATCCGAATATTTTGTATTTCGAAAGTTTTCTTCTGACATCGTTGTTCTAAATGCAAAATACAGAATATTTCCACTCATGAACTTAAGCATTATTTCTTGCATTAATTTCAGAGTGCATGCTTTTTTATTCATTATTTAAAGAAAGTAAAAAACAACAACATTTAAACATTAAAAGAATAATTTTTACAAACAAAAGTGTTGCATCCCCATCCAATGTTTTTGTGTCTTTTTTTCTTTCATTACATATCAATCATACTAAAATATGAAATTTGATAATATAAAGCTCAAGTTTAAATATAACTTCAAATTTATCAAAAATTTATTACTTGGGGCTGTAGGCAGTTGAGTTTTATGTCAAAAGATATTCAATTCTCAATAAAACACAGAGATTGTTTTCAACCTTTGTATGCTAACAAAGCATTAGTCTCAGATCTTACTTAAAACAAGCAAAAAAAATTCAATGGTCTTGGCTTTTTCTAACCACTCGTGCATTGTCAAAGGTTAGTTGCGATGAATATAATTCAACGGAAAAACCATCTACTGCTTGAACAGCACAGGAAATACAAACAAGCTTCCAGTTGGACTCAGGGAGACAAAGTTACACCACAACTATCAACTTAAACATTTGCAAAACAACTTTTGTCCAGTTTTTCTTAAACTTCTTGGGATAGTTTTCCTGTTTACATCTTTACCAACATCGGACCAACCAGAGAATCTGCCTTTTCTTTTCCAAGAAGGGCTTCCACAATCTTGAGAGCGAACTCGAAGCTTGTTCCAGGTCCTCGGCTGGAGATTAGTTTCCCGTCCTGAACAACGCGGTCTTCAGAGTAATGATATCCAGCTGGGAAAGAAAATGTGATTACTTTTAAAGGTGGTACCCAACAGTTTGCCTATATCAAAGGCAGGTAACTTTAATTTTCCCCTGATTTGGGGATTTCGGGCATCAATTTCTGCATGAATTCATACTTTTTTCAAGATTTTCAAGATTATGAACTCTACCTCAACTGTTAGTATACATATGTGAAATAAACACTTTTTAATGATAATTCTTTCTGAATCTATAAATAAACACGAGGAGTTCTGCATAAACAGACCATGAGATCAGAGCGGATTACACAAATGAAGTTGTACATGTAACATGATCTTAAAAGTTAGTTGTCACATGGTTTTCTTAGATTAAATATAGCATACTGTGCAGCCTGGCTCAGATAAAAAAATATGTAATAACAGGTGTGATTTTATTTTTACATAGATGTAAGATATCAATATATAGCATGCCATGGGAACTTTTTAAATATTTTTTGGGGGGTTGAAAAAACAGGGTCCAACTTGTTGGATACTACCTTTGACTCCTGTATAGCTAGAAGAGAAAAAGTGGCTACTATAAATGCTTGTACTGTTAACAAGCATGAAGAGAAAAGGCCTAGGTACATTATGTAATAATGTAGATCTAAATCTGCCAACTTCCAGGGGGAGCTATCTAATCTGGATCCGCACTATTCGATATTTGAGTTGAATAAAATGAGTTATCATCATATGTTGTCAAACATCTAAACCAAAGTGAAGCATTGCTTTTAATATGATTACTATTGGGATTGGGATTTGCCACCATTTTTGCTGATACTGTGCAGCGACACTTCTATTATTGTAGCACAGGGGCACTTATGAGGTGCCCAGGAACTGAACCCGGCCAGTCCATTATACTTATACCGACAAGTCAGGCTGTAATGCTGTCCCCTTAGCCCCAAGAGTTAGGAGGGAAGTCAATACTACCAACTTTTAATTCTTTGGTTTGACCCGGCCAGGGTTTGAACCGGTGTCCTCCCGATCCGCAAGCTGACGCTCTACCAATTGAGCTATTGCGGCCGATGTGTGATTACTATTAAAGGTGGTACCCAACAGTTTGTCTACTAGTATATCAAATGCAGGTAACAGTATTTTTTCCCTGATTTGGGGATTTCGGGCATCATTTCTGCATGAACTCATACTTAAGATTTTGAACTCTACCTCAATTGTTAAACAATAAATGTATTTGAAATAAACAGCTCTTTATATTTTTTTTTTCCGAATCTAGAAAGAAACACAGTGGGGAGTTCTTCTTAAACAGATAATGATGTTGGGGTGGATCACCCAGATGAAAATATACATGTAACATGATCTCAAAGGTAAGGGTTTACAAGGTTTTCTTTAAAATAGCTAACTGTGCCTGCTTCATGGCTTAGATAGAAAATGTATGTTTGCAATGACAAGTCACGTGTTATTTTCACATAGATGTCGCATATAAATATACAGTATTTCATGGGATCTTTTCATATGACAATCATTTATTTGGTTGTCAAGGGGGAAAAAAAACAACTTGTCGAATACAACCTTTAATGACCTGTATTGATAACCAGCTAGGAGAGAAAAAGTAACTACTAATAATGCTTGTACTGTAACAGGAAGAGAAAAGGTGACTACTGTTAACACTGTTCCTCTACTATTTACTGATCAGAATAGATCCAGATCTGCCAAATTCCAGAGGGAGCTGTCCAATCAGGATCTGCACATTTTGATATTTTAGCTTGCAAAAATCTTAACTAAAGTGAAACTTTTTTTTTAGGTATGTTGCTTTTTTTTTTTACTTATATTGGTGCTCTATTTTTTTTCTCTAGTTGTCTGCTTTTATTTGTTTCTGGAACAAAGGACTTCTTTTATCTTGTATTTTCACGTTAAAGTTGCCTCACTAAACAAAAAGAAATAAATTACAATGAAACAACAAACTAAGGGCTTAGCTCCAAGCTGTTCAACAGCATTGAGATGGACCAGTAATCAAGAGGCTCCTGGCTTGTTGAGTTTATCATCCAACCAACAGTAATTCAGTTATTTTGGAGACAGAATTCACTAAAATCAGATATAGTGCTGCCTTCACTGTGAGTAGAAGGCTGCGAAACACTGGCATGATACCACACCTAGTCACATTATCCTGTTATTTGTATGTACTTGAGTTTAAGCAAGGGAGCTAAACCACTACTATATTTTAACAAGTTTGTCTACCCACATCACTACCATGTTTGACTTTTAACAACTTATGATTAGCTATTAGGTATATCGGGGACCGGGATTGAACCCAGGGCCTCACATATCTGGATCCAATCAACTACCCACATCACTACCATGTATGACTTTTAACGACTTATCATAAGCTAGATACGTTTTGGCCCAGGATTCCCATACTTGGCTCCTGGTTTGATTCTGTGGTTGTCCATTTTTTTCATTGTTTAATTTAAACCATGTTTCCAGTCCCAGCTTATAGTAAAAGCAACTTTATCTGAGATAAAGAGAAAAATAACTCCATGTTACCCTTTTTGGAAATTCCTTTTGTATTAAAATAATTATAAAGTAATATTTTACCAAAAATTGTCGATTACTATTAACCTACCTTTCACCAACTTTTCCTTGACACTTGGGTGCGATGTCAGTTTCTGTTTGCTGCAGATGTCATGTGCTGCAAGAGCAGTTGGTGCTGAAATAGTCATACATATTAAAAGCAAAGATGAAATATGTTACCTTGGTTACAATCTCCATAGTTACTTGGCTATATTCTTGTATATTAACATCACCATGGTAACTATCTACATTTTGCCACTCTAAATTATTGTCAGATTTTTCACCATGTTACCAACAAAAAAAATCACAAAGATATGTCACTAAAATCAACTAAAGTCCTAAAAGATGCAATGATCCTAAATGTAATATTGAATGTTAATTGCCAATGGTAACCTTCATGTGTATGTCTAGATGGGATGTGATTTGCCGGCATTTTTGCCGATACCGTGCAGCGACATTTCTATCATTATAGCACAGGGGCACTTATGACGTGCCCAGGGACTGAACCCAGCCGGTCCATTATACTGATACCGACGAGTCAGGCGTAATGCTGTCCCCTTAGCCCCAAGCGTTAGGAGGGAAGTCACTACTACCAACTTTAAAGTCTTTGGTTCGACCCAGCCAGGGTTTGAACCGACGCTCTACCACTTGAGCTTTTGCGCCCTGTTATGTCTAGATGGTAAAGTTTGCTTAAATACCTGCCAGAAATAGCAACATTATTGCCAAGCATGAGTTGCCAGGGGTGGGGATGGAGGTGGTAGGGCATCAAGGCAAAAAGTGACCAAATGTATTATATCTAAGTATTTGTTTTGTTTGTTTTTGAAAAACAATGCAGCGGCCAATTATGATCATTATGGTGGTGTCCAGCTATTTGGTGGAGGAAGACCTGTCGGGGTAGAACTACCAGCGCATCGCAAGTCAACTCGAAGATCTTTCCACATTAAGTCCTTTGCCCCAACCAGGACTCGAACCCAAGCAGTCAGAGGATCTAACTATTTACACTGCCCAGCAAGTATGACCGATAATTATTAAACATTTACCAGTTTTGTTTGTTTATTGTTTGTTTATTGGGTTTATCATCCCACCAACAGTTTTTAAGTCATCTGGAGACGGTGTCCACTAGAAGCAGATATTGGGCTGCCTTCACTGTGTATAGCATGCCGTGAACACCTTTGCATGATACTACACGCAGTCACATTATCCTGACACCAGGTCAACCAGTTGTGAAACTAACCTTATATTTGCTTGAGTGTAAACAAGGGAGATATTACACTTACATTTTTAACGACTTTGGTATGTTGCAGCCCGGGATCGAACCCGGGGACTCCCATACCTGGAGCCGACGGTCTACCGATATCGCTACCAAGTCTGGTTTTGCCAATTTTATGTCAAATATAACAGTATAAATGTGAAGATAGGTTAACATACCAGCACACACTGCAGCAATGTATCTACCAGCTTTCTCCTGTTCTTTTAACAAAAGGCCAACTTCTTTTGACTGAAATACAATATGTTTCATCAGTATCATCATTATGACAGACACTAAAATAACCATTAACAAATGAACATACATGTGAACTTCACGGGTTTGGAGAGAGGCTCCCTCTTCTAAGGTTCAAAATTATTTAAAAGGTGTGTTTTACCCATTTTAAAAATCTCCCTACTTGGAAACAGAAAACTTCCTTCTTTGTTTATATAAAAAAATAACAAATCTCCCACTTTGCAAGTGAAAATCTCCCACTTTGTCCACAGAAAAAGTTTACCTGTATGAATGAATACTGTTTCAAATGACATTTAGCCCAAGTATCAAATTGCAGTCATAAGTTTGTAGGTCTGAGGATCTACAAAATCAAGAGGCAGAAAAATTTTGAAGAGCTCTTGTCAAATAATATTTTGAATAGGAACAATACTACAGCAAGAAATAACAAGAGTTCACAGCTGTTTGGTGTAATGTGCTTCTAAGAAAATAGTCAAGTTAACCCAGTAAGGGCAGTCGAGCTTGCTATTTACACAAAGGCCACTATTTGGGATGGGATTAGCCGGCATTTTGCCGATACTGCGCAGCGACATTTCTATCATTACAGCACAGGGGCACTTATGAGGTGCCCAGGGACTGAACCCGGCCGGTCCATTATACTGACACCAACAGGTCAGGCGTAATGCTGTCCCCGTAGCCCCGAGCGTTAGGAGGGAAGCCACTACTACCAACTTTAAAGTCTTTGGTATGACCCGGCCGGAGTTCGAACCCACGACCTCCCGATCCGCAAGCCGACGCTCTACCACCTGAGCTATTGCGGCCGGTTGTGCTTCTAAGAAAATAGTCAAGTAAGCCCAGTAAGTGCAGTGGAGCTTGCTATTATGTTAACTGGCAGCTGACACAAAGGCCACTATTTGGACTAGGGTTAAAGTAGGTATCAAACAGAATATATCTAATACATGTAAGAACATCTTACCCCTGTTCTGGATATTTTGTGCATAATTGCTGCATACACTTATATATACACTAGTTTAGCTTAATGCTATTAACAAAATAAGCTTAATTGTAAGACAGTACAAATTGTGAAATAAATAGCCTTAAATGTCCGTTATTTCCAAATCTATAAATAAGCAGAATGGAGATTTCAGCTAAAAATAGCAAAGTCAGTGCCAGATGATCATGTAATGTGGTCTCAATAGCAAGTGATCACATGGTTTTCTTTGTTTAAAAATAACTAAGTATGCAGCGTGGCTTAGACAGGAAATACCTTTTGCAATGACGTATGTGGATTAATGCTTAACTGTTCACACACATCTTGGGCATCAATGAGCAGCCTGTCGCTTTTCAGGTAACAATGACTTCTTTGGTTATTTGAGAAAATCTTTTTTTTTTGTGCTGCGTGGATCAGTAAGGAAATACATTTTTAATGTCAATTGGAGTGTAATGCTTTACTTTTCACAAGGATGTAGGGCACCAGTAAAAAGTATTTTACCGGATCTTTTCAGAGAACAATTATTGTCCAAACTGTTGAATACCACCTGTAACTTTCAACGTATGGGCATTAGCTGTAAGAAAATGGTATTTCACATAAACTGTTCCAAGGTTGTCTGATTTGGAATTGACATGTTGGCTAGAAAAGATGTTGAATAATAATGTCATTCTCTTTCAATCATTTTGTTGAATGAGGATGCCAAATTAGCCGATTAGCTAGTAATTATAATTGTTTTGTTTATTTATTTTTTGCTATAGTAGCAGATAGCTAAGAATTAAGCTGGATTATATAAAAATATATATAGGATAGCGATTATGGAGACTTAATTATTCACCTCGGCCATGTTGTTGGCTCCACCTAGTCCCCCAGGGCACACAATGACATCATATGGCCCAGCACCCACGGCATCACTGAATGCAGCATCTGGGACAATCTGAACCTTGCGACTACAGGTGACTGGTTCTGGGCCAGCAAGTCCAGCAACAGTCACATCAATCTAGCAAAAAAAATAATATGATCCTAAATTTGACAAAAATGCCATTTAACAATTTACAATAACACTAAAGATAAAGTGGTAACTAATCTTAATGCACAAATACTGTTTGTTGTTGATTTCAGCGGGATATTATAAAAATGTACAGACAAAAGTTACAATTCTTTGGTACTACTTAGTCTTATTTTAAGATATCTATATTTCATGCAAAATCAACAAAGGGGAGTAAGAGATATGTTACTTGCAGACTGTAACTCGTCATGAATAAGTTTGCTGATTCTTTGCATTTTTCTGGATTATATTTTTTTCAGAATATGGATTGATTGCACAGTATCTTTGGACTTCATATACTTAGTCACCTGACCAATCATCCTCGGAAATTTGATAAGTGTAAATGTATTGCAACATTTGCTGAAGTGTAACCTTTATTGTAGGCAAATAAAGAACAGTAACTCGTCCCAACAAAACAGTCAAGGTAGAGGTCAATACTTACGCCAGCCCTTCTAAGGACGTCAACACTGATGACAGTTTCCATTTCTTCCGCCCCCTCTGCCAAAATCACGAGTGCTTTCGTCATTTTTAATGAAGTCGCGAAAAACGTCCTAGAAATCAAGAACGAAAATGACAACTTTGCAATCTGACAGCTAACCGGAACAAGCATTTATTAGACTGGTTACGAAAATAGTCGGTCTCACATTATGCGCAAAATAGGGGAGCCGGTCGAGTCGTACCTCGGGTCACTTCGTACCTGCTTTTTTTCGGTCACTTCGTACCTGCGGACAGGTCACTTCGTACCTTGGGACGGGTCACTTCGTACCTCTATTTTTGTGTATAGATAAACGGGCTTCGCACCTCTCTTGCCTTGAGGGTGTTTCTCTTCACACTTAGCGGTGGTGTAAAAAGCATATCATGCCTCTCACAATAAAGTTGGGTTAACCTATACATGTATGTGGTTTACTTTTACATTTCCCATTAGTAAATGAAGGTAAAAGATAACGAATAAATACAGTTGGAAAACAATAGATGTCATCTTTATTTACATTACACAATGTGCATGACATAAAATAAAACAAGTACAATAATTTGAAAATTTGATGGTTTGACATTTATTTACATTAAATCGATAGCACATGAAGAAGACAGAGAACAATAAATTTTGAATAATAAATGAAATAAATAGTTGTTAGCTTTATAAACATAACACAATAGCACATTTTATAATAGACACGAGTACATGTTTTGACAAGCAACCTTTATTTACACAACACAACATCACATTAACATGATAGATAATGAATAAAAGTAATCAAGCGTTGTCACATTATTTACATCTGTCAGCATTATAAATTGCACATAAAAAAGCGACAATACATTACAGAAGAAAAGTTCACAGAAACAGAAAAATATAAATGCTACCGCTCGCTCCTTTGCCGTGTCTATTTCATGTAGATTTCTCTATTTGGACTCTAACTAATACTTAGTGTTTACGCTAGTTTTCCCCTGATTATCATACCAACCACGCTCATCGTGTTCCAATATTGCACCAGCACCAAAAGTAAACTGATTTTGTTTGCTGCATCTACACTTCACGTGATCAACAAACCACGCGCCATCCTTGTCACTGCACCCAGACACATTGTGTATACATGTACATTTGAAAAATTCTGTTACACGACGGGTGTGTAGTCCTGTCAGGTTGCCGCCTCGAAATGAAGCTTGAGACAACTGGAGTCTTTGGCATCATCTTCTTGATTTTCTACAAATAAAAAAAGCCTTATTAACACTGTTAACTTAATGCGCTTAATACTGCTCAATTCATGTAAATTCAATTTTGTTAATTTTAAGTAATAAATGTATAGTTGAGTGTCCGCTGTAACGGACGGGTCCATAAAGTAGTTGTGGTTATGGATGCCCCTCTGAAATGAATTCCCAGTCTGTATTACTGATGCCGGACACATCGTGTTCTTTTTACGAATGCTACATACCCAGTAGCTGCCTTTCGTCGTGTCCCTCTGGAAGACAAATAATAAAAATATGTATGAACAAACTACATTTAGTTCTGTAGTGTTAAATATAAAGCGGCGTACGGAAATTTAATTATTTATTTAATAGTTTAATACAATTTTCATGAAAAGTTTCGCCTCTGACAGCTCTCTGCAGCTGGTGCACACAAATGATACATCGATTAATCCTTTCTTCATCCTTCCATAGGTGTACTGAGAAATCCCTGTAATTATAAAATGTCATTTCTTAATGAGTTATATAAATACTTGTTAATTTTCTTTTTATAAATAAACAAAACATTTTAACCTAGCACTCCAAGTACAATTTAAATTTAGCTCACCTGTATCGCCGCATCCTCTGTGCTGCTAACTGCTGCACCGATCACATGCAATGGCCTGGTGGTGGTTTAAAACTCTGCGTGAGCAATGCACACATAAGTACACTATAGACATGATTGCCTGTGTGTTGCCCACTTACATTGCAGTCTTACTTTTATACCAATATTTATGATAGAATAGAAAACTTATAAAAGTGAGAGGTACTATATGACTTTAGCCTATGTATCTATACAGCTAAACCGTGTAACTCTACACACACATAGAGGTACGAAGTGACCCATCCGAAGGTACGAAGTGACCCGTCCGCAGGTACGAAGTGACCGAAAAAAGCAGGTACGAAGTGACCCGAGGTACGACTCGACCGGAACCCCAAAATAGACGTAATCCCCCTAGGTACAGTCTGGCAATAAATAATCTCTAAAATTTTAGCATTTAAATAAACAGAATTCAAAGTTATTTATGAAAGAGACATTATTTATTTAATTGTAAAATCAATTTACCTCATTTACATAAAATACTTTATGTTATTTCTTTTTAATTTGTTATAACATCGCTATTTATTTAGTCTCTAGGTTAGAGAGTATGGTTGTTTGGTTGTTATGCTAAGACTTGCAATGGGAAAACTGATAATGCAACAATAATAACATCATTTAGCATCACCAGGGCACGTGTCGGAGATAAATTGAAGCTGTGAAACAATCCCATTATAAATTTTGTTGGTGTCACTGGAGGAAAAGTGTTGGATACCATTTAACTTTCCCATTAGTTGCCAATTAAAGTGTTTCGCGGGTACCTGTTTCGCTTAATTGGCATGGATTAATAGCATCATGAATCGACAAACGAAAGCTTTTCTGAAAGCGGCCGATGGGTCGTATTATCCACTCGCACCCAAAGTTACAACAATTGGAAAAGATGGGTGTGACATCCTTTTGCAGGTATGTATTCAGGAATATCGCCCCTTTTTGTCTAAAGTCTAGTATGCACTGTAGTGAAATGCATGTAGTCAACATGGACCCTGTCCATGTTGGTACATCACTAGTCTGGTATATAGTTTGCCTAACATCTTTCATCAGTTTTTAATCAGACAAAACAGCATTTATTTGCTGGAAAATGTGTGATTTAATTCAATTTTTCTGCTTTCATTGTTTTATTTTATTCTTGAAGACATTCATTGTATGTAATACCACACCCAGTCAAAATATCTGGATCCTATCATCTGCCCACATCACTACCATGTCTGACTTTCAATGAGTTATCATTAGCTAGGTATATCTTGGCCCAGGATTGAACCTGCAGACTCCAGTACCTGTCTTTGTTTTTTAAATACATCGCAGCGACCAATTATGATCATTTAAATGGCGTCCAGCTATTTTGGTGGAGAAATAACCCAGACAAATGTCTGAAAAGAACCACTGGTGCACCTCAGATCAGCTGGAAAATCTTCCCACATGAAGCCCTTCACCCCGATCTGGACTTGAAGCTACAGGGTGAGAGGCTAAGCAGTCAAAGGAGTTACAAATTAGAGACTCTACCACTGTGCCAACACACCCCTTTCGGGGTTCTAGTCCCATCAAATTTTTCCTAATTGTTAGTTCATTTTATAAGCCAAATTTATGTGACTGGGATTAATAATAATGTGCATTAAAATCAAAACAAAATTCCACTTTGATAAACAATGATTTGGTCCATGTGGAATTTTCTTTGGGTATATTTCAATAAAACTTGTGCATACTAAGCAATGAAGTTTATCTAGCATATTAAAGATATTAAAGATATTCATCAGTAGATATTATAAGACCTCCTAGGACCATGTAATTGTAACTCCTCAGCCCCCTTATTACATGAATTCAAGTTCTGGAGAAATTTCATGTGACGAGGTCTTCCAGCTGACCTGCTGGTATGGTATGTGATTCTACCCCGATATATGCCTGCCGACTTCCTCCACTAATAATTAGCTGGATGACTCCAATATTACCATAATTGTGTTGGTAAGATGGAACCATTTTCGTTATTGTTTGGTCTTCACATACAAATTTTGTTATAATGGCAACAATCGTCAATAGCCAATGAAACAAGGCCAATGTCTTTATGTAACCACTAGAGTTGGAATGAATGATCTCATATCAGGTACCGCAAAGAAATTGATGTTGATGAAATCCAAAATGAAAAAGAAATCCCAGGGATTTGAATCCACATGGGGCTGAGAAGTCTAGTATATACTTCAGCTAAGTAAGATCAAATCATTTATAATATGTTAGTTTGTTACAGTACTAGTACATATTAAAATAATATGCAGTACTTATAGACTTTTTACAATAAACATTCTGGGAATATTTTGTACAAACAGATTCTAATCTTTAAGACAATTTGTGCAAGTACATTATACAGCAAGTGTATAATGTCTTCTTTTTTCACCAGTAAGTGTTGAATACTGTTACATACTTAAGGCATCATAAATGTCTTCTACAAATTTCCCAAAAAAAATTTTCAGCTCACAAGGTTATTTACAAAGACACATAACCACTTTAGGGTCATTACATTGGGCACTAAGAAAAGAATTATGCAACTAGGCCTGAGAGAGAATCTGGGACCCAAAAGGATGGATGCTCTACCTAATTTGGCTGGTTATGTATTCTCTCCCTTCACCTGGCAAAGTTCGCTCTTAGTTATTGTACCATAACTAATTTATGTCATTTACATTGGCCACTGATGTAACATAAGAAACGAATCACAGGATGCCTTACCAACTGAATTTTACTGAATTAGTACTTTGCACAATTCTATCTTTCTGCAACACAAATAAATTCAAGGTATTCATTTTTTAATTCATTCAGATTCAAATCATCCAAGAAGGATTTGTTATTTGAACTTAATGATGTAATGTCCACTAAAGACTTATTTTTTTAACTATTCCTTACAGGACCTTGTAGCGCAATTGGTAGAGCATCGGCTCAATGTACGGGAGGCCTCAGGGTTCGATCCCAGGCCGTGACATACCAAAGTCGTTAAAATTGTAGTGGTATCGCTCCCTTGTTAATGCTCAAGCAAACATAAGGGTAATTCCTTGACTTGTTAGCCCCGTGTCATGATAATGTGACTGGGTTTTGTATCATGCCAGGTGTTCATGGCATGCTATACACAGTGGAGGCAGCACTATATTTGTTTCAAGTGGACACCTTCTCCAGATAACTGAAATACTGTTGGTGGGAAAATAAACCCGAAAAACATAAACATAACTATTCTTAATTGTTTAAAAATTTAAAAGAAACTTTAGTTTAATTATTATGATTAATACAGTCTAAATAATACATGGGTTAAAGTGCAACTCAGAGATAAAAATGACATTTTAATGGATTTTAATTAGCAGGTATGTATAATATGTATTATACGAGTAATAATTAAAAAATACAAATGAATGCTTATCGCAAGTAAAATTATTAAGTGTAATATGAAATATGTATAGTCTAATATTCCTGGCAGTAAAATGTATTATTAGTTCTGGTAGCATGATAATATAACAACAAATCAACAGAAACATTATATTGCTTATAGTTGTTATAGTAGTCTTTGATCATAGTGTTTATAATTTATGATGGTAATGATGTTGATGATGATGATGATAATGATGAAAAGGTTAATGATATTAACATCTTTGCTGACTTAGTGCATGTAGCAGTCTTTCATAAACCACTACAAATATCTTTTTTCTTTTGTTGTCCTACTTTTGTAAATCTCATCATTGCTGGTAACATCTTTGTTTATTGTTATTTTATATGAATAGATGTATATATTAATCCACTCAACATGCTTGTGTGAGACTCTGCTATAAAACAAGATGGTGCCTGTAACTACTAGTGAATTAATTACTTAATCAATAAACTGGCCTTGTCAGTTAATGGGAAAACATTTAGTACCCACTGTTGACACTGTTTCCTCTATCACAACAGCAGCTGTTGTAGATGTTGTTAGTATTGATCAGTAATGGGTCGCAACCTCACAAGCATCGTGATTGTTAATCATGTTTTACATTCGTTTGCTTGTTGCTAGGTGACATTTTAAAATACTGTTACAGAGATCTCTGGATAAGTGGGTTCAATCAGATTTGTTGATTATAAGCATAAGATTTAATGTGGCCACTGGTATGTAATGGTGGCACACCTGACTTGTAATCAAGAGACCTGCAGTTTGAGTCCAGGCTGTTGGTGGTCAGTTTTATATGTTAAGTTTTTTTAGTTCTTAGTTCATATATTGACAAAAATTATACATAATTCTGATTATGTCTGTTTGAAACTATGTTTTTAACTCCTGTTTAAATGCACTGTGACGTTTATATTTTTTTTAAATGAATATTATCCTCATAATGTCAGTTTAAAAGTACAAACAAAAAATGTATAGTATGCTCATAATATTCCCCCGGTATTAGTTTTTATAGTCAGCTTTTTTTAAATTCAAAACGAAAAATGTTGCCATTTAATTTTTCTGTGTAGATTTAATATCATTTTCTGGTTCATGAGATTTGAAATGATTGAACTTTCATAAACAAAAAAGTTGTATTCTAAGTATTTTTTATAAAACTTCTTCTGTATGCCCCAAGTTATCATTTGATGCCCGTAAAGTCCACACCGCACCCAGAGTAAGTAATAGCTCTCTGTTTCCAGGTCTGTTCAACTGTCCTGAGCACTGTCTCTCCCTCAAATCCCAGTTATCTGATTGGTTAATATAATATACAGTACAACCAATCAAAATCCTGGGATTTAGGTTTGTGAAAGAGTGCTTAGCAGCTGATGGAAGTCTTGAAGTAGCTTCAGTAATTTTGAGTGGTATTCCTATTAACCCTTAGCTTGTTAAGCACATATTTATACCGCTTGGGCAAATAGTGTAGATCCAGACCAACCTGCTGGGAGATGTCTGATCAGGATCTTCAACTATTAGCTTCTGTGTCACCTGCAAGGCTTTTGACCCTGCCATGAAATTTTTAGCCAATAACTAAGAATTTGGAGTGGGTTTTTTTTACATATGGTTGCTATAGTGACATTATTGTGTCGCTGTGATGTTGTACAAAAAGGAAACACTGCTTATACAGCTGCAAAAACTTTGCTGACAGGTTGTCAGGTCTCTGTAATTATAAGGAGGTCAACATTTTTATTTGAGTAATTTTTTAAGTATCTGTAATAAAAATTGCTTAAAATTATACTCTTGCCAATTCAAATCTCTACTTCTGTAAAAACTCAAAATTATCACAAACTGGCATTTATGATGTCAATATGAACAATAGATGATTATATAAATCTAATATTGGATGCATTGCTATGCATATGTAGTGGTTTGTTGAAAATAACTCTCAGCCTCATCATTCTGCCAGTATCATTTGGGATGGGATGGGATTTGCAGGCATTTTTGCTAATACTGTGCTGCGACATTTCTATCATTATAGCACAGGGGCACTTATGAGGTGCCCAGGGACTGAACCCGGCCAGTCTATTATACTGACACTGACAAGTCAGGCGTAATGCTGCCCCTTACCCCCAAGAATTAGGAGGGAAGCCACTACTACCAACTTTAAAGTCTTTGGTTTGACCCGGCCTGGGTTTGATCCCACGACCTCCCGATCCGCAAGCAGTATCATTTGACATTATGCACAAAAAAAATCACAATATTTGTCTTTTAAATTTTTTATTTTATAATAAGGACAGGTACTCTAACAGTATAAAATACTTCTCTCATATTCTCATATTATTTTCTTTAAATCCTATCTGTTTCACTCCATTCATACACCGTGGGATTTTTATCTATGATATCACTGTATTGAGAGTTAAATTTGAATAGATATTAGCCAATCAAAACAATGATTACATTTCCGCTACTCGTACATGTGAAGATATCTAAGTATTTGGAAACTTGAATTATCCTTGCATTGATGACGTCACTTTAGAAGGAAAGCTGAAACAATGAAAGAATGAGCTTTATCATTGGGTTGAAATCTTCATCGGATTATGAAGCAACCAATGAAATAAGATTACCAGACATGGCGAAAAGTAAACTAAACATCCCACGGGCATTAAATTGAGAGTAACGGAATGGATCGGTCGTGGGTGTCCGACGATGTGTGAAAATAAGAATATTTCTCATATTAAGAATATTCTCAAGGGAGATAACTAATTTCTTGTATTTTGTGAAAAGGAAACTACTGTCAAACCCAACTTTGTTAATATTTATTAAAACTGTCTCCTTGAGACAATGCTTATTACTACAAAAACATATAGTGTGTGATAACAGCAAAGGAGAGGACAAAATACCTATTACATCTACATACATGTGAACCTTTGAGGCCAAAGTGGGAAATTCTCAATTGCAAAGTGGAAGATTTGTTATTTTCATTTAAACCACAAAGGAAGTTATCTGTTTCCAAGTAGGGAGATTTTTTAAAATGTGTAAAACACCCCTCATTCTAAAATAATGTTGGACCTTAAAAGAGAGAGTCTATCTTCAAATATTTGCATCTTGTAAAAATTGTAGCTGTAATTATTTTCTTTACTTATTTGCCCTTTATTTTTGTCTCCACAGTCCAGCGGAGTGGACCAGCAACATGCTATTATTGAATACAGCGAACAAGAGGACTGTTACGTGCTGCAAGACCTGAACACAGCCCAAGGAACGTACGTCAATGATGTCAGGGTTCAGAACGCTGCCGTTCGATTGGCTCCTGGGGACATCATCCGATTTGGCTTCTCTGGAACTCCGTACGAGCTCAATATAGAAAACCCACCACCTGTAAGTCATGTTTTACAAATGTATATTAGTAACTTTGAAATTTATTTGACAGGAGTCCAGCATTTGTAGAAGGGTTTATTATAAGGTCCTTGCTATGCAAGTGTAACTTTTTTTTTTAAACTGTAATT
The DNA here is from genome assembly GCA_007844125.1 of Sinonovacula constricta. Taxonomy (NCBI): domain Eukaryota; kingdom Metazoa; phylum Mollusca; class Bivalvia; order Cardiida; family Solecurtidae; genus Sinonovacula; species Sinonovacula constricta. Next base: position 48,039,192 of record CM017566.1, read on the forward strand.
TTTTATATGTTTAGTTTTACTGTCTTTATATAAATTGTATGAGTTAGGGACAATGTTGCCCCATGCTAGTAACCTGTGGATTTAGTTAAAAAATGCCCTGTTTAAATTTGTCAATGCTACCTTTAGTGATATTAGTATGTTTTTTATTAATATTTTATTTCTCAGAAGGAATTTTGAGATAACTTATATGTATCTCATACCTAAGTTTTCCTTACAATTCATGGTGTTGACTTTTTGTGTTTGAAAAAATAAGCTGAATCACATATTAATATCATACCAACTAACCTGTTTAATATGTGTACAATATTTTAATCTTTATTAAAGCATGTCAATTTGTGTTAACATTGATTTGTGACTAATTATTTGTAGCAGCGTATGACCACTGCGTTCGGCCACCAATCAACTGTAGGTATCCCTTCTAACCCCTCCTTCTTCTTTGTTGTCATGGTTACAGGTGTAGATAGTCATGGTGATGGTGGAAGAAACCTTTAACTGTGCCCTGATTGGCTGAGTTTTTTCTTGGACTTTTGGCTCAATTAGTGTGCTTGCAGTTCCTTGCAGTTTTCACAATGATTTTAGTTTAGTTATCCATTTAAAAAGATAAGAATTACCTTTACGTTAATCAATAAACAATTGTTTTGGTATTTTTTTTATTTCTAATAAATTTATCTGAAGAAAAGTTTTATTTAAGGATTTTTTGCTAGTTAGCCAGTTTGCATTTATTTTTTCGTATTGAATTGCTTTTATAAACGCTTGCCATCATGAAAACTGAAGTGACTCAGCAGCTGTTGTGTTTCAACTTAAATTGGTTGTTAACTGACCTTAAACCTTCTTGGCCAGGCTGTCGTATGTCTGTTTGCTTAACTGTACCCTGAACATAAAACACTAACTCCATAATCCTTACTAGCAGATGAATAGAAGTCATTTTTGACATCCATTCAAAGGCAATTATAAATGCACAAAAATGAACTCTCTAGCAAGAACACACTATGATTTACAAGCATGCACACACTATCATTTACAAGCATGCATGCACTATCACCTACAAGCATGCACACACTATAGTATCACTTACAAGCATGTGCACACGATCAGTTACAAGCATGCACACACTATCATTCATAAGCATGCACACACTGCCATTTACAAGCATGCATGCACTATCACTTACAAGCATGCACACACTATCATTTACAAGCATGCACACACTATCATTTACATGCATGCACACACTCAAAGTCATTGACAAGCATGCTTACTCAAAACATTTTCATTGCGACCTAAACATTCAATCATACTCATAATATCATTTACAATCTAACACACTCAAACATGTGCAATGCACTTGTTTAAAGAAAACATACAAACATGTACACACAGTCATTTAATATAATGCACACTCACACATGCACACACAAGCATTTAGAAGAAAGCATACACACATGCACACACAATCATTTACCAAAATGAACACTCAAACATGCATACATAATCATTTACCAAAATGAACACTTAAGCATGTATACACAATCATTAACAAGAATGCATACATGCATGCACACACAATCATTTACCAAAATGAACACTTGAACATGCATACACAATCATTTACCAAAATGAACAGTTGAACATGCATACACAATCATTTACCAAAATGAACACTTGAACACGCATACGCAATCATTTACAAAAATGAATACTTGAACATGCATACACAATCATTTACAAAAATGAATACTTGAACATGCATACACAATCATTTACCAAAATGAACACTTGAACATGCATACACAATCATTTACCAAAATGAACACTTGAACATGCATACACAATCATTTACCAAAATGAACACTTAAACATGCATACACAATCATTTACCAAAATGAACACTTGAACATGCATACACAATCATTTACCAAAATGAACACTTGAACATGCACACACAATCATTTACCAAAATGAACACTCGAACATGCATACACAATCATTTACCAAAATGAACACTCGAACATGCATACACAATCATTTACCAAAATGAACACTTGAACATGCATACACAATCATTTACCAAAATGAACAATTAAACATGCATACACAATCATTAACAAGAATGCATACATGCATGCACACACAATCATTTACCAAAATGAACACTCGAACATGCACACACAATCATTTACCAAAATGAACACTCGAACATGCACACACAATCATTTACCAAAATGAACAATTAAACATGCATACACAATCATTAACAAGAATGCATACATGCATGCACACACAATCATTTACCAAAATGAACACTCGAACATGCACACACAATCATTTACCAAAATGAACACTTGAACATGCACACACAATCATTTACCAAAATGAACACTCGAACATGCACACACAATCATTTACCAAAATGAACACTCGAACATGCACACACAATCATTTACCAAAATGAACACTTGAACATGCACACACAATCATTTACCAAAATGAACACTCGAACATGCATACACAATCATTTACCAAAATGAACACTCAAACATGCATACACAATCATTAACAAGAATGCATACATGCATGCACACACAATCATTTACCAAAATGAACACTTGAACATGCACACACAATCATTTACCAAAATGAACACTCGAACATGCACACACAATCATTTACCAAAATGAACAATTAAACATGCATACACAATAACTTACAATAATGCATACACAGTCATGTACACACATAATTGTTTATAATGAATGTACACATAGAATCACCTTTGCAGACATTTATGAAACACTTTGAGACAGACAGCACACTTACCTTTATTCATAACCCGCATAGATCCATATACCTTCACTTCAAAGTCACCAGTTGATACTTTTTAATGGTCAAAGGAAAAGAGGAAGAATTGCTTTAGATCAATACAATATTTGTCACTATTATTTTTTATTCATCTTGAAAGCTCTCTCATGTGAAGGGGTTAAAGGTTTCTTCCGATCCACACGGAATGTTTGTCCAAGTATTATATGCATCCTGGCACTAATCATTGTTCGGATATGGATTTTTTCTTTGATCATTTTGTTAGTCAAACAGAACCAAGGGAAACTTATTATTCGAAATATCATCTTATTCAATGCATGTCAACAAGCATTATGGTTGTATTTGTCTAGAATTGTTTGATAGTTGATCTGTTAGAATTTGAGGGGTGATGAAGTATATAGGTTAATGTTGCTGCAAGTAATGTAGTATGGATGCATGGTGTGATTTGTTAAAGAAGTTTTAATGCCTAAATTGGCAATTTTAATTTAAAAATTTTATGAAATTATAAATCAGTTTTTCAAGGCACTTTATTTATACCTGTCAAATCATTTAGATATGAAAAGCAATAGAATTTTTATTCATTTAACAAGGATTTGATTATCAATGCAATGCTATTTGTGTTAATGAATTATAAGATGGGATTAGCATAATAAGGATTTGCAAGGATTATTTTCTGGATTAATTATGCCTGCAGTAAGTGATAATTTATTTTTGTTGTTAATACTAATTGTTAAGATATTCTTATTAAGGATATGTTACATAAGAATATTTTTTGCAGTAATTATGTTCACCAATTATGCAAGTATGCAAGTTTTGATAATCAAATTTGCTGCATGGAATATATCCATACAAAATCATCCTTTTATTAATTTCACATGACACAAATTGGAAATAAAATGAAAGTATTGTACTGGTTGGCATTTAATTGTTAGAAAACTTGGAAAATGAATACTTCTAATTTAAAAACTTTAATTTATAAATAATCACAATTATTTTATTTTTTTATCTTTTATCTTTTCATCCATGTTCTTCATGAAAAAGTCAGCATATAGAAATATAGTCTTCTTCATGTCCAGAATTTTTTTTTTTTTATCTTCAATATTTTTAGTCAGTTTTCTTTTATGAAACAATTTTTTTTTTATGAAACATTCCACATATGCAAAATATATACTTTTATAATATTTTTATATATCTCCTATAACATATTATAACATATTATCCATTATAAAAAAAATAATACATAAATCCTTTATTTCTTTGCTGATACTAAAAAAAAATTTGTTGACGTGTATAAAAGTTACTCTTTTTTTTAACATTTATTTACCTCGTTATAGGTGTGGGGGGTCAAGGTCACCCCCCTCCACACCGTACAGCAGTACATAAATCATTTAATGTATATAAAGGTAAACAAATGATTTAAGTAAATTGTAAGTATAATAAAAAATAGTGAGAAAAATATAGTGCAAAAATTATAACAACAGCATATCATAGATTGTACCGTATACAAAAATAAATAAATAACATGGTCTGAGTCAAATCAAACAAAGGTGGGCAACTGTCATTTGTACAAAAGGAATCTACAAAGAAATAAATATGGTAGGACCCATGGTACAAGTTAAATATGAAAACAACACTTTTAAATGTTTACCTACTAATAATAATAAAGTTACTTTTAACCATGACAGTAACTAGCACCTTTTGTTCTTGTATATTTTTATGCATGATTTAGAAAAGGTAGCCCCACATGCATAAAGTAACAATACTGCTGTTATATTCAGGCATGCATAGTAAAAAAAAATTCTTTCATCTTGGTATTTTTGCACATGTGTACTTGTGTATTTTACTAAGAATCATGCATGTTGTATATTTTTTAACTTTAAATTATTAATTTCTTATTGTACAATAGTTTAATTTTTAACTTGTTGGCTAGATAAAGAAATAGAAGTATTAATAGAAGAAGAAAAGTAGAAGAAGGAAAGAAGAAGAAAAATGCAATATTATGTAATTTAACTACAGTAAACTTCATATTTTAACGCCCCAGGGGGTGGGGTTGGGGGGATTATATTTTCCAAAAAAGGGGGCAGGAATTACAATTTAGTTACCTGTAGTTTTAGAAGTTTAATTTACCAGGTAGTTGAAAGTGAAGTAAACACTGTTCTTCATAGGATTGTTGGATTATTGAAGACATTATGCGGACAAATGGTGAATAAAGACAGTTTTATTTTACAAACATCTTTTTAAATAGTTTGTTCCTTCTTTTTTTTTTACTGAATATTTGGGAAGGGGGGGGGGGCGGCATTTATTAGAGAGGGGGCATTAATACGAAGTTTACGGTATGTTATTTATGGAGTATTATCAGTTTGATTTATTTTGACAAAATATGGAAAGGCCAATATTTTGAAGGTTAAAAAGTGCAGAAAGCATTGTTTAATAAACTTAATCTAGCAATTTATGGGGGTAAAAGTTTTCTTTCAATTTTATTTTTTTTGCTTATGAACAAAGTGGCAGGCAGAACTCTAAAGAAAAGCTTCTAGACTAGTGTAGTTCCCTGCTGTTTGGTTTCAGGATCTTGGACATTAGTTGGGAGAGTAATCAATAAAATTTAGAGTCTCTTATAGATAAAATAGTACACTGTTCAATCTATCTGTTTCCTTATTCTGTCTGTTAGTTGATTTTTTTTAAATTTTAGTACAAATAGCCTGGTACTACAAAACATCTATTCTTTCTGTCACTGGATTATTTCTCAATTCTGAATATTGCAATATATGTTAAAAAAATATTCAAAGTAATAACAACAGTAATAATAATAAAAATAACGATAATAAAATAATTATAATTTAAATAATAATAATATAATATCTTAGTTATTTTCCTTATTTTGATCGTGATAGTATTTATTATTCCTAGTTGTAATATTATTTACTAATTTTCCATTACTTACAAATTAATACAGTAAAATCTCACAAAAGGACCACCTCACTAAGGGGGACACTAAAAAAATACACAGGTGTCCCACTTAGTGAGGTTTTATAGAATATACAAGTATATTCTGCTATAAAAGTAAACAATTACAAATGTCCACATTGGGAACTGCTTGTTAGTCTTGCCTAGGTATAAACAACATTCTGGTCATCTGAAAACCTGGCCCAACTGGCAGAATTTCTCAGTTTAGATTTTGCTCAAACTTAAATTTTAACTGTTCAATATTTACTCCTGTTATATCTCCAACAACTCAATGCCGAACCTTAACCTTGCCAGATTAATGGAGTATAATGTAATTGTAACAGTATGTGTCAGTAAGAGGTTTTCTGGGAGGAAAAGTTTGAGCTTGAACAAAATCTCAAGTGAGAAATGTTTCTGCAATTTGGGTTGTATCTGGTAGCACAGTTGGTAGAGCATCGGCAGAAGGGTTCAATCTGGGGCCATGTCATACCAAAGTTATTAAAAATAGTAGTGGTATAGCTCCCTTGTTAACACTCATGCAAATTTAGTAGTGGCTACACTGGTCGGCTGGGTTTCAGGATAATGTGACTGTAAATGGTATTATATGCTATACACAGTGAAAGCAGCCCTATAGCTTTAAGTGGACACTGTCTCCAAATGACAGAAGTACTGCTGGTGGGACAGTAAACCCAACAAACAAACAATCAGGTGGTCGACGGAAAAAACACAATTGGGTCATAAGCCGATCATTAACCAATCAATCAGCTCCAACTGAACAACTGCTGTTTAATTTGTGTCAGTATCAACAGATCTACCCCCCATGGAGTGCATCAGACACTTGTTTAACTAAATTTATTATTTATAGTCAATTAGGAAATAATTTATTTCAATTTATATCAATATCCATGTTTACTTTATCAGTCATTATAATTAAGACCAGTTCTATTGCCCATTGCGACTAAATTTAAGAGTAAACATCTGAATTTTATAAAGTTTTTCGCCTGACAGTCAAGTTGTTGTTTTTTCTGGAACTTGAAAGTGAGTTCAGAAAGAGCTTTGTAAGATTTTGCTCCAATTACAGTACAGTTACAAAGAATAAACCTTTAAAAAAGACCATGTTGTTTCTGAAAGCAAACTTTGGCCATGTAAAACTAGTTTTGGGTCAGTAAATCTCTAAATGTTACATGTCCGAATGTATTGTATTGGATGTCAATTTCAAAGGCTATTATATAAATAAAATTTACTTTCTCAAAATGCTTTCATAAGAGATTACATCTCTAAACATCACCCAAAAAGTTGCCATTTAGCTTCTACTATAATTTTGGAGTTGGAGACTAATTGATAATACTTTTTTTCTGTATTTGCATTTAACTCTTGAAAAAGGCAACTTGCTGAAAATTTGAGTGTGAGCGTTTTCAGAAAAAAATATTTTACAGTTCCCCATGGAACAAGTTGCAAAATAATAACTGATAATAATTTGAAAACCCAACAATTTTTTCATGGGGTTAGTTTTAGAGTTCGAACCGGAGTCCAACTTCTGAAACACTTGACTCTGGATACATTTGTAGTGTTTTTGCTAATTTGGCAATAACATAACATGCAATTAACATTATTCTTTTAATAAAGTATTCATTTTTAGTTATGCCAGATTGTTTGTAAAGAAATGCTTTATGTTTTAATCAATTTTTTATGCAAAACAACATGTTCTTTCCATATATACAGTAACAAGATTAATATGAAATGTGTTTTCAAAAATATACACAAAGCGACTTGCCTAAGGACCAAGTTGTTACATTTGTGACAAGGTGTTGTTAGTTTTAACAGTTTTCAGGCCAAACTTCATACAAACAGCTCTTCTGTTGAATAGTTGTTTGTCATGTGCTGACAATGCGGGTTGTGGTTGAAGGACCACACTTAAAAAATCACCAATAAATTATAGAATGTTCATTTGAACATTAGCCTTAACCCTTCACTTGCTGGAAAAAAAATTAGAAATTTAATTAATTATAATAATTAATAATTTTAAAAAATAGATTGTGGCATGTAAAACTGGTTAAAAGGTATTTCTAGTAAGTAAAGGGTTTTTGTTTTTTCATACTTAAATCATTATAGCAAAAATATATTTTTCACAATAAAATGTATATATGTATTTCTTTGTATTTTTAAAAAATTTGTTTTAGATAAACTAGTATCAACTTTTATGACACAATTTTTTGTATACATGTAGGCTTATATAATTATTTTATTTTAGCTTGTTAGTTTTAAGGGTTCTTAGGCTGATAAAAAAAAAGAAATAATTATGTTTATCTAGACTTTTGTATAAGTAGTTAAGCATACATAGTCTCAGAAAGGAAATTTTGTTCCAAAGTCCAATTAAATTTATACTTCATGACTTTCATATATATATTTCATAAGTGTAAGTGGCAATATTGACTCCCAGAGTGACGGTTAAAAGATATGTCAAGCCAACCACCTCTTCTGTATACACCATCAACCATTTTTTACATGGCTCTAACAGTGTTATAGACAGGTTCAGAAAATCAAGTTAACCGCTCATTAATGCCAATGTACATATCCACATACATACCTGGGTGAATTTAAAACTTAAACAAATATGCTTCAGTGTAGAGTTGCAAAAATCTTTTATAGCCTGTGTTAAGATATGCAAGTTTTAACAAGTGAAAACCTCTAAAGCTATATAGACAGTGCTGTCAATTTACTTTAATGGGGAATAGCCTACTTGGATAGCAAGTATGTATGGTTTGGTCTAGTGTGTGTGTATGTGTTATTGCCTATAGCAATGTCAATATGAACAGAGGTCCCCAAAGTTTTTATAAAGATTACTGAATGGGGTACATTGGTGAAATGAAAATTGTCTCCCTTGTTAGATAATATCCAAGGTTGTCCAAATAGTAGGTAGGTCCTTTTAGTTGGAATTCTTGGACTTTATCACCTTTTCTTTTACAGAAGGTGCAATTACAACAGTAAAATTTCTTACTTTTGCATAAATATGAGACTCAAATCCATTGAAATACTAACATAGAGCACGCATTTGAACTCTCGCACTTTTGGAGGAAGACTTCCTCTCTTAAGGTTTAAAATTATTTGAAAATGAGGGATGTTTTACACATTTTCAGACATCTCCCTACTTGGAAACAGATATCTTCCTTCTTTGTTATTATGAAAATAACAGCGAAAATCTTCCACTTTGGCCTCAGAAAAAGTACTTATGTATGTTAAAGATGTTATTTAAACAACAAATTTGAAGTGTTTATTGATTATGGTTAACATTTGCAATCACAAGAAAGGCATAAAAGTCAACATACACTCAAAAGTGTACAAGCATACAAACCTGGTAATCCAAATGAACTTATCCTCTTTTATTTAGAGATTATCCAGGGGAGACAATTCTCTAATATCTCCTAAGTTAGTAAGTAATGGTAACAAAGACAAGTGACAAAGAAGTGACAAATAAGTTGTCTTCTTATTTTACATGACATTCAGGATAGAGCCATAAAGGACATATTCATACTGATTGGCAACCCATTGAATATGTTTTGGCAATGGCTGTATGTAAATTTACATAAAGAACTACACCTACTGAAGCCTCATCTCTTAACCTGCAAGGAATTTCTAGATCAGGCTTCAGCAAAAAGTTAAGGTCCAGATTATCCTGCTTCTATTTAAGAGCTGTCTGATCAGGATCTGCATTATTTGCTGCTTAGTTTTTTGTGATCAGTGCATGGAGTTTTCAACAGATAATTAGCAGTTGTAACAAGGTTATTCACAAATGTAGTCAGCTTGGCGTTACATTTCATTGTTGACACATACATGATTGGTTGTTATACACTTAGCACAATACATGCAAAGGTGGCAATAACCTGGCCAATTGGAATGCGTTTAAAAAATTTAATTGCCTTTTCAAAGCTATGCACCAATGTTATTATATAAATATCACACCCCGCAGAAGGGGTGCCCATGGCTGAGCGGTTAGAGTCACTGACTTGAAACTCCTCAGCCCCTCACCACATGGGTTCAAGTACCTGTCAGAGAGGACTTTCACATGGGGATCTTTTCCAGCTAACCCCTGCCGGTGGTTTACCCAGATATAAGTCTGGGGTCTTCCTTCACCAATAATTACCTGGATGTTGCTAATATGACCATAATTGTGTCAGTGTGATGTACCAAGAACAAAACAAACATCCCATGGATGGTAATAGCATGCCACCGTGAGATTGGTATATCATTGGTATATCGAGGATTGATAAAAATATATGCGAGATCAGTGGGGGCGTAGCGATTATTAGAATAGATATGCAGTTAATATAGAATATAAATAAGGGGTGCAATGTGAGAGAGGAAGAGCAAAAGTGGATGAGCTAGAGGGAGGTACTTATGCTACACTGTTGTTAGATTGTAAAATGTAACTTTCACTAATTAAATTGTAATCGCTGGATGATGTTGCGTTCTACTATGGGACTCCGACATGTCACAACATGGCTGTCAGAGTATTTTAGACAGGTTAAGAAAATCAAGTTAACCACTAATTAATGCCAATGTACATACCCAACTACATACCTGGGTGATTTTATGCTTTCCCCCTCCATGGAATATAATATTTATTTTATTATACTGAACAAATAACTTGCTAGGAAGAACAAACAGTGGTAATACACCTATAATTAACCAGTATTTACACATTTCTGGATTCCTTACGACCTGTTTTTCTTGTTCTCGGGGTGTTCAATTATGAAAACTTAAGAGAATATTTTCTGTTAAAATATAAAAATATTTAAGGACAGATAAGGAAAGTTCTTACAAAAATAATTTGCAAAAGAAATTCTAATGAAAACAGCCCTGTAAGGGGCACTTAAACATTTACCAGAAAATACCGGTAACACTAACTAAAGTTCATCCATTTATCGACATTTGAAAGTACTGGTAAGTTGGTCAAATATTAAAATCAGTCTAGATAAAAAAATATCATTCAATAAAAAGACAAGATATAGTACTTGCCAAAAAGGCATGGAATTGATACAACAGTTTTTAAAAGATTCCCTTCACAATGAAACACAGAGCTTGTATAGATAATCCCACTGATTTATATAAATGGTAAAGTGTCCGATCTCTCACCGCCTAACAGTAGAGTTATTTAGCTGTACATACTGTCTATTTCACGCTTTTAAAAGAGTAAAAAATCAATAAAATCACTGGAAAGCCGCTATCTCTATGCATGGATTATAGCTGGGTAATATAGGCGGAAACAATTTTGGCATGTTACTTTCAATCCAATGATAGCAACTTTCTTAAGGCAATTTGTTTGGTCCCTTGTGTGTAGGGATATTTACTTTTGTAAAAAGAATGAATTGAGATGGATGTGCTAGTGCTATGTGTGTGATTGTGAAACTCGGGAAATATTTTGTGGAAAAAAAATGGAAGAATTGTATTTGTTACAAAGAGTGTCAAAGGGCTACCCATTAAAGGTGTGTGTGTTTTCTCTGGAAAGTTATACTAAAATACTGAACTTTTTAAACTGACACTGGCTCAAACTGATGTTTTTTCTTTTGTTTTCTTAAATTTGTTGCTAAGTAAGAAAAACATTTGTCTAAAAACTTGGGGAAAGATTTAAACACTAGATTGCAAGTAAATGCAATATCCTGTACTTCATTCCAAGTTCTTTGAATATGCATGTAATTTACATAATTTATGAAATGTAAAATGATTATTTGTTAATAAAAAATTAACAATTAAATTGTTTTCATATGTTTAAGAATTATATATAAATATTTTTTATTGTTTAAAAATATTTTGCTCCCACAGAAATGAAGATGCAATTAGTTTATATTTAATGCAATGTTAAATGATCAGTTTGTTAATAAAAATCTCTTTTCATATGTTTAAGAATTATATATTAATATTTTGCTAATTTTCCCATGGAAAATAACTTTCTCATACTTTTTTCAGCTCAATCTTCATCCTTTCATCTGAATGTTTCACACCATTGTGCATGTTGTAATGGACGTTGCATGTACATATTCACACAACATTGGTGCATGTTGATCAATTCTGTTTCAATCAGCCTTCACATTTTATTTAAATTTACAATCAGCCAGTAACTACGGGACAAAAATCTCCACGTAATTGTTGCTTAAGGTGCAGAGATTTTCAAACACCCAATACTAATTGGAAAACGTAACAATACATCCACTGCAACAAGATAATTAAAGTTCGAGTTTCAACTTTCTCTCACCTGAATAGCACTGATAGTCACGCTAGAAGCTATTGTGAATTGTGTTGTCGCAATTTTGTTCGGCTATTTCGTATACAAGTGTAAAAAAATTATGTTCCTATACATATAATAGATTTGTTTTTATGTCATTGGATTGTCTATATAATTTTAATACGTGCCAATATATTTAGAAATTGGTTATTTAAAAAGGAAAAACTATCAAACCCACTTATATTTGCATTATTTGTATCCAATAAATTTAAGATTCTTTTAAGGACACATAACCAGGCCAAACAGACGTGCTCATAATAATATTAATAATTTCATTTTTTTTTTATAGAATACTGTTGTCATTTCATATTATTTTAAGCACTTTTTTGTCACTTTTTAAAATGCATATAAATATTGTAATCAGTATTATCAACAACTATAAATGTGTATTTGGGAAAAAAAAGGACAAATACTTTGCTACCTTGTGCTGGAGTTTGCATTTCTATGCTGTAAAAAATGTCTGACAAGGAAAAAAAATACGATGAACCTTTTGTGTTGGTAATGTAAATTCTCCCACTTGTTCATACATGCACTTATAATAGCTAGACATTTATGGTGAGATGGTAAGAGTAACAAGTTTCTGACGTATATCCTGGGGACGCTCGTGGCTGAGTGGTGAGAGTCGATGTCATGAAACTCCTTAGCCCCTCACCAACCGGGTTTGAGTCCCAGGTTGGGTCGGGGTGAGAACTTTCATGTGGGGAGATTTTTCAGCTAGCCTGTGGTTTACCGATTGTTCTGCCCAGATATAAGTCTGAGGGTCTTCCTCCACCAATAACTATCTGGATGTCACCAATATGACCATAAATGTCTGTACAATATTACAAAAAACAACAAGCAAACATATATCTCACTTCACACCACTGAGATTTAAGTCCATACTGGAATGAAAACTTTTCAATGAGGTCCACCAATTGTCCTGAAGAGCATCACTCCTTCGACCCAGACCTTTGTCTGGGGCTCCTTATATACCAATAATTGCTTGATGGCTCAGAAATGATCGTTATTGTGCCGATGCGATGTATCAACATCAAATCATATACTTATATCAAAACATCTGGACCTCCTACAGTCTCATGTTGTATGTTTTTGAGACAGCATCTCAACTTAAGCTGGTGTATTTAGCTGTAATCAATAATAAATCAAGCACTTGTCAACGGTGTCAAACCAATTAATCAATACCAGAGATCAATGTAGGGCCCCCAATATCTTGTTTGTTCTACAGCTAGGATAACAACTAGGGCCATGCCGATATACAATATCACCATTCAAGTAGTCAGCCCAAACAATAGAGCCTTTAATACATGGGTATTCTCTGAGAGATACAGGTATGGTGTATGGAAGGAGACAAAAATGCCAGGTTACATTCTGGCTTCAAAAGAATTTTGGAGGACATTACACACGAAAATGATCACAGGAATATATATGCATTACAATTGTTATATATTACTCTAGTTACACCATGTAAAATGGTGTCAAAAGTTTGTTAACACTTTTTTTATTTCTCAAGAACACATTTCTTTCTTGATTAAATTTCCAAAATAACATTCATTATTAAACAACCTATGTTTCTAACAATCCTTGTTACTGTTTGTGTTATTTTTCACCTTCCGAACATGCTGAAAGCACTCTCTTGCATAAGGCTGATAAAAGACTACTGTGTTATCAGTATCATTCATCTTTAAATAAGTGGTCAGCTGAACAAGTCTTTGTTTCTTTCTGTCATTCAATGAACAATTATTTGTAACTTTTGCATTCAGCAATATCTTTACTATTATAGCATATTAAAACAAAAATACTTTAGTAGCCTTTAAAATAATAGTTTAGTATACTCTAATTATTTTCATAAAGCTTAAATCCCAAACTCTGCTGAAAAACTTAAAACCACACTTATTGTAAGGAGACAAAGTCTGAAATTCCAAAGCAAAATAACCACAGTTTTCTGCAAATCATTGAATTTTAGCTGTTCATTGAAACAGGGCTTTTAAGAGGTTTCTAATAATGAGTTCACATTTCGAGAGCTTGTTTGGTTATGGGTATTATTAGTATATGGTTTAAAAGGAGGATAAAGTGTTCAAGTTGTGGGCGTGGAGTGGGGACAGCCTAGAATTAGGTTCTCCAGTCTGTCTGTCTGTCCATCCATCTGTTCATCCATCTGTCCATCTGTCCATCATGGACACAATTTTATCCAGGCTTCTCCTACAGTTAGTTGTCTTGTACATCCGTTTTTATGAAATTTCACTGTTACCTTTAGTGCCAAGGAAACCTGATAAGTTCCGACCACTTTTAACAATATTTAAGATGTTACTACAAGAGAGAGATTTATAAACAGAGAGCAGGATGGTTGGATGTATTCGTTAGTCCTTGGTTAACAGTTTTATTTTTTAATATAAAAATCACTTAATCTTAATTTTGATATTCTTTTTACAGATTGCCTACCCTCCAGTCCAACAAAGACCCCCATGGACCGCCAGTCTTGCACTCATCACTGACGACCAGACACTTTACTCCAATAATAACCAAGTAACATCACAGGCGGGGCTTCCATACATAACCACACCCACTCTCACCATCCCCTCAGCTCATTGGACACCTGTGGCACACCCACAACAACCAATGCCCCGCCCACCTTTGAGAAGTAGACCACTCAGTGCAGGTGCAAGACGACCTGCTTCTACTTATGAAAGGTAATTGATCTAAAGATCTAAATAAAATAATTATATTAATTTATCTTTAGATAAGCATTTTATCATCATGCTCGTTTTGTTAGAGAAAGACTCCAGACAGGTGTATGGGAGGATCCACTGAGGCACCACAGGTCAGTTTAAAGACAACCCCACATGAAATTGGGAGTGGATCTGATCAGCTTGATTTACTTGATTCATCCATTTGTATATGTAACAGGTAGAAAAATGTGCAGCCAGTTTAGGACTCAAACCTGAGACCCTTCACTAACAAGGCGAAAGAGCTTACCGAACCGCTTACACGCTCTTTCCATGTCACCTGACTTCAAACACCCTGGGCAACTTTAAATTAAACCATGAATTTCCACAAACCAATAGTACTTTCTACATGCAACTCACAAGTTCTTCTCAGTTACTTAACAACTGCTGGTCATTTTTGTTGGGCACTATTGTAACAGGTCGAAAAATGTGCAGCCAGTCCGGGACTTCTGACCCAGGACTCTTTGCTAACAAGCTTAATGCTCAACCAACTGAGCTAACCAGACCACTTACACATTTTCCCCTTTCACCTGGCTACATGTACTAGTAGTTAATATATTTCTGTATTTTTTTATTTTTATAATCCTTTTTTTTGTTGCCTTCAAAGGAAATGCCCTGTGGCAGTGGTTTCTTAATTGTGATTGAAACTTGGTAATCAATACCAGCTTCAGTATTTAAAATAACTTCACATGAGAAAAATATTTACAGCACAGCTTGAATGTGCTTTGATCTTACCACAATAATATGGAGATGAATTCAAAACCCACTTTTGAACAACTTTCCCTGTCATTTTTTTGCAATTATACACAAATATTTCTCAGCAGGCAGTATTTCTTTTAAATTCTTTTTTAGTCATTCAGGTGTTAGATCATGTCATATATCACATATTATACAAATAGAGACTTATGCTTTGGTAAATATATAGTTTTAAGATCCTGGGTAATGTGATATTGACCGAGGATACTGTCCGAGGTCATGTCGTATTAGCAAGGTCAGCAGAACTATATTATGACCGAAATATGTGTTGTTATATCACATACCCTAAAGCACTGTCCCAAAGAATCACACCAGCCTGTATTTTTTTTAACATAATAAGTTTAAACATATCACATCCATGTATACAGTATTAGTGTTTTAACAGGATAAACCGTAAAATGACAAAAAAGATTGAGCAAAAAGTTGCAAACTTAATATCTGCTCTCCCCTTGAGAGGTCAAGCAGTTAGAGCGATTTCTAACTCCTCAGCCCCTCATTGTGTGGGTTTGAGTCCAAGTCAGAGCGAGAACTGATACTTAGTGAGGTTTTCCAGCTCACATGCGGTGCACCAGGGTTCTACCCAGGCATGGGTCTGGGGGTCTTCCTCCACCAATAATTAGCTAGACATAGCCAATATGACCATTATGATGTTGGTGTTATGTAACAAATAAAAAATGGAACATAATTATATTATTTGTTGTTTTTTCTTGTAGATTGCAAACAATTGGAGGAACAATGCAGGCAGCTACCTCAGCTGGGATAATGTCCCCTTTACCACGAAGTAAGTTCACACAATAGTAGTAACAAATTATCATTATATTCAACAACGAAATTCTCCTAGTCTAATATTTACACGACTCCTACTTTTTTTAAAAGACATAGATCCACACCTTCATTTCAATTGTTTTATCTTATTTTATTGTTTAGATGGACAAACTAATAATTTGTAGATTGTCGAAGCACAACTTATTTTATCTGTTGATCATCTGATCTTTTTTACTGATTTTAAATATTTACAGATTTTGAGATATGCTTAAATGCTTCAAATTTCTACTAGTACCTTTTTACCTAGTATTTATTAAATACTTTTTTGTTTCAAATCACTATTTGATTTCTTTTCGAATGTTAATTAAATGCTTAATATTTCTGAATATTACTTTGTAATCAGCCATTCATTTGTAGCTTTACCTTCAATTATTTTTTTTCTTCTGTTAAACATTTTTAGTTTTAATGTTTAAAATTGTCGAAAAATTGCAAAAAAACAAGCCAAGAATGAAATTGACGTAAACGATTGTTTATAAATAAATAATTTTAATATATTTAGTTCAGAGTTGGCAACATGAAGGCAATAAAAGTAAGACATAATGCACCCATCTTGTATAGGGGATTTTTCTTGTTGTGATCAGATATAGTTGGTGAATCTGGAATATGAAGAATGCACATTTTACAACACACACACACCTCGTTTAATATTATATTGAGCTTACCTGGTGTTGTTTATAATTAAACTTTTTCTTAAATCAATATAATAATTAAAAATGTGTTAGAATGTTGGAAAATGTTTTTGGAAGCTTGGAAATTAAGTGAAATAATTAATGAAAAAGAATTCTCTGGTTTAATCAACAATAATATATTTAATTTTACAAATGTGATTCTTATATAGACAATTTATGTTACAATGTCTTTAAATGATTTGAATTTCCCCCAAGTAACTATATTTTCATAATAGAATGTATCCAGGGGACCTGTGGCGGAGCCGTTAGAGTCGTTGACTTGAAAACTCCTCAGCCTCTCACTGCATGGGATCCAGTCCCGGTCGGGGAGATAACTTTCATGTGGGGATGTTTTCCAGTTAACCCTTACCGGTTGTTCCAACCAGACATATGTCGGGGGTCTTCCTCCACCAACAATTAGCAGGATGTCGCCAATATGACCATACTTGTGTTGGTGCGATGTAACAGAAAATAAAACAAACAAATGATGTGCGTTACCCCCAAATAGCTATATTTAATGATGAATAAAATGTAGCCAAATGTATAGTAGAGTTATGTGATAACAACCTAGGACAATCATAATATATCTGACATTCTTTAATTGATATTAAGACAAGATTTACATACTTTTTTTATAATTATTAAAATAGTTTTAATTGAACGAAGTGAGTTATGACCAAACCAGCTAATTGCATCTAGAATAAAAATAAAAGGATTTTTTTTTGTGCAGCTGCACCTAGCAACAGTTACTATGAATGTTGAAAGTTGCATTGCAATGTCATTGCCAGAGAAAGCAGTTAAATTATTGCATGCGTCTGTGTGTGTGTTGTTGAAACATTTTGATGCTCCATATTTTGAGCAAAGATGAAATTGAAAGTTTTGTTTTCAGTGTATTTGTAAAGAATTTCTCCATTTTAACAGCTGTAAACTCAAAAGCGTGGACTGTTCAAGGTATCTCATCCTCATGGAAGGATTATTTTTCATTTTTCACAAGCCGTGTATACATCTGACATGTCTAACCATGGGTCAGGCTCATTAAGGGGAGGTTACTCTGATAATAGAGTTAGACTAGAAAATAGCTTTTTTGATAGACTAGAATATAGAATTCCTAGTACATGTAGTTGGAATGAAGGCCAATGGTCCCGATATAGAGGGTACGGGTGTTAAATTTCAAAACAACTAGTTGCAGTGTTCTTTAGAGAATACTAATATTAAGAAGATTTTATGTGTTCTTGTGTCATAGAACGTATTATGATCAAATGATATTCTGTGTTTGATCAAATGCAACCTTTGGTTGTGTGGGGTCTTCCTCCACCAATAATTAGCTGGACATTGCCAATATGACCATAATTGTATCAGTGCGATGTAACAAAAAAACAAAACGAACAAAACATCAGAATCAGACAGGGAAAAAAAAAAGACTCAGTGCAGGGTCAAGACGACCTGTCACTACTTATGAATGTTAATTGAATTATTAACTGTCAAATTAGCTAATCAAATTAAAAGAGGACTAAAGACAATAGTATTGGAATCTCCTACTGAGCTTGACCCTGGAAATATTCTCAACAAAAATGCTTGGTCAGTGTACTCCATATATTTTGTTTGAAGCCTTATTCAAAATGCACACCCCTCCCACACATTTCTGTAATTTTATGCCACTGTCAAATCTTGTTTCCCAACCTTATTTTCACTCATACTTCTGTTTAACACCCCTTTTGTAAAAAACATCTCTGTTACCTTCACCAAATTGTTACCTTACTATTTCTTCACTGGTATTCATTATTAATTAATTTTTGTGTTTCATACCATAATTTAAATTTTTTCCTCAAATATTTATTTTTAATCCTTTACTTGCTGGAAACATCTTGAGGTGGGGCACCCGTGGTCGAGCAGTTTGTTGACTTGTAACTCCTTAGCCCTTCACCAAGTGGGTTTGAGTGTCTTCGGACCGAGAACTTTCATGTGCGTAGGTTTTCCAGCTAACTTGCAGTGAGCTGGTTGTTCTACCTAGGCTCTGGGGTCTTCCTCCACCAATAATTAGCTGGACATTGCCAATATGACCATAATTATGTCGGTGTGATATGACAGAAAAAAATAATAACAACAACAAAAAGACGTCTTGAGAGTGGGGTATGTTTTATGTTAATGAGTTGAAATGTGTTTCCAGCAAAGAAGGGGTTAAATGACTTCAATTATTGCATTGTATTTCCTATTAAAATGTCAATTAAATTTCTGCCATTGTTATATTAAGTCTATTTTTAAGTTATATATACGTTTTTCAAGATATTTCTGGGTTATGATGAATAAGTCAAATGTACACTTAAGCATTTTTGTAGTGGACACCGTATTTGAAGGATTATTTAGTTAAAACTATTTTCTGTTTGTCCATTTTCTATCCTTTTCGTATGTTTCTGCTTCATTTTTGTCTCGCTGTCTCTCCTTTTAGCACAAAGTAGTAAAAACATGATTTGGCTGAATTTGTATTTTTTATAAAATAATTTAGATGTCATTTATCCAACTTAAATTGCAATAATTTATTATTAGCAATGACTGTATACCCAGTTATGTTAATGAATATCTAATGCTTTTCTATGACACAATGTATTTAGTAAGAATTTAATTGACTGAAAGCTTTTTAATGTTATATCTTTACAATTCTATATCTCACAAACTGCCCATGCAATTCTTGTATCAGAAGTATAACAATAAATTTCGTGTAAGAAATGCTAACTTTTTATAGATCTATATCTCAAGCACACTTAAGCAGTAACTACAATAAAAATTACAATAATTGTTTAAAAATATTACTTCCTTTCATTATAAGACATTATATAGACTGTGCAGATTGAATTTTTGTTGTCATCAAATATATTTCATGTCTTCATAGTGCATATGTATAAAATTCACAGCATTATGCTGTTTATGAACATGATGTTCAATCTACCCTTTATATACAAGCAATGCATACATGTGAACTCTCCTGCTTATGGAGGGAGACTTCCTCTATTAAAGTTAAAAATCATTTAAAAATTATTGGTGTTTTACACATTTTCAGAAATCTCCCTTCTTGAAAACAGATAACTTCCGTCTTTGTTTATATGAAAATGACAAATCTCCCACTTTGCAAGTAAAAAATCTCCCACTTTGCAAGTGAAAATCTCCCACTTTGCAAGTGAAAATCTCCAACTTTGCAAGTAAAAATCTCCCACACTGCAAGTGAAAATCTCCCACACTGCAAGTGAAAATCTCCCACTTTGCAAGTTAAAATCTCCCACTTTGCAAGTTAAAATCTCCCACATTGCAAGTTAAAACATGTTAAAATCTCCCACTTGCAAGTGAAAATCTCCCACTTTGCAAGTGAAAATCTCCCACATTGCAAGTTAAAACATGTTAAAATCTCCCACATTGCAAGGGAAAATCTCCCACTTTGCAAGTGAAAATCTCCCACATTGGCCTCAGAAAAAGTTCACATGTGTGACATTGTGATGAAAGCTTTCAATCATCCAAATGCATATTTTTTATAATTTACAGCTTGTCTTATGCCATATGCTGAAAATGGTTATAAATCTGAAGTTTCCTAAAAATATAATTTCTAATGGAGTGACCTTTCCCATATATCCAGGCAGAATTCTTATTCTGATATAGCAGTTAAGATCTTTGGGCTCTTTTTGTTTCTTTGTTTGTTTGTTGGGTTTATCCTTTCACAAAAAAAATCTTCACTTATCTGGAAACTGTGCTCATGTCAACCAGATATAGTGCTGCCTTCACTGTGTTAGCCTGCAGTAAACACCTGGCATTATACCACACCCAGTCATATTATCCTGACACCAGACCAACCAGTCATGAATCTACACTTACATTAACTTGAGTTTAAGCAAGGGAACTATACCACTGCACCTGTTTACACCTTTGGTTATTTTGTAGCTTGGGTTTGAACCAAAGGTTTCCCAAATCTGGAGTCAATGTTCTACTCAAAGTTCTACCAGGTCCAACAGTCTATGTTTCACAGCTATTTAAAATTATGTTTAAAACAAAAAAGTTGATTTTTATTCCTTTAAAGGTGGTATCCAACAGTTTGGACCAATTTTTTTTTATCAAATAACCAAATTGTTACCTGAAAAGGTCATGCAAAATGCTGCTCATTGATGCCCTAGATCTGTGGGAAAGTGAAGCATTGCACCACAATCGTTATTACAATCATGTATTTCCTATCAGAGCTGTGCTGCAGAGACAGCTTTTTTTTAAATTAAGAAAACCATGTGACAACTTACTTTTATGACAACTTATTTTTGAGATCGTATTATATCGTCATCCGGGTAGTCCACACTGATGTCGGTATCTATTTTTAGCAGAGATCTCTCATGCTTATTTATAAATTTGAAAAAAATGAACACTTTTTTTTGTGTTTTTTTTGTAATGTGTACTCTCTCATATATAGGTAATGTTCAAAATCGCTTTTACTTAGACTAAAGTATCAAATTTATGCAGAAATTATGCATACATTCCCAGAAACCTTGGAAAAATATTGTTACATGCTTTTGGTGTAGGGAAACTGTCGAATACCACCTTTAATAGGTCATGGGTTAGATTCTTATCGACAAAATGGTTGAATTCACACTAGCATATTAGATTATTACTTAATTTTGACTTGTTGCTTACAATTTTAAAGTTTTTGCAGTCTTTTTTTAGATATTTTTAATATTATAAGATTGACCGTCACCTTGTTGTTGACTCCATATAGTTCTGAGCTAAATTGGTATACAAGAAAGAAGCTAGAATATTTGTTTAGTTACTGATATAGACAGTCAAGAGATTTTATTCTGTTAAGTGAAAAATTGTGCATAATATACAAATTATGATATACATTTTTTTAATTGTAAAACATTATAGACATTTTAAGGACTGTAATTATGAATGTTGTTTTATATATTGTTGATGTTAATTGATGCTAGGTATATGTTCTGTACTTTTTTTTAAACTGTTACTATATGAATATAATAAAATATTTGAATATATATTAATATTTATACAATGTAAGCAAAAAAATTCATTTAACATTTATTGCTGAATCCCTTTGTAAGATATGGTAAGGCCAGGGGTGAATCCAGAAAATTTTGGTAGGGGGTATGAATCAAGATCCATTCAACTTTGTTACAGTAAATACTAGGTATATATGCACAGTAAGTGACCGTAACTTTGACCTAAGCAGTCAACAGACAATATTTACTTTAAAAGCTTAGTATTTTTGAAGCTTACATGCATGTGTTTTCACCCCCTCCCCCCTGGATCCACCCCTGGGTAAGACATGCAGCCAAAGCCTTTACTTGAAAACACCATTTAATCTATAATTATAATACATACTACAGCTTATGGTGTTTCCACAACGCAAAGGTTTAAGGACAGATTAAATGTACCGGGCCGAGCAGTTAGTTGCTGACTCATAACTTCTGAGCCCCACACCACGTGGGTTCAAGTCCTGGTCGGGGTGAGAACTTTCATGTGAGGTTCCCAGTTTACCTGCGGTGCGCCAGTGGTTCTACCCAGCCATAAGTCTGGGGTCTTCCTCCACCAATAATTAGCTGGACGGCGTCAATATGGCCATAATTGTGTTGGTGTGGAGTAATAAAACAACAACAACTGCAAATTCACCATTAGGATTTATGTAACTGGGGTTAATAGCTAGTTAAAGGTTTAGAATCAGTTAAATGTGTAATGTATCACACATATGTGACCTTGCTCCAGGTGGCGGCTGGGTAAACACTTCCACCGGTCGCAGTATGGTGTCTAGTCAGTTTGCACCAGCCCCCGCACCATCACCCCAGCTTCAAACCCAGAATGGTGACATCTACTCACAGGTTAGTAAATTATATCATTTTATAGGACTATATTACTGTAATACATACAAAATTATTCTCGGATAAAAATCCTTCAAATATAAAGGACCTCCCTAATTATATATTAACCCTTAGCTTCCTTCATTTGTCAATAACCATTATATATTTGTCTGACATGACCTTTACTATTCCTCTGACATGACCTTTATCTATCTGATATGACCTTTACTATTCCTCTGACTTGACCTTTATTTATCTGATATGACCTTTACTATTCCTCTGACTTGACCTTTATTTATCTGAAATGACCTTTACTATTCCTCTGACATGACCTTTATTTATCTGAAATGACCTTTACTATTCCTCTGACTTGACCTTTATTTATCTGATATGACCTTTACTATTCCTCTGACTTGACCTTTATTTATCTGAAATGACCTTTACTATTCCTCTGACATGACCTTTATCTATTTATCTGTTATGACCTTTACTATTCCTCTGACATGACCTTTATCTATCTAATATGACCTTTACTATTCCTCTGACTTGACCTTTATTTATCTGATATGACCTTTACTATTCTCTGACATGACCTTTATCTATCTGATATGAACTTTACTATTCCTCTTACATGACCTTTATCTGTTCCTTAAACGTGACCTTTATCTGTTTCTCTGTCATGACCTTTATCTATTACCTTATGACCTTTCATGTGACCTTTACCTATGACCTTGACCTCTCACCTTGATCTTTGATGTTCAGGATCAGCGATTGGTTCAGCTATCTGAGGAGGTGGTACGTCTGAGACAGGTGGAGATGGAATCCTTCAGAAAGGATCAGCAGCTGCAGCAAATGCAACAGCAACTGCAGGTAAGGATTAACAACAACATGGTTTCACTATAGAATTAGTGTCAAGGTTGTTGTTTTGATCAGCATCAGCAAGTATCAGCAGCAACTGTAGCATTGTTATAAACAATTTTACATATCATTTTACATAACATATCATTTTACATAACATATCATTTTACATAACATATAAATCAACTTGTAGATTTAAAATTTTAAAAACTAAAATCAATACTTTTGACAGCTAATTATTGTTATTAATTTATTGATAGAGCGTCAGCTTGCAGATCGGGAGGTCGCGGGTTCAAAACACGGCTGGGTCAAACAAAACACTTTAAAGTTGGTAGTAGTGGCTTCCCTCCTAACACTCTGGGCTTAGGTGTCAGTATAATGAACCAGCCGTGTTCAGTCCCTGGGCACCTCATAAGTGCCCCTGTGCTTTAATGATAGAAATGTCTCTGCACAGTATCGGCAAAAAATGCCGGCAAATCCCTAATTTATTACAATCCCCACAAGAATGTTGAGAGTGAGTGGTCAAGATAAACAAGAATCAGATTTGTCCATTCACTGTCTGTCTGTCTGTCTAGGCATCTACTTTGTCATCTCTGGACAAAAAAATGTTCTGTTCTTCTACAGTTTTGCATCATTTACGATAAAATTTCACAATCATCATTAGTACTTTGGAAAACCTGTTCACCTGCTATTTTCTTTACAGTCAGATAAAAATTGCCTGAGTTAAAACTACTTTTAGCGATATGTTTGACCTTGATATGATACAAAGGTTTACAATTAATGAACAATGTGAGGTGTACTCATTAACCTTTGGATTTCTGATCTAGTTCTTGCTGAATTGGTAAACATTAGACTAGGTTTTTATCTTTGTCAGTAACTAAAAATAATTCCAATTGTTCATGGATTAGGCATCCATGTTTTCTGATTCCCAGGAGCAGCAGCAACAACAACAGCAGCAGCAACAACAACAGCAGCAGCCATTTGTGATGGGAGGAGACCCTGAAATCACACACAAATTGGTGCAGCTTGAAAATGAGGTCACACTCAAGAAACAGGAAGTGAATGAGCTCAGAGAGCAGGTAAGGAGTAAATACTTATGATGTCATTTCCTTTTGAGTGTGAATCAGCAATTTTGATACCTTTTTTCAAAGTTTTGTTTTATGAATCTGTAGCAATCTTTACAAAGACTTTAAAAGGATTTTCCCTAAAAATAGAGTGAAATGAACCCCTCCACCCTCAGAGCAAAAAAAAAGCTAACCCCTTCCTTAGCAGATTAAAAAGGATTTTAAAAAACATCATTTTTTTATGGCAATAGATATTTTCCATGTGATGTCATAGGCACTGATAAAACAGTTTAAGGTAGCCATCTTTGAAGGCAGAAGCTAATGCAGGCCAAAATCTGGAAATATGGGCTGTATTAAACTCACCACTATGTTTTTATTTTTCAGTCTATTTTACTGGATTTTTTTATCAAATTAAACAGCTTTTATGAAGTATTTTATGTATCAAACTTTGATAGTTTAAAAAAATACAACCAAAAATATACATTGTTCATTTTGTTTAAGTATGAGCCTATAATTTTATACAATTATTTTATTAATTCTTTGTGCATTTATCAATTTTAGAAATATTGTATTCTAAAAATATGAATTTTAGGAACTTTCCAATGGTGTATAGCTTCTAATTTTTGGACCACAAATGAAGAAATTACTAGAAAATAAAGTTTATGCTTCTATACAATTCATCTGACAATCCCTTGAGGTTGCCATCAAAGATGGCTGCCAAGATAAGGGATCTTCATTGATGTGGGAACTTTCTATATGGGTTTTAAAGTATTTCATTTATGTTTCAAAACTTTTTACATTTGCAATTTATTTATTTAAACAATGTAGATGCCTAAAACATCATCTTAAAACAACACCACATAAATACAACTGATGTAGGCAATACCAAAATGGTATGTTTTTGACAAGAATTTTAATAGCCATATATTTCATTCTTCAAAAATATTGGAGTATGTGTTACTTGAGTTGAAAGTGTACGTTAGATAATATAGTTTTAAAAAAATGTATTAATATCTCTGTATTGATTATCTATTTAGTATTTTTACTTTTTATTTTAAATTTATAATCTTAAGTAGCGTTATTTTATGATTATTGTCATTATACTCAGAGAATATCTATTTATAATACCATGTCATATAGATTTTATTATTTGGGAAAACTTATGATAGATGTATATATATATAATTGGAAATCATTAACAATTTTATTAAAAGAAATTATCAAACGTTTTTAAAAAATAAAAATAATTAAAAAAAGTTTCTTTTCTGATTGCTGTTTAACAGTCAGAATAATAAGAATCACTCTTAATTCGTTAATGCCTAAGTAAATGGTTTATTAACATTTAAATAACTATTAATTTATCTTCCATGAATTGATGAATATGCATAAACGCATATAACTATCTTCAATTTTATCAAAATTTTATAATACATACAGTATCAACTCAGATATTTTACAAAAGCATACCTGAAAGTGTCTAAATGGAACAATTAATTTATTTAAGTAATTAATGTCTTGGATCAATTAAATAGCTCCAATGTAGATCTATTTCAAAACATGTAAGCTCCTTTGTAGTGAAGATATAACGATATTGTGCATACAGTACAGTTTAATTGTATATGTTTCATACATTCTTCCTTTCCATAATATAAATCATGGCCCCTCTATACATTTTATTGTTATTATCTTTCCCTACCTTGTCATAAACAGAATACCGTAGTTGTACTGCCCTTTCCAAAAACCATGCATTCACTGTAGTTGATGTATTGTACCAATCTTTATATATAAAAAAAATTGCATGTATACCGGTAATTATAATTACCGTATTTCTCCTGTCATAAGTCAAGCATAATCATCAGTCAAAAAGTTTGTATGTATTATTAATTTACTGCTGTTTTAGACCTGGTATTATACAAAGTGATAGTACATCATGTCAAATTATTGTAAATATAAGCAAAATAATAAGATGATATTCACAATTTTTTTTTATAAAACCAAATACAAGTACAAAGGGAGCTAAACCAGTTTGTTGTTTTTTTACTAAGAAATTCAATAGTTTCCAAACAAAATGTGTAGTTTGTACTTCTTAAAACTGTCATGTTGAAATGATTCTAATAACAAAATGAAGTACCAGATATATAGGGACTGGAAGAAATAGGAAGGACATGGTATAAGACAATCTCTCTTTACACTAAAAAAAATAAACATAAGCTTGAAACTTTTTTTTGCCAACTTTCATGTTTAGTCTGCACAAGCTTGTGTGATTTAGGAAAAACGACAACTGCAATTATGTTCATTGCTTAACCCCTCGTTCAAATTTGGTCGACTGAAAATTCCAATATAAATAAAAACATGCAGCAAATCTTACAACATAATTTTTATCCTTATTTGCTTTTCTTTTCCTGTTTTATCCCATTGAATAAACATTTTTTTCTTGAGTCGTCACAATTTAAGCACTTGGAATATTTATGATTTCAACTTTTCTTTAGAGGCATGCTATCTTAGTACTTGCAGCTTATTTTTTTCTCTGCACTATTACCATTTCAGCTCACAAGATTGCATGCTCAATCTGAGTTTGATACAGAAATACCAGAAAGTGTTCGCACTGAAATGAATGAGAAAATTAGGGAGATTACGAGTCTCCGAAATGAGCTGGAACGCATAAAGAAGGATAGAAATATAACCTCTGGTCTCGTAACACAAATGCAGCGTGACATGTCGAGTAAAGTAAGCCACCAAAGAGAAAAAATCTGTAACCCCCTTTTTCACGGATTTTGTTTTTCTTTCTGAATTTAGTTATTTTTGCTGCGCACCAATTGGAAAAGAGCTGACCATGGTCCAAAAATTCATGTCATGCCATTTTTATCTTTTTATAATAATGTTCTTTTTAGGCTTCATATAATTAGGCTTTAATATATTTCTTTGTGTACAGTTAATATTGTATAAACCTCAATAGAATGAAGTTTGCAATATGATTTATAATACAACCATGATTTTTGTAATATATAGGCATAATTATATTTTTGCTTGATAGTTGGTGTGTAAAATCTACTTGGTATAGATGCAGTTATGTTGAATATAAGCAAATAAAATATTGATATATTTATATACGTGAAGCACGACATGTACGTTTGCTTTAAATGTAATGGTGGGAAAATGTTTGTTGCTTTTGAAGTTTGGAGGTTAAGGGATGTGTGATGTAGAATTTTAATGAGAAGCTTTACTATAAAAGATTAATTTCTTAAGGTTTATTTTTTTGGATAAAGTAAAAAGAATTACTGATTTCCTTCATTTCATTGTTTGCCTTTAATGATTATTTTGTTGACAATATTATATGATGATCAAAGAGCCTTGGACCAGTTTTTTTAACGAATGTTAATTTATTTTAGTATTTTGATATTTAATTGCAAGTAGTTGCTTATGCAAAAAATATGTACTATTTATGTGTTGCTTTTGGAAACTTGTAAACAAGTTCAATTTCTAAAAATTTGACGCATTTTTGGTATAAAAAAATGTTTTTTCTTTATATATTTAAAAGTAAGACTTTTTTAATGAAACTTTCAATTATTTTACCTGCATATTTAATAAAAACATGTGCAAAGATTTAGACATTTTGTAAAATTACCAGTATTGACTTCTACATAATGTAAGATGGATGAAATATAAAAAATTACTAGACATCAATGATTGTGTGCAGTATTTTCCCCCATCAATAACATGGTCAGCTGTTTTCTATGCTTTATCCCTAATCCCTACTAATCAGATGTTTTAATCCATTTCTCTAATCCTTTTTAACCCCTTAATCCTGTAGCAACCATGTATATTCCTCAGTTATTTCCCTTTATCTATACTTACCAAACTAACCCAAAAGTACTCAATTAACCAAAAGGAGTTATCAAACTGACCCAAAGGTTCATAATTAACCAAAAGTTACCAGTATTTCCCTCTGACTTTACTAACCAGAGTGACCCAAAAGTAGCCAAATAACTAAAGGGCCCAAGGGTATGAAACTAAGAGCTCTCTTCAGAGTCAGTTTCCATCCTTTTGATTGGTCAGAGTTTAAATGTTGTTCAAATCTGACCAATCAGATACCAGAGAATTTTGTTTTCTTAATTTAGCACCAAGTTGTATATCCTTGGCCCTAAGGTTGTGGTTGAGTTCCTCAGCTTACTAACCGACATAGTCAGGACAAGGTTTTGCATTGTATCTCTTAATGCTGAATAATAAAAAATCATAATGGAGTTTTATTATCCAAGTTTTTTTAATAGTATAAAAGGTACTGAAAACTGAAATGTTACCTTAATCTTACCTGACTTCACACGGATTGTAGTGGATCAACAGGTTGGAGGAAGGAAGTAGGGGTAGGGTTGGTCTAGCCGACTGGACACAGCCTCAGGCTGCAGTGGTATCAGGAAAAGGGTGGGGATTAACGTTCAGTATAATAATAACATTGTAATATGTTTTTTTCTGTTCCACTTTTTTAGAAATGATACAAATGGCATTAATTATACTTGATCAAATATGATAAGGTATCATTTAATATAAAAATAAACATTGCGTTTATCATTTTCTCTCATCCATATTAATATAAATTATGATAGTTACTATCAACAAATGTTTGTTTATTGGGTTTATCGTCCCACCAACAGTATTTCAGTTATCTGGAGACGGGTACCAACAAATGTATCTGGAATCTAACCTAGATCCATGTTTTCAAACCATATAACCCATATAACCCAGATTCATGTCTCCATATGGTGCTTCCCCTCACATATTTCCATTTTTCGAAATAAAAGACATGTATTTGTTATCTCCCTTTTGGAAAGGTATTCTCATATACTTTTATATCAGAAATATTCTTAATTTTAGTTTAATTTGCTTATTATTTTTTTCAAAAACTTTATCTCATTTTAATAAATAAGATACAATTTTATGTGCATATTGCAGTCTAAAGTGTCCTTCAAAGTTTAAAAAGTGGAAAAATCTTGTTTTTTCTACATTTCATTTTTACAAAATACATGCCCAAAAGGGAGGTAAGAAAGTAGTATTTGAATAGTAAGAGTCACATCCCTTTGTAACTGAAACTTGGGAATATGTGTTGTCTCTTTACTACATCTGTTGTCATTTGTTAGTTTGTTGCAATCCATTTACAACATATGCTGTATAAATATCAAGTATTGTATTGTCATATAATACTACTGTGTCTTCCTGAAGGAAGTACATTAATTTAAATGCCATTTTTTTCAAATAACAGTTTTTATTCTTTTCAGAGTTTCTGTTTTCCATAGTGAGTTGCAGCTTAGAAAAAAAAATAGTTTACACAAAGTAAATTATTCACATAATAAAATGGAAGTGTATTTATGAAAAAAGTATAATAGTTTGTTAAATTATAATGAGGTTTAAATAATTTTCTTGTTAAAATCTTTCAAAGCATTTACCTAAATCTAAATATCCTATACACAATATGTGTCTTGATTAAAATTACTTCATTTGAAAGACAGCTTTAATTATTCTGTTACTTGTTTGTTTACTCTTTAATTGAAAAACTAACACACAGGCACAAAGTTTTAGAATTTTTATTTTGCAGCATAATTTATCATCACATATCTCCCTCTTAATATATTTGACTCATATTTTTTTCTGTTTTTTTTTTTTTCAGTACAAAATTTAATTTTTTTCTCATTTGTTTTCACTTAAATGTATATAAGTTTACTAATCTTCAAAGAAGGTATTAAATGTTGTTTTTTTTTTAAATAAAATTTAAAAATATTTAGCTTTAAAGTCACACATAAATGTTGAAATATAGTGAGCAATTTGAAGCTTATCTGTAAAAGATTTATTCTAATAAATTTATTTTCGATAATTACAATATATTTCTTCTTCTGTTTGTGGTAATTGTAATTACAATATATTACTTTTTCTGTTTGTGGTAATTGTAATTACAATATATTACTTCTCCTGTTTGTGGTAATTGTATTACAATTTATTACTTCTCCTGTTTGTGGTAATTGTAATTACAATATATTACTTCTCCTGTTTGTGGTAATTGTAATTACAATATATTACTTCTTCTGTTTGTGGTAATTGTAATTACAATATATTACTTCTTCTGTTTGTGGTAATTGTAATTACAATATATTACTTCTTCTGTTTGTGGTAATTGTAATTACAATATATTACTTCTTCTGTTTGTGATAATTATCACCACTTTCAATTTCTGTAGTCAGGATTAAAAAATTACACACTGAATAATTATTTCAATTTCCAGGATTCTTCCATTTCGAAGTTGACTCGAGAGATCGAAGCCCTGAAGAAAGAATTGAGAGAGAAGGACAGCCAGTTGTCAACGGTAACGAGCAAACTAAACAAACTTAAGGAACCCAAGACTGAGGAAAGAGATGCCAGAGAGAGGGAGCTGATCAGTCTCCGACAGGTGTGTGGAGTTAATTTAGATTTAATTAGAATTTAATTAGGATAAATGATTTTTAATTGAGGTTTAATTGGATTTTTAGTGAGATGTAAATTGGATTTTGATTAACGTTCATTTGGATTTAATAATTGAAGAAGCGCAAAACTGGAGAAAAAATGTCGGGGAATGGAAACTGATTAGTCTTAGATAAGTTAAGATGTTCCTAAAGTTTTAATTGGATTTTAATATCAGCAGAGAAGGCAATTAGAGATTGAAGTTGATTTTAATTGAATTTAGTTGGATTTGATGACTGAATGTCCTTTAAACTGAGGAGATGATGAAACAGAGTGGGACAGAGTTAGTTGGTCAGTCTAAGATAGGTAAGAATGGAAGGTTACTTGGAACTAAATTAGATTTATCAGACCGAACAAGGTAATGGAGGTGTTTGTTGATGATGGTCAGCCTGGGTATCACAAGAAAGACGTCAATATTAACATACACTCCAAAGCATACAAGCATAAAAAGCAAGTAATCCAAATAAAACTACATACTTGCATTGAGGGATTATTCAGGGGAGACTATTCATTAATGTCTCTCATTCATCACTGTGCTGTATTAAAAAACAAAAACAAAAAAAACAAAAAAAAAAACAAAAAAAAAAACATTAAAAAAATGTTAATAACCTTGCTGTGAAGCTTTTTATTATTGTGAAAAAAATCAGTCAGAGCTTATTTTTATTGTGATTTTTGCAGAAATTCAAGACGACAGAGAACAAGGTTCAAGAGCAGCAGTTGTTGATTGACAGCTTGAGGGAGGAGCTTGAGAAGACGAAGGCGTCTCTGTTTGATGAAAAAGACGTACAGCGCAAGTTCCAGCAGCAGCTAGACCAGGCCAAATCTGAGGCCCTGGACTTCCAGAGGGCTGAGCGAACTGTCCGAGTGGATCTAGAGCAGTCATCCAAGAAGGTATGATAGCATTGTGTAAAGTGTAGATAATAAACAGCTAGGTGAATGATGTCAGATTGATTCTTGACAAGACTTTTTCAATATTTATAAATTTTAGTCATTTAGTCATAAGAATTTTGACAGTATTCCAGATTAATCAAAATGAATTTTAGTTATATACGGTTCATTCAGACAAAATTTAATATTAAAATTTAGCAATTGCTACTAAAGGGCTGAGATAACGATTACTGTTGATACTATTATTCTTTTTTTTTCCCCGATACTATTATTCTTTTTTTTTCCCCGATACTATTATTCTTTTTTTTCCCCCCTAAGTTGTGAAATTTTGTCTGCATTAACTGAATCCGAAACAAAAATTGATACCTTGATTAATTATATAATTAATAAGAATTAAAAATATATCTTACTGAACATTTCATAACAAGATCAATAACATGTAAATAATTGGTTTATTCAAGAATAAAAAAATATGTCTTAATATTTTATTAAAAAAAGCCAGGTACGTGATAACATCATTAATTTATTTCATTTATTTATGTTGAATATTTTCATTTTTCACCTCAAATCAGATGGAGCGGTTCAGGAATCGTGTTGTCCAGGTAACATTTTCAACACCTGGCATCAAGGCGCCAGATACGGAGATTAGCGATGACTCCCTAATGGACACACTTAAGAAGATAATTGACGAACGAACCAATTCCTTCCGACAAATCAAGGAGCTAGAACAGAAGCTTAAGATGGCCGACACAGAGGGAAAAGACTTCAAAAAGAGTCTCAGCGACCTAAAAAAGGCAGTCCAGAATGCAAAGGTATGTAACTCTGACTGTGTGATTGTTTTAAAAAATCTTTAAATAAAAAAATTTAGCTGCATGTTGGGTTTTACAGCACAATTGAACTTAATAATTCATATGGCACTGAATACAATATGGTTTAACATAAACAGTGTATAATTAGGTAAATAAAAATATGTGATTAGAAATACAAAAATCTGTAATGTTAAAATAATGTTAATGAAAACTGAGAAGAAGTTAAGATAATATGCAGTTAAATTTTTTATAACTTAATAGGAATACAAATATTGTTTAAAAAGCAAACAAGTTTAGAATCAGACACTTTCCTAAACAGTTTGTTCATTTTCATGTTATTGACATAAAATTACTTTAACCGAGTATGGTTTGTGTCAATACAATGTAACAAATTGAGATAAATTTATAAAAGTGAAAGTGAAAATAATAGTCATGTTATTTAAGTGGTTACATTCCTTTGAATGTAGCGATTTGGTAGAAAAGATGTATTAAAAACAGGTGAAATACCCCAACTTTTGTTTCTTGGTAAAATATTAATGTTATTTTAAATTATATTTTTTAATTTTAGGCTCATTTGGCTCAAAATGGCCGCCTCTCTGGCTCTCTAAAGGAAGAGATAAGTTTGCTGCAGTCAGTCTCCGCTGAGGAGAGTTTGGCTTGGATTAAGGACGTGTTCATTGGTCTTCTGCAAGCTGAACTGACCTGGGAAACCAACATCGAGACTGCACTAGAGAAGTGTGGTGTGAATGTCAAACTGACCAAAGATGGTATGAGACATGTTTGGTTATTATATAAAATGTAGTTTATATTGTAGTTTGTATGTTATCACATTGTAAGACTAACTGATATGTTCTGATCTTGATTTTAACACTATCAGTATTTTACCTTTATAAACAAAGAAAATTGGAGCTGTTTTATTGCAGTAGAATAGCTGTTTCTTTTACTTTCCCTACCCATTTTCACATTGTTGACCAAGCTGACATGTTGTGATATGTTGTTCTTTTAGGTAAATTTGACCTTACTAATAACATAAGTATTAAACTGAAAAAAAATTGCAATTGCATCAGTTGTTGATATTCTTAAAAAAATTAAAAATAACAACCAGTATGCGGGTGAGAAATAGAACAGCCAAACAAGGAAACAACAACATTGTGTAAATTGTAGTGTGCATTTTCGTCCCTTTTAAGTCAACATTTCTTGTAGAACATGTTAGAATGGAAATAGATTTTAAGTTTGCGTGATCTAACGCCCGATATATCATGGTTTCTCAATCAGATGAGTGAATTCAATCACTCAGGCCTAAGGCCTTCATAATTAAATTAATATGCATTTGAACTCAAAAACCGTGATATATTGGGCATAAGATCATGGAAACTTAACTGAATTATGGTAACTCCATGGCCACTCACCACATGGGTTCGAGGTCTGGGTGATAACTTTCTTGTGGGAAAGTTTGCCAGCTAACCTTCGATGAGTCGGTGGTACTACCCAGACAAATTAGTCTGGGGTAACATGTACCAATTTTTAACTGGACATAGCCAATATGACCATAATTGTTTCCATGGGATGTTAGAAAAATATATATATTGTATACAATTTAATGTCCTATTGTCAGTGTTCTCTATTTTTTATTGTGAGGTCCAAATTTTTTGCAGCAACATTTGTTGGTGAATATAGAAATATGTCTCCTTTTCCATGCATGAAGCTGTTTACATATAACTATGAATTAATTAACTTTCAAGAAATTAAGCAGAATATTTGTTAAAAATATATGTAAATGCTGCCTTTTCTACTATTCTCAGAGCCAGGCAAGCATATCAACTTGTTGTTTGCCAAGTGGGAGAGTGCTATTAGCGATAAAGAGCGTCTGGTGAAACAGATGAATGACATGGAGGTCAGGTTCAGACAGGAGCTTGATGAGAAACTACAGGAACAGAAGAAAGATGCAGAGTGTAGGGAAACTGATGCTGCAGAGAAGGCACGATTAGAAGGTAAAACAAAATATAAAAAAAAATGTCTCATAATTTTTGGCTTGAAAGTAGTTATATAATTTTGTTAATTTTGTAATATCATTTTACTTGAATGTCACAAGTTTTAAAAGCGTTATCCATGAACAACCATGACTCAGTAATAGGTTTAATTAATTAACTTGTCACTCAACTTGAGAAAGTTTTATGTGATGAGGTCATGATTTTTGGTGCTTTATTAGTTTTAATTTGAAAATCTTTATACCATTGTATTGAGGATTTCTCCAAAAATATTAACTTGCATAAAGTTTTAAAATTTTCTTTTCAGTTGAAGAGAGATTGAACCGAGCAATAGATGAGATCCGGGCAGTGGAAGCGGAGAAACATGAGAGTGCGGTTGAGGCGGAGAGAAGGAAGATTGCAGAACTCGAGGCGACACTTGAACAGCTGCGGAATGTGAGTGGGGATATTGTAGTTATATCTTGGTTTATGTCATAAAATGTATCACCATATCAGGATTTACAAAATATAATACAAAATTTTTCAACTAATGACTAATATGACTAGGTTTATTTAATTTTATTAACAAATTATGCAAATATGTGAACAAAAGATAGTTTCCATATCAGTGAAGATTTCTTATCTTAGCAGCCATAATTGATGACAACTTAATGGGATTTAAACTGTCTTATCAGTGCCTATGACATCACATGGCTACTATCTATTACAATATATTCAAATATATGAGACATGCCATACATGGGCATTTCCCTTTTTTACCAGAATTTACAAGAAAAGAATGAAGACAAGGAATCACAGTTAGCTGAAGGCAGAGAGGCACTCTCTAAGATGGAGGAATATAGGGTACTGGAGATAGAATTGCGACAACAGATTGCCACACTGGAGGTTGCAAAGACGGACGAGATCACAAAACTGGCGACAGAGTTGCTGGAGAAAGACAAGAAGTTTGAGAGTGATTTACAGGTAGGTTAGGAATTGATTGGTCTTAATGGGAATTGATTGTGTTTTTAAAGGAATTGATTGGTCTTTATAGGAATTGGTTTTTCTTTATTGACCTTTGTATGAATTGATTTTTCTTGATTGGTCTTTATAGGAATTGATTGGTCTTTATAGGAATTGATTTGTCTTTAGGAATAGATTAATCTATAGGAATTGATTTATCTGTATAAGAATTGATTGATCTATAGGAATTCATTGTTCTTTATAAGAATTGATTGATCTTTAGGAATTGATTGGTCTTTATAGGAATTGATTGATCGATAGGAATTGATTGGTCTTGATTGTTTTTTATAGGAATTGGTTGGTCTTGACTGGTCTTTAAAGGAATTTGTCTTGATTGGTCTTTACTGGTCTTGAACTTGATTAGCTACATCAGAAATTCAAATAATAAAACTGGACCTGGTAGCATCATCGGTATAGCAACAGCTTCAGATTAGGCAGGCTTGGTTTTTTAACCTGGGCCTCGACAAACCACCACTTGCTAGCTTTCCATATAATTGAAATGATAAATGCAATAAATTAAACAAAAATAATAATGACCTGTAATAATTTCATCTCTTAAATTTATAATATTGTGTGTGGTGTTTTTTTTATAGTTCAATTCTATAACAAACCTTTGAATTGTCTCTGAATTATAATTACAAAATTGATCAAGTATTTCACACATGTCTACCAAAGTTCTTTGTGAAATGCATTATATTAGATATCATTTTACTGACGACAAACACAAATGCTTTCTGTACATATCTTTCTTAGACATACTTGCATTATGAACAATTCAACAGGAAAAGACACTGAAGGCAAATTAGTTTTGAATTTGAATTTTAACAATTGTATATTGATTATTTTTTAAAAGAATAAACTATATTTTGTCAACCTCTTTGCTGGAAGTTTTTGAAATATTGAAACATATGAAAAAATGTTTTAAAAGAAATCAGTTAAGAATTTTAAGCAATTTGATTTTTTTATATTAAATTACCATTCTACAACCATTCATACAATATTTACAGGGCTACAAAGAGCAGATTAAGCAACACTCTGTGACAATCTGTTCCATGGAGGAGAGAATAACCAAGGTGATGAAAAAGAACAAGGAATACGTAGATGAGGTGGAGAAATACAGGAAGCAGGTGCAAGGTAAGAGGATTTTCTTGATCTGCATGGTAAACAAAAAATTGTCTCAGCTGAGGATTATTTTAAAGCCTGTATTGCCTTAAGGGTCAAATTAACATGCACCCAAAGTTCCGGAAACAGAGTTTTTTTCTAATATTTTTGCACCTAAACTAGAGGTGTGCATTGTATATAAGTGTGCACAATGTGTGACTGTTTACGGTAATAACTTTTTGTGACTTTTCAACACTGGTAGCTAAAAGTTGATTTTATAAATAGTAAATTATAACAAATTTTAAACCTATTTTTTTAAACAGAAGATTTATGATTTTAAATTTAGCAACTTCTTCAGAAGTATAAATAGCTGCAAGTTCTATTATTTTAATATGCCCATTTAAGACTGATATCAAAAGAACCCAACTTTTGTGAGTGTGCCATGCTTACATATTTTATTTTGACCGGCCACAATAGCTCAAGTGGTAGAGTGTCGGCTTGCGGATCGGGAGGTCGCAGGTTCAAACCCCGGCCGGGTCAAACCAAAGACTTTAAAGTTGGTATAAGTGGCTTCCCTCCTAACACTCGGGGCTAAGGGGACAGCATTACGCCTGACTCGTTGGTGTCAGTATAACTGACCGGCCGTGTTAAGTCCCTGGGCACCTCATAAGTTCCCCTGTGCTATAATGATAGAAATGTCGCTGCACAGTATCAGTGAAAAATGCTGGCAAATCCCATCCCAATCAGATTGTTCAGAGGACACTTATTTTGTGACTTGCAAATTTCTTGTTTGAAATAATTATGCTTTAACCATTGGAGAGAATTTAATGACTAAGTATGTTAACATTGTTGCAGCTTATTTTTCACCCATGACAATTGTAACATAGTTTCAATGACCGTGGCTATTTTTATTTCAACTTATATTTTATTCCAAAATAATTATCCTAGCTTCTTTTTTGTACACATGATATAATTGTAATAATCTATCAATGGCTTTGTTTTTTTTTAATTCCAGATTTGAAATCCGAACTGACAAAGAAAGAAAAGGAGAAGCCAGCCCCACCCCCGAAACCCAAAGTGGTTCAAGTGATACAGAAACCGTCACATGACGTCCTGGCAATGGAGCAGCTAATACTTGTTCTCAGGTGCATATAAAGGCTGACATTAAGGCCCATATTCACAAACCATTCTTTAGTCTAAGACATGACTTAAGCCCAAGTCACAATTTTCATTCCAACAAAAATAAGCTTATTTAAGAAATTTCAATGTGATTTTAAGCTGAAAGTAGCTAAGTTAAAGAGTCATACAAAAGTATGGATATGTAGCTAAATACATAAATAAGATATTGTGGATTAAAATCCATGACTTGAGCAATTCTTACTTAAGAAAAGTTGGTGAATACTGGCCTAAACATCAAGAGCTTCTTATGAAGTGAGTTGATGGAAAAATGACCACCGTATTAGTATATACCATTGTCGATATTTTAAAATGGTTTTAAAATATTATTTTGGGGACACCTGTGGCATAGTAGTAGTGTTAAAAATTTCTTACTGTTCTGACTGCTTAGCCTATCTCTGCGTGGGTTCAAGTCCCTTTTGGGGCAAAGGACTGAATGTGGGAAGGCCTCTTATCTGACTTATGGTGCGCCGGTGGTTCTACCCGGACATTTATCTGGGGGTTTTATGCACCAAAAAGCTGGATGTTGCTATAAAGGTCATAATTGGTCCTTGCAATTATTTCAAAATAAAAAATGAAACAAAATAAAAAATTAATGCTTCACATATTTTCTAACTTAGAAGTTTATTAAACTGTTTCATACAGTCTTCATCAGCTTGTTCAAATTCAGGTGTCATGTGACATAAGCTGTTTAGAAATTTAGAAATTGGTTAAAATGGCATTACAGTGAGTGTTGAAGTTGTTTAACCTGGGTTGGAGATTATAAAACTGCTAAGTCAACACAATACTCTTTCATCTGATTGGCTGGATTCAAAATAAAATTTGAAATCTGACCAATCAGATGCTTGAGTGTTATCTCAGCTCAGTCTCAATATTTTATAATCTTTAACGCTTGTCAGGGAAATATTAGACTGGATGCCTTAGACTAGAGAGAATTTTGGAAAGTTTTTAAACTTTTCAAAGTAGGGAAGATGTTTTTACAAATTTTCAAAACCAATGTTTTGATTTCAGGAAGGAGAATGCGGAGGTTAAGAAACACGTACAGGAGCAGGAGGATGTAATACTGGGTCTTAGACGAGATCTTGCCGGGGCATCGGCTAGACTCTCGGATATTACAGGTACTGTAGCTACCGTAGATGTGAACTCTCCCATTTTAGGAGGGAGACTCCTATTTTTAAGGTTCAAAATTATTTGAAAATGAGTGGTGTTTTACAGAGATCTCCCTACTTCTCACCACAGAAGAATGACTAAGCAAAAATAACAATTG
Source organism: Sinonovacula constricta (assembly GCA_007844125.1). Lineage (NCBI taxonomy): Eukaryota > Metazoa > Mollusca > Bivalvia > Cardiida > Solecurtidae > Sinonovacula > Sinonovacula constricta. Next base: position 48,078,674 of record CM017566.1, read on the forward strand.
TTAAGACAATATAACCATGTTATGCTTCAACCTCCGGAAAACAAACTAAAAGCAAACCGCAATATAAATCTATTAAAATCTTGTTCATTTTCCTTTCTGGTGGCAGAGGTTACTGTGTTCTGAAAGGCACATGACCTCTGACCAGTCGGAACTCTTGGGTAATTCCGTCCTTGGGACAATCATCCCTCGGCTGTATCTGGTGCAGTGATGCTTACAAAATCACTATCATTTTGTTTGCTGGAAGAAGAATATGCAAAGAAATATGCATAGAAAAAAAAGTGATAGGTGTAGTGTATAGAATTATTTCATCCGATAAACTTTCACTTATAAATTTAACTGTTCACATCTCATTAGATATACATCTGTTACTGAAATTTCAGAAGAGATAACAAAACATTTATCTTTTTTGTTTTGATGATGTCATAGGCACCGACATGTTTATTATTGTGGGGTTTTCCCCATCATACATCTGAGAGATCATTCGTGAATTATCTGAGTCATTCCGATCGGACCTCTGACGTGGAAACTAATTTTAAGAATGAACAATTCTCAAATGGAATTGGGTTTTAACTTAAGTTATAAAGTTAAGTTATCTCTAAGTATAATATATAACTGCTTTTACAGGGGAACTAAGTGAGGGTCAGAAGCAGGAAGTAGAGAAATACCGAGAGACAGTGACCGCCAAAGAAAGGGAGGTCATTGAGATGAGACAACAGTTGGCCAAGTTGTCTCGCATCATTGACAAACAGAAGGAGGAACTGAAGGCTCTAGAAGCTGAACTCAGGTAAGTGTTTAGTAATTGGTCAATTGAAATCTTTCCTCATGGATCAAAATTGTCTCAGAAATGTTCCGTTCTCATTCTTAAACTGTTTTGGCACCAAATTACACTTTAGAATGCATTGCTTAGTGCCAAGTTGTGTGCACTAAAGCTATTTTAATACTTTTTTCTCTTTAATCCTTGTTTCTTGATTATTTTCTTGAATGTATTCATTTAAAGAAGCATGTATAAAACCTAAAAATAGCATCATAAAACCTACAAATAGCATTTATAAAACTGAATAAATAGCATGTATAAATCTTAAAAATAGCATGTATAAATCCTAAAAATAGCATGTATAAATCCTAAAAATAGCATATATAAGACCTAAAAATAGCATGAATAAAACCTAAAAATAGCATCCCACATATATCTAATTTTCATTGATAAATCAACCTTTATATTTTCATGGGGAAAGTGCTCACTAAACAATTAACTTACATTAACAGGCACATGAAGAATTGATCCAACACATATATACTTTAGTAATTTGAACACTGCTGCCAAAAATTGTTCTGATGCTATAAATAGACATTGAAGAACTTAATTTTTTATAATGCTCATAAATACCCGTTATGATGTCGATCAGCAACCATGACAATGAAAGAGTTATGTGTCCATTTTACCAACAATAACCATTACAAAATAGAGCTATTTATTTATAGATGTTTGTCAATATTTCCTTTGTAGTGTAATGTTTTTCCAATAATTTTTGCAAATTTACATAACCAACATTACATTACTAACCCTATTAAGTGCAATAAAACCTTAAAATAGCATCCCACATAATTTTATCTAAATTTCTTTGGTAAATCAACTTTAGTATATTCGTATGAAAAGTTCTCATTAAACAATTGACTTACAGTAACAGGCACATTTATACTTTGGTAATTTCAAGCCTATGCTGCCACAAATTATACTGATGCTACAAATAGACATTGATGAGCTTTGTTTATAAGGCTGATAAATACCCGTTGTGATGACAATCAGTGGTCATGACACTGAAAGAGTTATTCTTCAATTCTAGCAATAATGATCATAGCAAAATAAAACTATTTATAGATGTTTGTCATTACTTCCTAAGTAGTATAATGTTTTTTTCAATCATTTTTGCAAATTTACATAACTTACATTACATTACTTAATCTACCAAGAACAGTTAAAGTGTTCTGGCAAATAGTTTTAGATCCAGATCAGCTTGTTACTACTGGGAGCTGTTAGATCAAGATCTACACTACTTGCTTCTGATTACATATATTAAAGGTATTATCCTACAGTTGTGACCAAAAAGATTTTTCTCATAAAACCAAATAAGTCATTGTTACCTGAAAAGGTCCTGCAAAATGTTCTTCATTGATTCCCTAGATTTATGTGAACAGTGCAGCATAAATACCAACTCGTCATTGCAAACAGGTATTTCCTATCTGAGGCATACTGCAGAGATAGCTTTTTTTTATGTGACAAGTTACTTCTGAGACCACGTTATTTCGTCTTTCATGTAATATGATCTGACGTCGATATCTAATTTTAGCAAAGATTGGTATTGTGTTTATTTATAGAATTGGAAAGAATAAACACTTAAGAGTCTATTTTTATATTTTTACTTTCTGACAATATAGATAAACCATAGTAACTTAGAAAAAAACATATGAGTTTATGCAGAAATTATGCCCATTTTTCCGAAAGGAGTGGTCAGATATTGTAACATGTATTTGATATTGGCAAACTGTTAGATACCACCTTTAAAATCTTCATACCATTTATGTTCTTTGTAAAACAAATGACCAAGAAAAAAGTCTATTGACAAATGATGAAGGATTCTGGGTAATGTCATCATTTTAGTGTTTGCTGATAAAGTCTCGAAACTGTCATCATTCCAGCAAGGAGAAGTCAATCTCCCTTAAGTTCAAGAACCAGGTGGACAAAGAGCTGCAGAAGACTCGAACTCTGGAACAGTCGCTGCAGACGGAGAAAACAGAGCAGGCCAAGCAGCTAGAGTTACTCGACCAGGAGGGACGAATCACCTCAGAGTTAACTTCTCTTGGTGCCCAGTGTCGTGGCGAGCGTCACGAACAGGTCATTACCCGGCAGCGCGAGGCCCTCGCAGAACTCAGGGCAAGAGTTAGGACTTTGGAGTCTTCTAACCCTCCATGTAAATACTTTCTTTATGTTAAATTAACATTGTTATTGTTTGAAACTTTAACAGCTATGTTATTTGATTCATTTTATATTTTTTAGGATTTCTGATACCTTGAAAAAAACACAACAGTTTTGATTTGTGGCAGATCTGTTTGTAAGTGTCTTAGCCCATGAAATATTCACATTTGATCAGATATCAAAGTTAAAAAAAAATTCGTTTTAGAAAAATAGAATTGAATGGAGATAAAAGAACCTTTTAATAAAGTTGTGAGGTGCCTGTGGCCAAGCGGTAAGAGTCGCAAACTTGAAACTCCTCAGCCCCACAAAGCATAGGTTTGAGTCCCAGTTGGGGTGAGAACTTTTATGTGGAGAGGTTTTCCAGCTAACCTGCGGTGCACCAGTGATTCTATCCAGATATAAATCTAGAGTCTTCCTCCAACAATAAGTAGCTGGATGTCGCCAATATGACCATAATTGTGTTTGTGCGATGTAACAAAAACAAAATGAAAAGAAATAATAAAAGTTGTCTTAAAATAATTTCACCTAAAGACCAGATTTGCAATACCAAATCATTTTTGATGAAAGTTGTAACAGCTTAAAAAGATACATTTAATTGCTTTTTGTTTAGAGGTAAATTGTTTTATATAAACTTTTCTTTAGCATCTTTAAGGCCCAAATTCACCAACCATTCTTTAGTAAGAATTGCTCAAGTAATGGTTTTCAGTTAGCAATATCTTTGAAGCATATTAAGGGACATGTATAAAGTTTTGCAATGGTACTTTAACTCTGCTAGACCAGACCTGGTAGCGCAATCGGTAGAGCGTTGGCTCCAGGTACGGGAGGCCCTGGGTTCTATCCCGGGCTGCGACATACTAAAGTCGTTAAAAATGGTAGTGGTATAGCTCCCTTGCTAACACTCACTCAAATATAAGTGTCAGAATAATGTGACTTGGTGTGGTATCATGCCAGGTGTTCACGGCATGCTATAGTGACGGCAGCACTATATCTGCTTCAAATGGACACCGTCTCCAGATAACTGAAATACTGTTGATGGGACGATAAACCCAATAAACAAACAAACATAACTCTGCTATTTTGACCTTACCATGCCATTTAAACTAAAATGTAAAACTTCATTGTGTTGGTATGAATATGGTGACTTGAGAATGGTTGTGAATCTGTGCCTAAACATTCATGCGTTTATTCAACTGTTTTTTCCTTGTAAACCTCCAGTGCCAACCCAGGACCAGGCCCTGCAGCAGGTGATCATGCTCAAGAAGGAGCTTGCAGAGATGCGAGCCAATCAGGCGCTTGCTGAGGACAAAAATATTCAGAACCTGACGATGTTAGACCGCGAGGTCGGACGCGCACGTGGGCTTATGACCACAACAAATGCGGAGGCTGACATGGAAAGAAGTGCACACAGAGAAACCATGGATGCCCTCGAGGCCAGCGAAAACTCTGTATGTTAGATGATATTCTGTAGTGTTTCCTTTGTGACTTTAAAGAAAAACTATAAAATGCATAATGTTGTAATTTTTTTTTTTTTTTTTTATGGCAGCCCACATGAACATATGCAAATATATAAAGAGAGCAATGGTATTTGTTTAACTCTTGAAAAAGGATATTTGCCGAAAATTTGAGTGTGAGCATTTTTAGAACAAAAACAAAAGAAAATACACATATTTTCTCTTTATATTTCAATGCACAGTTACATTGCAAAATATATCTTTTATTTATATTTGTTTATTATTTTTTTATGTTATTCTGCATAATTTGTTGTCTTTAAAGTTTTCCATTTATTAATTTCTTCAGAAAACAAAAAGCACAACATCTTTTTTTTTTGTATTCAAGTGTTTTTATTTCAAAACATTTTTTAATATTAAAGTTCCTAATGATTTATTTTCAGTTTATGAACATACTGGCAAATATGTCCAATACTCTAGATGCTATTTTGAAAACGTAAAACTTACAACCAAAGTGTGTTTGGTGTTGGTGGGTTGTTTTATAAAAAGCTAAATTTTAAAGTTCAATTAAAAAAATTCTATTTATTTTTTCAGTTCATGAACATGCTGGGATCTTTATCGACATCTCTGGAACTAGATGGCATAGAAGGGCTTCGTCCCATTGGTCATATACCCAAAGATGAGCGGGATCGGTTGATACGGGAACGCGAGAGAGCGTGCGACAAAATGACCAATCAGGTCAAAGTTTACAGGGAGCGTATTATGAGGAAGGACGAGTTATTACAGGGCTATGAAAGAGATCTAGCCAAGTTAAGGTACATGATTTTTAATTGGTTGGCTTCATTAACTTGATTTTGTATTGTTGACCAGGTCCAACTGTTTCACAGCTATTTAAAACAATATGTTCACTGGACCTGGTAGCACAATCCGTAGAGCATCAGCTCCAGGTACGAGAGGCCCCGACTTTGATCTTGGGCAGCAACATACCAAAGTCGTTAAAAATGGTAGTGGTATAGCTTCCTTGCTAACGCTCAGGCAAATATAAGGGTAGTTCCACCAATGGTTGGCCCAGTGTCAGGATAATGTTAGTGGGTGTGGTGTCACGGCATGCTAAACACAGTGAAGGCAGCACTATATCTGCTTCAAGTGGACACTGTCGCGATATAACTGAAATACTGTTGAGGTATAAACAGTTTGAATAAAATAAATTGTTTTCGTTTTGACAGAAGGAATATTTTGACCTAGAGTATGTAACTTTATAAATTATATTATTTTGTTCTTAGTTTTTGCATTTGTACAATAAGCAATACATTGTAGCAAATTGATATTTGGAAACAATAAAACTAAAATATTAACTATAATCTGTTCTTCTATGTTACTTTTTAAGTTTTTTTTATTTTATTTTTTTTAATTGTATATAATTTTAGAATCAAATGGTTTTTGTTTGTAACATTTTCAGCACAAATATTTTTACAAGTTTATATCATTATAAGGTGATAATATTCTGTTCAAAGCAAAGTTTATGCATTTTCAGAATACACAATATACATGTATACAGCAAAAACTTCTTATAATGGCAAATTACTATTTATCATAAAGTAATTATGCTTTTTTTTTCTGTCTTGCTTGCAGACAAGCTCAAGAATTAGCTGACAGGAAATCTGTTCAGGTGGATACTTTAGCAGTAAGTATTTTGTTTTTATTTATTCATTTACCGGACCTGGTGGCACAGTTGGTAAAGTGATGGCTCCAGATACGGGAGGTCGGGGGTTCGATCCTGGGCCGTGACATACCAAAGCCATAAAAAATGGTAGTGGTATAGCTCCCTTTCTTACACTCAAGCAAATATAAGGGTAGTTCCACGACTGGTTGGCCTCGTGTCAGGATATTGTGACTGGGTGTGGTATCATGCGAGGTGTTCACATCATGCTATACACAGTGAAGGCAGCACTATATTACAAGTGGACACCGTCTCCAGATAACTGAAAAACTGTTGGTAGGACAAGGAACCAAAGAGACAAGTAAAAGGCTTTAATTCAAGCATAATAAATACTTTTGGTGGGAACATTAACCCAGTCAACATAAACATTTATTTGTTCATTTTTGTATTGTGTGCTTTACTGCACACTGACATTATATAGACAAGAAAAATAATATAGCCTTGAAACAAACTTGGAAAAAATACAAGAATCTTTCTTCAATTCAAAAAATGTTTTGTCCAAATACTAGCATCGCAGGTAGCAAGAATAAACAAGGAAAAACAAAGATAAGCCTGTAAATGAAAATACAACTTCTTGACAGAGAAAACCATGTCTCACCCCGATGTTTGTCAATAAAGACAATCAAAAAAATAATTATGCTAAAATGCTCAAATTTTTTATTTATAAATGCTTATAATGACCAAAATTGTTAGACCATGAAAAATATTTATGTACTAATTAAATGATATAAAGATACAGATTTATCAATTGTCCGACATTTCTCTCCGCAGAATGATGTACGTTCGAAGGTAGAGGAGTCCCAATATCTGCGCGAGTCACTTCACGAGACCCGAAACAAACTGGACCAAGAAAAGAGGCTAAACACTGCCATTAAACAGAGGAAGGTTAGTTAATAATATCTTAATTGATTTTATTATTTGAGGTGTGTCAATCATTAACTCATTATCACTCATTTTTAAATTTTCGACACTTTGGACATTTTTAGGAGAAATTTGCACAGGTTACGCATGCTTTTATATTCATGTTTTCTTTAGCATTTAGAAATAGTTACGTTAATATGTTGTAATTTGAGAAAGATTGACATCCTCTTTTTGGAACATTTGTCGATAATTTTTTTCCTGTAATGACAGCAAAGTATGATCAAACAGAGAAACATCCGACGGTTTGTTGGAATTATAATTAAGCATACAAATCAGAAGTTAAACATTGTACTCTCAAGAGGCAAGTCAAAGGGTTGATAAATAACTTTTTTAGATAATTAGTACACATAATTAGCCTTTTACCTGCTGGAAACATTGTCATACTTTGTCCTTTACTTGCTGGAAACACTGCATATCCCATATACACACCCCACTCTGATGGTGTTTCTATGGAGTAAGCGGTTAGTATATACATCTAGATGGAAAAAATATGTGTTATTTTAAGTTTAATTATACAGGAGGTATTTACTTGATCTTTGATTTATTCTTGTCCAGACTATTGAGTTAAAGTTTATTTTTGTGCATGGTTATTGTACACTTTTATAAAGTTTAGTATTTTAATTGTTATTTTACTTATGCATTTGTGACACAATTCGCATATGTTATACATAAATGATGATATTTATGTACAAAAACATAAAAGTTAACCATGTATTGGTTTCATTCATCAATTTCAGACGTTCCATCTAGAGAATGAAAAGGTTCATTTAGCGCCGGCCTCTCACCGGTGTAAACCTGAAGATCCCAAGTTAGCTGTGAAGAAGCAACAGCAGCGGGAAGTTTTAAAACGCAAGAACTACGAGATCAAGACGCTGAAACATGAGCTTACGGATAAAGAGCGACAGTTGTTTGACACTCAGAATAAACTGTACACCGTTCACCATAATAGTCAGGTGTGTATGTAATAGTAATTTCTCAAAGTGCTGATGCTGCTGTCTGCTTCATCTAGACATTTATAAGGCTTGTGTCACCAAAAGAATACAAAAACACACAAGTCTAGTGGTTGATGCTGTTAATATTGTTATTAAGTTAACACAAGGTATACTTGTGATAGAAAAGGGTTGTACTATGATGCAATAATAACTTTAAAAAAAAAAGAAAAGAATTCTACTGCTGACATGGTGGTGTATGGCCAAGCAGACATTATTCGATGAAAGTAAATAAGTGCTCGAATTTTCTTTTTTTTTTAATATTTTTTATTAGAAGTTCCATCTCACTTAATGATACCTACTCTTTTCTAAATTAATTGAATTATTATTTCCTCAAGTCATTTTTCTGTTCTACAAGTTGATGCTTCATTTGGTGTACTGCTGTAACCTAAGCTAAAAATAGAATTTAAATTCTTAAAAAGACAAAAATATGAGCAATTAACCAAAGATCTGTATCAGACTTAAGCTTTCGTATGAATAACTGACTGCCTCCTTTTTAAGCTCTTTTTAGGCACTTTCTCCATGAGAAAAAATATCATTTTGCACCTTTTTCATTTATGCCCCACTTAAAGTAAAAGTATTATCCACCAGTGGATGTGATGTCCGTATTTTTTATTATTTGATTTTATTTCTTTGGTACTTTTGGTTCTTATATTAACAAAGCTTCACTTAGCTAGGGATAAAAGTGGTTTTTACTAATAAATTTGCAATTATTACAAAAGCATAAATTTAAATGTAAAATATAGATTTTTATCATATTTTTACTGAGATTTTTCTTAATAAGATTTTAAATAACTATTTTTCTAATTTTACACTATTCAACATTTTGTATAGTGTAAAAGTATAGATTTTTAGCATATTTTATCTCAGATTTTCTTCAATAACATTTAAAATAGCTTAATAAATTTAAAACTGTTTGACATTTTTTCATAGTTTTCTTTTTATTAACATTTTTTAGACAAGAAAAGATTAAATTATCAAGTGAGTACTAACTGCACTGTACATACTACCATGTGCACTCTACTCTTGCATGTGTTCCAAACTCTTTATTAGCAACATCATTCTCTTAAAATTCTTTGTTTGTTTGTTTGTTTGTTTTCATGGTTGAGCAGTCAGAGTCAATGACTTGCAACTCCTCAGCCGCTCACTGCATGGCTTCGAGTCCCAGTCCGGGCTTGAACTTTCATGTGGGGAGGTTTTCCAGCTAACCTGCATGTGCACCAGTAGTTCAACCCAGAGTTAAGTCTGGGGTCTTCCTATACCAATAGTTAGCTGGACATTGCCCATATGACCTTAAATGTGTAGGTGCGATGTAACAAAACAACAAAACAAATCTTCTGAGTAGAGGTTTAATCATTTCCTTGTCCCTCTTCTTCATGTAATACACACTCTAAAGCCAATGCAGCTTACAATGGTCTGGTCACCTGACCGAGAATCAAACCACACACCCCTTGATCCAGAGTCCTACCACTGGACTATCCCATTCCTCATAAGTGTAAATTAAAGCATTCTGACCATTACTTTTCTATTATATATGGTTTTACCTTCAGCTTATTGCATGACCCTGATGATATATATACAAAAATAGCAAAGCCATTTTGTTTTAGGATATAGTTTTCTTATAAGCTTTTACTATTTGACTTTTTAAACTTTTTAAATATTTAACTGCAAAGTAATCATTTTACCACTTACTGTTTTAGTCTTGTTAAAATATATATTTAACATCTGATATATTTTATATAAGATATTTTCTTAGTATGCTGTTTAATGGGCACAGTATAATCTTAATAGTTTCAGCGTGCCATAAAACCAAAAAAAAAAAAAAAAATCTAAAAATAAATATTATTGTTTTATATGTTGCACATGGATATAAAACAATGTTCTTAAAGCTGACATTATTTTCAAACATCTGGTTTTAGATTTCAGTACAATCTGCCAAATCAACTGCTTGCAAATAGTGTCAGACTTAAATTTACCGTTGTTTACCGCAGACGTCTTAATTTTGCATGTTTGGGTTGAACACACTGAGTTATAGCCAGGTTTTCATTTATTTGTGTGTTTTCTCTTGTATAATATTTCTACCTATAAATTTATACATATATACCCCATATTCAGGTTGCCATTAGTTACAATTGCATATCTTCATTTAGCCAGGTATTTCATGTACATAGATTTCTTCTTTATTTCCCAATTCTTTTACATTCAAAGTCTTTTTCTTGTGTATTTTAGATTTATTTCTAGTTTCTCTCTTGCTTTCTTTTTCTTTCAACTCTTTTTATCAAGTTTTTACTATTATTTTTTTAAATTTTGTTTTTAGACTCGATGATCATTGCAATGGAATGTAAGATAATTGGTAAGAATTCATTAAACGGAGGTTATATATTGATAATTAACACCATAAGGAGAGTAACTCACTATTAACAAAACTGGATGTTACATGTTTTACCAAACTAGGAATTTGTTTAAAATCTAACACACCTATCTAACATCTGCACAAGGCATTCAGTTGCATTACACTATAATTTTGAATGACCACATTATATATATTTATATTCATATTATGTTTAAACCAGTTACTTTGCAAGTTATTAATTGTATATAATTTATATTCTAATTGCCAGTATAAGTATCATCATTATTTTTCATACTTTTCTAACTATCAATAATATAAAGGTCACCTCATTTTTATCAATATATTTAATCAAAAACATTCTTTTTAATCAGACTATCATCGTTAATTTATTTTTAGTATTTTATTTCCTACTTCTTCACCTAACAAGTGAAAGAAACTAACCATTATGTTTAAACTAACCTGGACAGTTTTTTATGTTTGTTATGTTGTCTGATTTTTGTGTGAAAATCTGACTGTAGTAAGACTTTAGGTTGTTTTTGCTGATAGTTTTAAATTATTACAGTGATAACTCCTATTGTTATTTGATATACATCTATATTTCATACTGAAAATACATACATGTGAACTTTCTCTGAGGCCAAAGTGGGAGATTTTCACTTGCAAAGTAGGAGATTTCTTATTTTCACATAAACAAGAAGGAAAATATCTGTTTCCAGTTAGGAAGATTTCTGAAAATGACTAAAACACCCCTCATTTTAAAATAATTTTGAACCTTAAAAAAGTCTCCCTCCAAAAGCAGGAGAGTTCACATGTATGAAAATAATATTGGGATTTGATAACAACATGCTGACCAGTCATGGAACTATATAACCTTATGAATTTGCTTGAGTATTAGCAAGAAAGCAATATCCCTAATAATTTTAAAGACTTTGAAACATTATTTCAGGGGAGCTTGTGGCTGAGCGGTTACTGGCTTGTAACTCCTCAGCCGAGAACTTTCATGTAGGGAGGATTTCCAGCTAACCTGGGGAGCACCGGGGGTTCTACCCAGGCATAAGTCTGGGATCTTCCTCCACCAATAATTAGCTGGACGTCGCCAATATGACCATAATTGTGTTAGTGCGATGTAACAAAAAACAAAAAAAATTATTTCAAGGTCCAGTCTATTTTAAAAGCATATTTTCTCTATTGCAGGATTTTGAGAACAGTCCTACTCCATCAGAGATCGAGGTTCAAGAATAGAAATCATTGAAACAGACAAAATACAAGCGGAATTTAACACCAGTTGGAACGAAACACCAGTTGGAACAAAACAGCAGTTGAACAAGCTTCAAGTAGGAAGGAACAACAATAAATCTGTTGAACTATGTACAAATATGACAATTTACCAATCAGATGTAACAAATATGACAATTAACCAATCAGATGTTGATGATTGGGAAAGGTGGAAAGAGAAAGTAGGCTTCTGTAGCATTGGTTGTATACCAGTAGTCAGCAACATTGTGGACCAGATAAAAAAAATGGAGGGTGGGCAGCGTGTCTTGTTTTTTCCCTGTTACTGTATTTTAAACTTTACCTCATAAAATCTCATTTACTAAAAAAAAATGGATATAGACATGTTGTGACAAAAAATATATTTTTGTGTTAAAATAGTAAACATTTAAATTCATTTATTTTTAGGTGGATGTAATAGGCGTGTCTTATAACTGTAGTGTATTGTTTAAAGTTGATCAAGATTTTTCTTGCAGGGCCTGTTAAATCTGTTAAAATTTTACTTAAAGGTGGTTTCCGACAAATTGGACCAAAAAAATTTTCATTATACATCTTAGTAAACCATTGTTATATGAACAGATCTCGTAAAATGCTGTTTATTGATGTCCTACACCTGCCTGAAAAGTGAACCATAACATCACAACCGTCATTACAAACATGTATTTCCTATCCGAGCCAAGCTGCACAGTTAGCTATTTTAAAAAGGACACATTCAGAGTGATTTTCTACGCAATTAGTTCTGTCTAACAATTCAGTTACTGTTCAAAATCGTATTTATTAAGACTAAAGTATGGGTTTATACAAAAGTTATGCTAAAAGTCCTTAAAGCAATGGTTTGATATTGTTATATGTATTTGATGTTGGCAAACTGTCGGATACCAAGTGGTATCGACAGTTTGCCTACATCTTATATATGTAACAATATCTGTAAATAAGAAACGTTGGAATTCCTGCTAAAAATAGACATCAACATCACAGCGGATGATGAGGATGATTTAAAACATTAGTGGACACATGGTTTTCTTGGTTTAAAAATAGCTAACTGTGCAGCATGGCTCAGATAGGAAATACATGTTTGTAATGACGATTGTGGCTTTATGACTTTTCCAACAGGTGTAGGAGATGAATAAACAGCATTTTATGAGATCTGTTCAGATAATAATGGTTTACTAAGATGTATAATGAAAATATTTTTGGTCCAAACTGTTGGATTCCACCTTTAAATGCCAGTTTTTATAAACATCAAATGATACAAATTGGTGATTGTGAAAGTATTTGTTATCTCAACATGAAAGTAATGTATACAATCAAGGGATTACTGTATCGAGCATATATTGTTACTCCAGCATGTGGTAACTGCATGTAAATACTTTTTTATATAGAATTACTTGTCAAAGATGTATAAAATAAATGACACAGTCCAATTATGTGTAGAATAGTATCACTGCCCATTTTTTAAAATTAATTTTTTTAACTTATTATGTTATTTCCTTGCATATATTATGTACATTGTATGTAAAAAAAACTTTTTATCGCATTATGATATTTTTATACTTAGATGTAGATCTAATTAAATGATTTCAGACTTGTGCTTTCTAGAATGCATTTTTTTAATGCAAAATATTGTGTATGAATATGTGAATGGAAATGTTTGTTTATAATCATTTGTCAAATTTCCTGTCAAATTTCCTTTACTGGTACTGATTATTGATACATGTATCCACAACAATTAGTTATATTAATTATATTTTAATTAATTTCGAAACATGAACATTTAGTCTATATATTAGTATAGATCTTAAGCTACCATAATTGCTCAAACAGTTTCAAAGTTAAGACATTATTTCTAGCTGTATAATTTATTTTAACTACAAATGTTGGTATTGTATTACCTATAATTTGACAGTTTCTTTAATGAGGTAAATAAAAGACTTTTGATAACTCCATACTTATGTGAACATAAACTTGTAAAAAATGACAGCCATGTCTAACACATTGCTTGATTATTTTATTAATAATTTTATCTTTTTTGTAAATTTGTGAAAATTTGTAATCTTGTTAATTCCACTTTTCCGAGAAAAAAAATGTAGCTTTTTTCTTGATCCTCTGTTTGGCATTGGCAGAAGTGATCGTTTTTGTTACGATCTTTTCTCAAAAACTGTCAATCTATTCAAACATTTAATTCTTGTTCATTATCAAAAGCTCATTTCAAAAGGGCAGGTAATTTTAAAATCCTTTTGGGAACAGTTTTGCCCCTTGTCTGACTTAGAATTTTTTGGTGTTTGATAAGGTTAGTAACATTCTAACATTATACTTTCCTGCTCTGAGAAAAGTGGAGCGCGCTGTCTAAAGACAGATCTTGTTTACAGGGTTGTCATTATAGTAGATTATTCTGGCATTTTAATATTTGGCTAGAACATATGTTCTTGTAATCTGGAGTTTATCCTCTTATTTGTATACCCAAGATGAAGTAGATCTTGTCTAGATAAGCATAATATTATAGTTAATGCTTTGATTATTTTTAGGTAGCTGAGGGTAGCTGGGGCATTTTGATTACATGCTCCAAAAAAGGAATGATTTTTAAATAAATGACAGAGGATAAAATGTTATTGGAAATCCTGTAATGCTGTTTATGAGTATTTATTAGGATTAAACAGAATCCCTCCTTAATTCCGTCTGACATTTTAGCATAGGTGGACATATTCCCTCTCAATAATATTCCAAGATGCACAAAATCCCCCACTCCGCCTACCCTTTAAATTTTTCCACATTTTGCAAAAAATGTATACTCAATTCGCACAGTTAAGTCTTAAGTCTTGTAATTATATTGAAATTTACAGGATTTCTTATGAAAATCCAACTTCGAGAGATTTTTTAGATTTATTGATTTACAGGAGAGACTTTGTTCGCTTTGAAAAGTTAATTAATAAGATTTTGCCCACTTGTGCTAAAATGAACAAAAGGGATTCGTTTAGAAGAGATTTTGTCCTACAGTACACTCTCATTTATTGTTTATTTTATATCAAATGTCATTAACAGTGTACTGTGCAGAGAGAATGTTGCAAGTTTTTAGTAACATGGTAAGGTATTTATTGAAAATGACACAAAAATGCATTTTGAAATATTCTTTGACACAAAAACATAAATTGATTTTAGTGTACATTTGGGTGAATATTTGTGATTGTACATGCCTATTAATCATTTTGTTATAAAATGTATAAACCATTTAAAAAGTTCACACAAATATGCAATAGTCTTGCATTTTATTATCATCATAAGCTACTAACAGGTCATTCCTATAATTATAACTGTTGATAACCTAATTTTAGTTCATTGAGCATGAATGGTGTGACACTGTTTTTGATTGGATGGGCATAGTTAACATTATCCAATAAAAATGTTTGTTACATTATGAAACATTGTTTCATTAGTATCATTTAAAGCTCTCTGTGATATGTCCTTTGTATTTTTATTGATCATGTTGTTTTATTCTCATTGTGATTTCAGTTGTATACATGTAGGTAGAATGGTATTTGTTTATTTTATGATTGTGCACAAGTTTTATTTGTCTTACTGTCTACATTTTAAAGTCAATCGGATAATTCACGAATCATCTCTTGGATGTATGACTGGGCAAACCCCACGAAAATAAACATATGTTGGTGCAAATGAAGTCATCAAAACAACAAAGATAAATGTTTTGTTATTTCTTCTAAAAATGGGGTAACGGTTGTATATCTAATGAGATGTGAACAGTCAAATTGATAAGTGAAAGTTTACCGGATAAAAAAATTCTTTACACTACACCTATCGCTTTTTTGAAGAATTTTTTTAAAGAGTATTCTTTTTCCGGTGAACAAAACGATGACTGCATCAGATGCATCCAAGGGATGATTGTCTCGAGGATGGAATTTCCCGAGGACTTCCAATTGAATTTAAAATTTGTACATTTTCTTAGCAAAATTTATGTCTTCATTTCAACAATGGAGGATACAAATTTTAAAGTATCTGAATATTTTATGTTTTACTCTAGCGTGATAGTAGGTAGCTTAGTGTTTGATTTTTATTGAATCAATTTTTTAAATTATTTTGTAATATTGATGATCAGCTCATTTTGTATGTTAAAATTAATATTTAATCAATCTGTTTGTTCCTGATCAAAGACTTTGATCTGACCTACTTGCAACAGTCACTGTTGCTGGGTTTTTTTTTATTTACATAAAATAATAGATTAAAGGTCTTGTGAGAAAATAATGAAGCTCTGAACCTTGTCTGAAGCTTTGATATTGTTTGTTAATTAAACAAGTATCAAGATCTGAGTGAGGTTGGTTAATTGGTCCAATTACAATATGACACATTTTAAAAATGTATAGAAATTAAAAACACTTTTATTAATTAAAAGGAAAACTTCACATAGATCTAATTCTTTAGATGTTTTACTTTTATAATTAAATATGTATAATGATTAATTGACAAGACAATCATTGTCTGTATGGGTGAATATGTACTGAGATTTATCTCAAAATATTTTAAGTGCATTTGGTTTTGACAAATTATTTTATATTTTTACCTTTTATTATTTAGGTACAATGTTCATTGTTTTATTGTCATAGTTTATTAGACTTGTTCATTTAATAGAAATCTCCTAAGGCAAAGTTAATTGACATTCTGAGTCTTTTTTTTTTATTTTGGTTAATATTAATGTTAAATTTTTATTAAAAAATATGAAAAATTTCAAATCAGACACTGTTTAAGGCAAACAACAATTTAAAGCGTAAATTTTATATGCACAAACATATAACAAACGCATAAAATTATATACAGGGTCTGTTATCAGGGTTTGGAATTACCATAGTTTCCTGAATGACATGATTGTCAGCCAAGGTTTATCAAGAGTTAATTCCCCTCATGAATGACATCATAGTCAGCCAAGGTTTATCAAGAGTTAATTCCCCTCATGAATGACATCATAGTCAGCCAAGGTTCATCAAGAGTTATTTCCCCTCATTGGCAAAAATTTGCACTTTGAATCCACGGTGCATGTCACTGTTCATCATAGACTGAAGGAATATTTTTCTTTTCAACAACAAATTTACACAGCAGCAAATTGACCATAATAATTAAAAATTATTATAATGATTAGAATAAACTGAACTATCGAAATGAAAAAATGTTCCTGTATACATGCTGGAAGTAGTAGCTTGTTTGTGTTGAATGCTCTACCTAAACCAATTTTTTTCATTCACCCTTTTTTTTTCTCACTTGTTATTATAATTGAATGTTATTAGTATATTAAATTCCCCATAATATAGCTACTTGTATGCATGTGTAGGTAAAGTTATTAAATAATTATTATTTTTTCACCTTTTTTTTTGTTAGATTATTTTTTTTGCCTGAACATTTTTATAGAACCCATAGTAGCTTCCTATTTATGTTGGGGTATGCTTCTGCAGGAAATAAAATGTCTATAAAAAGGAGTGTTTGTTGATTTTAACAATACCAATTTAATCCCTGGAGAGAAAGGGCGTATAAAACTGTATGTCCCTTTCTTTATAGATAGTTTCCATGTGATGTCATCGACACTGATAAGACAGTTTAAGGCAGCCATCTTTGTGGGCAGAAGCTAATGCAGGCCAAATCAGGAAATATGTGCTGTAATAAACTCACCACTGTGTTTTTATTTTTCAATCTATTTTACTGAATTTTATATCAAATTTAACAGCTTAAATAAAGTATTTTAAATATCAAAACTATATTTTAATAGTTTAAAAGGTTAAAGAAATACAACCGAAAATGACACACTGTTCATTTTGTTTGAGTATGAGCCAATAGTTTTATCTATTTCTGTATATCAATTCTGTGTCCATTTATCAATTGTATAAATATTGTATTCTAACAATATGAATTTCAAGAGCTTTCCAATGGTGTAAAGCTTCTAATTTTTGGACCCCAAACAAAGAAATTACAAGAAAATAAAATTTACCCTTCTGGACAATTCATGTAAAAATCCCATGAAGTTACCATCAAAGATGGCTGCCAAGATAAGGGATTTTCACTGATGTGGAAACTATCTATTGTGTCCCTGCAAACCATCCATATTAATGACAGTACTTCAATCAAATTTTACCATCTTATATACATAAAATTTGAGGTGTACAAAGCGAAACAATCAAAAGGTGACACTCAAGGTCATATTCTAGGTCATATATATATATAAGGTCAATCCTTATCAACGGCTACTTTGCTAGAAATTAGTGTCTTTGCCGTAACATCCATATTAATTACAATAATTCAATCAGATTTTACCATCTTATAAACATAAATTTTAAGGTGTACAAAGTGAAACAATCAAAAGGTGACCCTGAAGGTCATATACAATGTCATATTTAAGGTCAATCCTTATAAACGTCTACTTTGCTAGAAACTAGTGTCCTTGCCGTAACATCCGTATTAATTACAATACTTCAATCAGAAATTACCCTCTGATATACATAAACTTTAAGGTGTACAAAGCATAAAAATCAAAAGGTTGATCCTCAAGGTCATATTCAAGGACATATTCAAGGTCAATCCATATAAATGGCAACTTTGCTAGAAATGATTGTCTTTGTCGTAACATCCGTATTAATTACAATACTTACCATCTTATATACATAAACTTTAAGGTGTACAAAGCGAAACAATCAAAAGGTGACACTCAAGGTCATATTCAAGGTCATATTTAAGGTTAGTCCTTATAAACGGCTACTTTGCTAGAAATGAATGTCTTTGCCATAACATCTGTATTTATTACAATACTTCAATCAGAATTTACCATCTTACATACATAAACTTTAAGGGATGTGGGATTAGCCGGCATTTTTGCCGATACTGCACAGCGACATTTCTATCATTATAGCACAGGGGCACTTATGAGGTGCCCAAGGACTGAACCTGGCCGGTCCATTATACTGACACCGACGAGTCAGGCGTAATGCTGTCCCCGTAGCCCCGAGCGTTAGGAGGGAAGCCACTACTACCAACTTTAAAGTCTTTGGTTAGACCCGGCCGGGGTTCGAACCCACGACCTCCTGATCCACAAGCCGATAAACTTTAAGGTATGCAAAGCATAACAATCAAAAGGTTGACCCTCAATGTCATATCCAAGGTCATATATAAGGTCAATTCTTATAAATGGCTACTGGGGCTAGAAACTAGTTGTCCACCAAAACATCCATAAAAATTACACTTTGATGAAATTTTGTCATCTTACGTACATGAACTTTAAGGGGATTAAAGCATGAGAATCAAAAGAGCAATTCTCAATGTCATAGTCTAGGTCATTTTAACGCCATTTCTAGAAATTGGTGTTTGGGCCATAACTTTGCCATTTTCCAGTCTACATGTATTCAATTAAACTTAACCTTCTTACTGACATGGACTTGATGATGGGTATCAGAAAACTTTTACAAGTAAATTTATCAAAATCAAGGTCATATTTAAGATATTTGCGATATTCGGGTGGGGGTGGAGTGGCACATGTCAATTCTATTGACATTTCTTTAACATGCATTTAGTTTTACACCACCATGGCTTGCAGCATACTTACATCATGCATATGTAAAAAAGAAAAACAGTAAACAACTTAAATATAAGCTTTCCTCTTGTAGGGCAATGGTAGCTCAATGCAAAAAAACAAAAATAAATATTAAAAAAAATACTTTAATATTTTCCCTCTTAAGAAATCAACAAGGAATTGAAACTCTAAAATAGGGAAATATGAGCTGTATTAAACTCACCACTGTGTTTTGACTTTTCTGTCTATTTTACAGAATTTTAAATCAAATGCAACAGTTTATAAAGTTTTTTAAATATAAAAACTATATTTTGATAGTTTAAAAGGTAAAAAAAAATACAACCAAAAAAGAGACACTGTTCATTTGTTTAAGGATGATCCAGTAATTTTATTTATTTATGTGTATTAATTCTTTGTGCATTTATCAATTTTAAAAATATTGTACTCTAAAATATGATATTATGAGCTTTCCAATGGTGTATAGCTGTTAATTTTTTGGACCACAAATAAAGAAATTACAAGCAAATAAAATTTACGCTTCTATAAAATTCATCTGAAATTCCCTTGAAGTTGCCATCAAAGATGGATTCCAAGATAAGGGATTTTCACTGATGTGGGACCTATCTATATATTGAATATTAATTTATAGATGTTCACCTAGGTAAAAGTTAAAATATTATAGTTAAAATATTAAGATATTGATTTAAATAACTTGTAATAAACTGAATGGTGATGATTTTAAAAAATATCACAGAAAAGGATAGAAATAATACAGAGAATCAGAAAAAGTCTTTTGCTTGATGAAAATTGACCTCATCCAGAAAATGTTTGTTTTTCATATTTGAAAATAACAAAATTGTTTTAAGATATAATTTAAAAAACTTAAAATTTGTGTCACACGAGTAGCATTTTTATTCAATAACTATTTAAATAATAAAAAAACCCCCAGTTTATTAATCAATGAAAACCATTTATCTTTTATCATTTTGTAAACGTTTATTTTTTTAAATCGAGAAATAAATTTAACATTGACTAAATCATCAATTATATTTGACATGCCTTACAAGGGAAGTAACTCTTACAAGCCTGTCACCAAAAAGACCCGCAAAGTAAACGGCTTTCCGTTGAAAGTTTACAAAAGATGGCGGCGGTGGCGACGGGAAGATCTTGGCGAGATTTCTTTGAAAAGAATCTCCATCTACCTGCAGCTTTTGACAGAGAGCATGCAGCACACAGCATCTCCACCCCGATATGTATCGGACTTACATCAGTCGAGGGAATCAATCCGCAGGTAATCGATGCATTTTCATAAAATTATGATATTCTGCGTGTCCATGCATGTTTATGTTTAAAACTGTGTCCGTTATTTTCGCATATTTTCTTCGGTTGTTGAGCAGGTACATTGAATTCGCTTACTTTTATCCAAACTTATACGAAAAGGAGTGTTATCTAAGATTTTATTTTATGTTTCATAATCTTGTTTACATGCCGTTATCATTTTTTCCATTTTTTACCTTTCCCCTCTAATTGTTATGGTGCTGCTTGTTATGAATGAGCTCTGGATTTTAACAGAGTGATACATATATTGATTGACAACTCAGTTTAATATATTAAGTGTTTCCTGTATTCTTATATTAAGTCATTTCTTCTTTTGATATTCCATTTTATTAAAGACCTACGAATCAGCATTTGTCAGGGTGCTAGCTCTTGAATAAGAGTTGGGGATCACTCTTTTTTTTCCAGAACATTAATCTACCCATCATGTCACTTCATCCCCTTAATTTGAGCAACCAGCACTGTCAGTTCTGAACTCTCTATTATGATCCTTTGTTTGAGAAACTAGCACTGTCAGTTCTGAACTCTCTATTATGATCCTTTGTTTGAGAACCAGCACTGTCAGTTCTGAACTCTCTATTATGATCCTTTGTTTGAGGAACCAGCACTGTCAGTTCTGAACTCGCTATTATGATCCTTTGTATGAGAAACCAGCACTGTAAGTTCTGAACTCACTATTATGATCCTTTGTATGAGAAACCAGCACTGTAAGTTCTGAACTCGCTATTATGATCCTTTGTATGAGAAACCAGTACTGTCAGTTCTGAACTCACTATTATGATCCTTTGTATGAGAAACCAGCACTGTCAGTTCTGAACTCTCTATTATGATCCTTTGTTTGAGAACCAGCACTGTCAGTTCTGAACTCTCTATTATGATCCTTTGTTTGAGGAACCAGCACTGTAAGTTCTGAACTCGCTATTATGATCCTTTGTATGAGAAACCAGCACTGTCAGTTCTGAACTCTCTATTATGATCCTTTGTATGAGAAACCAGAACTGTCAGTTCTGAACTCACTATTATGATCCTTTGTATGAGAAACCAGCACTGTCAGTTCTGAACTCCGTATTATGATCCTTTGTATGAGAAACCAGCACTGTCAGTTCTGAACTCACTATTATGATCCTTTGTATGAGAAACCAGCACTGTCACTTCTGAACTCCGTATTATGATCCTTTGTATGAGAAACCAGCACTGTCAGTTCTGAACTCACTATTATGATCCTTTGTATGAGAAACCAGCACTGTCACTTCTGAACTCTCTATTATGATCCTTTGTATGAGAAACCAGCACTGTCAGTTCTGAACTCACTATTATGATCCTTTGTATGAGAAACCAGCACTGTCAGTTCTGAACTCACTATTATGATCCTTTGTATGAGGAACCAGCACTGTAAGTTCTGAACTTGCTATTATGATCCTTTGTTTGAGAACCAGCACTGTCTGTCACTTCTGAACTCTCTGTTATGATCCTTTGTTTGAGAAACGAGCACTGTCAGTTTTGAACTCTCTATTATGATCCTTTGTTTAAGAACCAGCACTGTCAGTTCTGAACTCCGTATTATGAAGTACAACATTACACAAACCATGTAGTGGGAAACCAGCTGGGGGATAGGGAGTGAATGTGTATGTAACCTCTCTTTGTAGTAAGGTTGAATAAACCAAATCTTCGTAGGTTTTAAAAAAGTTTTTTATTTAAGGGTATGGTTTGTAACCTGAAATTAACAAATATAATCAATAACTTCTAGCATATATAAATATAAAGACACGACAATTCATTACAATACAACAATTCATGATATAGCAAAAGTTATGAGAATTATTCAATACAAATTACAATAGATCACTACAATAAATAAATATATATTTACATACCAGCCAACTTATAACTAAATCTTGTAAAAGATTTAATGTGAATCTGTAAAAGATATGTGCTCCTTCTAGTTAGAAGTTCTGTCATGGAGTGAATTGGTAGAGGAAAGGGATAAAGAAAAGCGGGAAAATTATTGTTAGTTAAAACTGCTCATACATTAGTAAAACCGGTTTCAGGGTTTTCCCTTGAAATTTTTTTTAGGGGGTCACAGTGTCCCCCTAGGTTTATGATTTGGGGGTCATTGGTAAATTTTGGGGGTCACATTATATAATCACTTTACTAATTGTCTTATAAATAAAACAAAACAAAATCACATATTGTACATTTCAGATTTTAAAATGTGAAAGCATTTTCTCTATCTGACTCACTCTCAGAAATATATCTCTATTAGAACATATAGCAATATAATCATTGTTGACAATGAACACCAGAACATTTAACAAGATTTGTTTAAATAAGTTCAAAGTTCAATTCTTCAACATGTTCACATGTCTTTCCTACATAACGTTAAATTTGACCTTGTAGTGTTTTTAATATATTGCCTTAGACCGTTTGGTTTCTAAAGCCAAACATATATTTGCTTTAAAGTAATATGCAATGTATGACTTAACTATGTTCTAAAAGATTAATGCAGATAAAACTCATCCAAACGTTTGAAATGTTGCGTATTACTATTTATTACTATATTTATTACTATTACTATTGTGACGCTTTAAAGAAATGCTAAACATGAAACAGCGTCTGACTACACAGAATTCTGGTTCCCAGTCATCTAAACGCAGTACATGTATCGTATGGGTGGACCGGATAGCAGTATTAAGACAACAATTTGTTACAAATAATGGACGCTTATTTACAAAATACTTTGTCTAACTGAAGCAAATTGATACTTAAATGCTTTTTTGCAACAGTTTGACGAGCTGACAAAGATCAATGTCATTGGAGACAATAAATTAAGGCTGTGGATTAATTCATTTTGTGCGTCCAGTGTGTCGCAATGTAAGTTCATTTTGCGGGTCATCTGCGCCAAAACGCACAAATTTGTGCGTCAGGGAAAACCCTGCCGGTTTAGAATCAACTCACTTACTGGACATGACACTTTAACGGTACTTATATACAAGACACCACAGAGTAGAATGATGTACACGGACAACATTAAATGTGCGGACAGATACAACACAATAACACAAACACACCCTGGTTACATGTATTTATTCCAGTTAACTCCATTGGCAGAGCAATTGCCCTATACATGTAAGCCAATGGTTCCGGTTAAAGTCGCAGACTTGCTGCACATTTTTTTCTCTCTGTTACACTTTATTAAACATGTTTTAGTAATAGTAGGTTTATAAAGATGCATTATGAAGTTAGTTTCCAGCTTTGGGGGGTGGCATTGCTCAGTTCTACCTAGAGACATTTGGTAGCTTGATTGTGTGGCAGTTTACCTGGTACTGTGCTCCCTATCTAAAGCAACATGGGGCAGATTTGTTGTTGTAGAGACATTGCTCTGGAGAAATATTACCTATTCGATAGATATGAGTTTAAGTTACTATAAATTTTAGAACATTTTGTTAAATAAATTCATAAGATGTGTTTATTTTTTAAATTTTGTTTATTCTTATACTTTGCTTTCTGGTGAGAAATGTTTTATTGTTATAATGTTAACTGGTAGCAACAGAAAAGAATGCAATGATATGTTCTTTTAACTTTAAACTCAAACAAGAGCATACGCAAGGAAACAAACATACAACTTGGTTATTTGTATTTTTTATCACAGATCAAACATATGACTTACAGAGAATTGGCTCCAGGTACGAGAGGCCGCTTGCTCGATCTGGGGCCACAACATACCAAAGTCATTAAAATGGTAGTGGTATAGCTCCCTTGCTAATGCTCAAGCAAATATAAGGGTAGTTCTACAACTGGTTGGCCCAGTGTTGGGATAATGTGACTGGGTGTGGTATCATGCAAGGTGTTCATGGCATGCTATTCACAGTAAAGGCAGCACTATATCTGCTTCACATGGACACAGTCTCTAGATAACTGAAATGCTATTTGTGGGACAAAAAACCCAATAAACAAAAAAAAGATTCACAGGATAAAATGTGTGAAATTTCATACAAACAATAAAAAGAAGTAATTTATTTTGTGTTCAATTGTCCTAAATTAACAATATGACTAGATTCCAACAGCACAGATGTTTAAGTATTATATGTTATGCATTTTAATACAATTTGATGGTTGTAAATGAAGTAAGCTATTAAGAGTAATATTACCTCATTCTCCATACATTCAAAATAGACCTGATCATTATTGACCCTTTGAACTACAAGCACTGTTTGCAACTATATATATTATACATACATACATTTTAAATTGTGATTTATACCTATTTTAGAACAGAAAATTAATGCAACATCATATTGGTAAAGAGAAAAATGGTTTGTTTAAAAAGCTCAATTTATTATGTTTCATAAGACATATATATCTATGCTGTTGTTTATTTAGAAGCTGTAATTTTCAGTTTTTAAAAAATGTCACAATAAATGTTAAAAATGTCTCATTTATTGTGATGATGCCTTACTCCTTTTGTCAAAGGAAAGAACATTGTCCCATTATCAAAATTCTTCTCCAATTACAAGTTAATAATGATGATGAAGAGGTTAACTTTATTTGATATATAAATTAAATAAAACAGTGTACAATGAAAATTCTTGAATATGAATTGTTAAACTGTGTAAGTGAATTGGTACACTTTGGCAGCACCTATTCCTTTTAGTAAAAGAAAAAATTACTCAAGGCTAGCTTCACTACAGAGCTCAAGATAAGAGGCCATATATCTCATAATTTTTAACTAAAGTCTACAGTATGGGTATTCATTAGAATTGTCATAACAAAACGATACTAATGAGTACCAGGTATTAAGGGTTTAGAGCACAAAAAAGGAGCTAGAAGGAGTTATGCTCCTTTTATCTGGGACTCTGTTAAATAGGTGCATGATTGAAAATGTTATTTTGTGTACAAAACAGTTTTCTTCATAGGTTATGATAGACAATAAAACATATATATCTTTTTTTAGTATACATGTAGATGTCCCATTCTAATGATGTAATCATCTCACCAAGATGCAGCTTTCCATAAATTATCGTTACATATTTCTCCTGGGCAGAAAACATAAATCAATTTTATTTTCACGATATGCATGCATACATGCTCACTCAGTCAACATAGTCAAATATCACAGACTAGACATTTTTTGCTCACTAAGGACATATAACTCATTTAGACATAAAAATGCATAAAATTAAGAGTTCCCTCCCCTCATTGGATAGTTGTATGTTGTCGATGACAAGAAAACTGCAATTATTGTGATAATGACACAATCAGATGCAGCAAAAACAACATCTGTCAGCTTAAACAAGTACACATGACACAAATTGTTTATTTTGTTGACTGTTGTTTTTATTATCATTTGTGAAGCTTGGGCTGAATGAAGTTATTTTCACCACAAATACAAATACATACTTACCAGGCTTAAACAATTGTGTGTAGGAAAACATCTCTCAAGGACAAAATCCTGGTCATTTAATCAGAATTGGAAAAAATTGTCCTGTAAATTTTCCTTGATGGATAAAATCCCTTTTCTAATTTTTCCAAGGCAGACAGAATCCCTCCCATAAATTTTCCAAGGCAGACAAAATCCCCCCCATAAATTTTCCAAGGCAGACAAAATCCCTATCATAAATTTTCCAAGGCTAACAAAATCCCTCCCATAAATTTTCCAAGGCTAACAAAATCCCTCCCAAAGATTTTCCAAGATGAACAAAATATCTTTCTTAAATTTTCCAAGGCAGACAAAATCTCTCCCATAAAATTTCCAAGGCAGACAAAATCTCTCCCATAAATTTTCCAAGGCAGACAAAATCTCTCCCAAAAATTTTCCAAGGCAGACAAAGTCCTTCCTGTATATTCTCCAATTCGGACAAAATCACTCCTAAATCTATGGCCTAGGTTCGGTCAGGCTAACTTATAACTAAAATATTACTTTTTGCAGAGGGCTGTGTGTGAGTCGGTACAACCGACACATTTTGTGTGGTTTTCCTGCATTAATAAAAAATTATAAGATGTAGCGCCCATGGCCCTTTTTGGTCAGAATCACCAATCTCATTGCTTGTAACTGCTCTGACACCTTATCCTTTCTCAGTGAAATTGTAAATTAGGTTCAGTCAGGGTAAAGTCTTTCATGTGGGGAGTTCTTTTAGCTGAAGCGCAGTCTGCCAGTGGTTCTTCTCAGCCAGTTATCTTGCAGTGTTCGACAAAACCCAGTGGACCGTGGCCCGAATCCACTAAAATCTCTGTTGGTCCATTTAAATTTTATAAGTAAAATGGACCGACAGTCCGCCACAGTCTTCAGCCAAGTCAATTTTAAAAATCTGAATTATTATGAAAACATGTGTACTTAACTAAACAACATATTACAGCCATCGCTTGTTACACCTCGGTTAGCTTACCAACCATTTGTGTCTAAATGCCAAAATCATACTTATCCAGTAAAATTTGGTCCAGTCCAGTAGATATTGCCAGCTTGGTGGACCTAAGGTCCAGCATTTTTAAATTTCTTTCATGAAGATGGGTTTTTATCAGCGTTCATAGCTGGACATCACTATATGAAAAAAAATATCTATTGCATTGATGTAAGTTTCAAAAAGAGGAACATGCATTAGAAGGTGCAGTAATGATAATTATTAAAAAATAATAGAGAAACAATTGGAAGAAACAGGAAGAAAAAAAGCTTGAATAAAGAATAGATGCTAAATGTTGAGCAAAACATCAAGTTTTATCTTATTTATTTTTAGAATACTGCCTGTCAAATACTTATTCAATATTTTGTTCCAATCCTGTCATTCCCTTGGAGATACATGTATATCTTTCTTTAGGATGTCATGTTTGTTCAGGTAAGAGAGATATGAATCACATGAATCACCATGTTTTCCATTCAATAAACCCATTTTGTTATATGACACTAGTGTAATACAGCTTTTAGATTGATGACGTTTTCAACATCATCATATTGCAGATTGTCTCATACCACTTTTTCACATAGTGTTGCTGTTTAATTTTCATAAAATAGTATATTGGCGACTAAAATCATGAAATAAAAAAAAATTTGACACTCGTCGATACAAACATTTAGAAAACTCGTCTAGGAAAAATGATAGTAAACTCACCATAGGCTTGCGCTTACTAATATTTTTCCTGAACCCTTTTAATAAATGTTTATATTAAATAACAACAAGTGTCAGATCTTCAATGTATGCTTTAAACTGCCTTGTCATTTAGAGGTGGTGTCTTAAAGTTTGGACCAGATTTCTTTTTCGGAAACAATCTTATAAATTTTTTGTTCCCCCTGAAAAGATCCAGCAAAATACTGTTTATTGATGTCCTAACTATTAGTGAAAGGGCATCATAACATCCCCACTCATCATTACAAACATGTATTTTCTATTTGCGCCAGAATTCCCCATCCTATTTATTTATAGATTTGGTAAGAATTTTAGAGTGTTTAAATCAAGATCTGTACTGCCTAACAATATATGTAGTGTTAAAAACATACTGGACCAGGTAGCGCAATCGGTAGAGCATCAGCTCCAGGTACAGGAAGCCCAAGTTTCTATCCTGAGCCGCGACATACCAAAGTAATTAAAAATGGTAGTGGTATAGCTCCCTTGCTAAGGCTCAAGCAAATATAAGGGTAGTTCCACGACTGGTTGGCCCGGTACCAGGATAATGTGATTGGGTGTGGTATCATGCCAGGTGTTCACGGCATGCTGTATACAGTGAAGGCAGCATTTTATCTGCTTCAAGTGTACACCGTCTCCAGATAACTGAAATACTGTTGGTGGGACAATAAACCCAATAAACAAATAAACAAGTGTTAAAGACCGTCGTTACTTAGACTTAAGTATCAGTTTATGCAGCAGTTTTGCCTAAATTCCCCAAAGCAGTGGTAAGGTATTGTTAACATGCATTAGATATAGGCAAACTGTTGGATACCACCTTCAAGTTACTTTGTCATATTTTACTTTTGACTTTATAAACAAAAACTACACAATTCTGCTTACAGAAAAAACAAAAACAAAACAAAAAAGCACAGAAAAAAAACACTAACCATATCTACCATTGTGTATTAACACATCCTTTAATTTCAAACATAAAAAAAATAAACTATGACATGGTTAACTAAGGTAAATATTGATTTAATTTATTAATCAAGCCCCTAGTTCTTCACGTACTACTTTGTGACTACAAATATCGGCAGATAGTTGGTGGATAGTCTTCAATTAGATCATGCTTTATTTTCATGACTGTCACAAGTTGTATTGGCTTTTCCCTAGTATGGTCTGATGGTGTGAGATCCTTGAGTCAAGATCTAAATTTGGCTGCCAGGATCTTGTATTTGTTTAGGAGAGTTAATTACACTTAACCCATTTTGTACTTATCCAAGTGAATAGCTAAGGAGTAATTACGTTTGTATAACATGTAAAAATATTTTTAAGGATCACTATCAGAGTGACTTAAAAAAGCTTCAAAGAGGTTACACAACACTTTAAAGATACTACAAAAACTTTATCTTTATGTAGTGTTATGAGACTGTGTAGTTTTGGATTTATTTGACAAGGGATTTTCTACAAACTGGGGATTATGGTGAAATATTTTAAAATATTTTATGTTTTAGTGATTTTTTTTGAAGATATGTTGATTTGGAAATATGAATGGCTCTGGCAGTGATTTTGTGTCTGTGACTGATTGTATTGTTTTGTTAACACAATGGCCGGGTCAAACCAAAGACTTTAAAGTTGGTAGTAGTGGCTTCCCTCCTAACGTTCGGGGTTAAGGGGACAGCATTACGCCTGACTCGTCGGTGTCAGTATGATAGACCGGCCGGGTTCAGTCCCTGGGCACCTCATAAGTGCCCCTGTGCTGTAATGATAGAAATGTCGCTGCACAGTATCGGCAAAAATGCCGGCAAATCCCAATCCCTGTTTGTCTCCCTTACAGTCATAACGGGGCCAAAAATGAATTGTTCTTTTTATGAGTGCCTGTGATTGGAGTTGCAGAATTGTAACAGTGTGGGTTCGAATCTCAATCAGAGTGAGGTCTTTTACCTGGTCAGCTTTGCGCCGGTGGTCCTACCCATTCATATGTTAGGAAGGGGAGGCTGTGGTGTAGTGATAGAGTTGCCGATTTGTAACTCCTCTGACTGTTTAGCCTCTCACCGCATGTGTTCAAGCCCTGGGCTGGGCAAAGGACTTAATATTGAAAGGTCTTCCAGCTGACTTGCGGTGTGCCAGTGGTTCTTCCCAGACATGTTTCTTCAGATCTTCTGCTACCAAAAAGCTGGTAATTGCTATAATGATCATAAATGGTCGCTGCAATGTGTTTCGCAAACAAATATAGGCAAGGGTTCTTTCTCCACTGATAATAAGCTTGACGTCACTTATGCATTGTATGACCATAATAATTGTGTCTGTGATGTTAACAAAAACAAACATGCATTATTCTTCTTTGTAAATAAACACAATAAGATAATATCACTTACATAACTAATTGTCTCAAAGAAAATACTCAATAACTTGAATGTCCATGTAGCACCTCTATGTTAACTTCAAAGAAATATCTGCATTCAGGGGCGCCCATGGCGTAGTGGTGGAGTGGTAGCGTTGCCGATTTTTAAGTCCTCTTCTAAGTCTCTCACTGCTTGGGTTTAAGTCCCAGTCGGGGCGAAGGACTTAATGTTCGAAGGTCTTCCAGCTGACTTGCGGTGCATCAGTGGTTCTACCCAGACATTTGTGTGGGATCTTCCTCACTATAAGGATCGCTTCTAACGCTCGGGCTAAGGGGACAGCATTACACCTGACTCGTCGGTGTCAGTATAATGGACCAGCCGAGTTCAGTCCCCGGGCACCTCATAAGTGCCACTGTGCTATAATGATAGAAATGTCGCTGCACAGTATCGGCAAAAATGCCGCCAAATTCCATCCCATCCCTAAAATGATCATAATTTGTTGCTGCTATGTATGTAAAAAAACAAAAGACTGAATGCAGACCTCTTACTTTTGTCTAAACAAAGACAGTTTTACCTGGAGTGTTATACATTCAAATCATGAAATAAATTTCTTTAAATGTTTTTTTTCTTTCCAATACATTAATATGCATGATGGGAACTTCTGCTAAAAATGGATATCAACTTCAGCACAGATTACCTTTTGTCAAGTTAAGAAGATATTTTATTTGTTGTGACTATGAGGATTTCATAAGGTACATTAACACTTTACTTGCTGGAAACACAATTCAGCCAATTTACATAAAACATGCCTGGTTCTTAAGGTGTTTCTAGCAAGTGCAGGGGAAACAGTATTTAAAGGTGGTTCCGATGTTTTGGACCAGATTTTTTCTCTCTCAAAGAACCAAATAAAGTATTGTTGCCTGAAAAGACCTTTTAAAATGATGATTATTTATGACCTTCAGCTATGTGAACAAAGAAGCATAAAACATCACTTATCATTACAAATAGGTTTTTCCTATCTTAGCCATGCTGTACAGTTAGCTATTTTAAACTAAATACAATGTGACCCATAACTTTATATTATCATTGGGAGGCCAATGTCTATTTTTAGCAGAAATCACAATCATGCTTATTTATAGTTTTAGAAAGAATGGGCATAAAGTGTGATTTATTTTTTAATTTCTACTCTTTCTTCACATAGATGTAGGACATCAATAATCAGCATTTTGCAAGATCTTTTCAGGCAACAATAATTTATTTGGTTCCCAATTTTTACTGTTTTATAATCATCAAGACGATGTTTAAAATTGTCTTTTAGTCGGTTGGGGGGTTGGGGGGGGTCAGAAATGATGCCCCAATGCTCCCAATCCAGGTTTATGTGTATTTAATGAAAACAAACCGTCGGATATCATCTTTAAGGTCTTATTAGCATTGAAAAGTATTTTCTCTGGCTGTCAAGTACAGTGAAGTCCCAAGTCATGGCTGGATAAGGGTAGACTCGACAGCCAATAATGTCTGTCAGCTCTCTTGCACTGTTTTAATTACCATTGGTATGACAGTGTATCAATAATTAAATAGGGTACACTGGTGAAATGGAAAATGTCTTCCTTGTTAGTTAATATCCGAGGTATTCCAAACAGTAGGTAGGTCCTTTTAGTAGGAGTTCTTAGACTTGATCGCCTGTTTTTTTGTGTGTAGATATTCCAATTGCAAACATATAAGCTTAAAATTCAGTAAAATACTTACAGAGATACGTCATTTAAAAAAGAAACTTGAAGTGTTTGTTGATGATGGTTAACCTGGGTATCACAAGAAAGGAAGAAAAGTCAACATACACTTCATAGAGCACAACCATAAAAACTGAGTAAAACAAATGAAAGGACCTACTTGCATGTATGGACTATTCAGGGGAGACTACTCATTAATGTCTCATTACCATTGGTATGACAGTGTATCAATAATTAATAGGTTCATTTAATCTGGTCGGGTCCGGTTGTTTACTGGTCTTGTCAACCAGTGCCAGTATTCCACTTCTTGTGAACCCATTGTTCATTTGTTGAAAAGATTTGCGTAATATTTTATGAGTCATTGCTGTTATGCATAATTAACTGATCAATCTGTTATTCAATCTGTTTTTAATACAGCAGCATGCACTGGAAAAAGAAATAATTTAAAAGTTATAAGCTTGAATTAAATACTGCGATTGTCTGAATTTATGTTGTGCAGTTGTGTTTTTTTTTAAAGCAAGCAACTTGTTGGAAGATAAAGTGTAAAGATTATTGTATCTCAACTTTTGTAAAGGAAATAAACTTAGGAAATCAACTAAGGACAAAGCTAAGGACATAAGCTAAGGAAATCAACTAAGGACATAAACTTAGGACATAAACTTAGGAAATAAACTTAGGAAATAAACTTAGGAAATAAACTAAGGACATAAGCTTAGGACATAAACTAAGGAAATAAACTAAGGATGTAAACTAAGGACATAAACTTAGGACATAAACTAAGGACATAAACTAAGGAAATAAACTAAGGAAATAAACTAAGGACATAAACTAAGGAAATAAACTAAGGACATAAGCTAAGGACATAAGCTAAGGACATAAACTAAGGACATAAACTAAGGACATAAACTAAGGACATAAACTAAGGGCATAAGCTAAGGGCATAAACTAAGGACATAAACTAAGGGCATAAGCTAAGGGCATAAACTAAGGACATAAACTAAGGGCATAAACTAAGGGCATAAACTAAGGAAATAAACTAAGGACATAAACTAAGGGCATAAGCTAAGGACATAAGCTAAGGACATAAACTAAGGACATAAACTAAGGGCATAAGCTAAGGAAATAAACTAAGGACATAAACTAAGGACATAAACTAAGAAAATAAACTAAGAAAATAAACTAAGGAAATAAACAAATTTGATAATTTAAAGCAGTTTAAAGAATCCTGTTTTTATTTATGTTTGTTATAATCTTTTAATACAATGGTTAGGCAACATTTAAAGGAATATATGTAACTTTTCATAAGATTTGCTAATGTTATTAATTTAAAAAATATATCTACAAATATGTTATGAAGATCAGTTCTAAAAATAGTTCATAAAATAAAAAAATAAAAGATAACCCAAAGAAAAAATATAAATAAATAAAATTAAAAATTAAAATAAAATTTAAAAAATAAAAAAAAATAAAAAAAATGAAATAAAAAAAAATATTAAAAAAATGTTGAAAAAAATAAAGAAAATAAATAAACATTTAACAATAATTAAATTTGTTTAAAAATAAAATAAAACATACAATTAAAAATAAAAGCATTCTCAAAATCTCAATATGAAAAAGCCACACTGACTGTAATAAAAGTGTAACTGTATCTTAAATTCCTTTTCAACAAATCTCTTGGTGCTCACATACCTGTCTACTAGACTGCTATCACTATAGCAACACATCAGCAGGTAGTAAATGAGTTATCAGTTGTTGGCTGAGCGTATTCTAGAGTGACAGGATCTTTGAGTGTAACTTATTTCGGTGTTATTCTGAGGGAAAAATAGTGTCATCTGTGAACATGTTTTGTGTGGTCTAATGATACTTAAGATGCAATTGATCAAGTGGTGATTATGGCTGGAGTTACAATATGTTAAGGTGGTATTAGACAGTTAGGATCAAAATATTTTCATTAAATATAATAAACCATTCTTACCTGAACAGATCTTGCAAAATGCGGTTTATTGATGTCCTACACCTGTCGGAAAAGTGAACTTTAACGTCACAATTGTCATTTCAAACATGTTATTTCCTATCTGAGCCACGCTGCACAGTTAGCTATTTTTAAACTAAGAAAAGCATGTGACCACTTCTGTTTTGATCATCCGCTGTGACATCGATGTCTATTTTTAGCAAGAATCCCAATCGTTCTTATTCATAGATTTAAAAAGAATGGGCATTCAAGTGTTGATTAACCAGTTTTACTGCCTTAAAATTAAGATACTGTTGAAAATTGTCAAAGCTTACACTAAAGTATGATTTTTTCTGCAGAAATTATGCACAAATTACCCCAAACAGAGTTCAGATATTGTTACATATTTTAGATAAAGGCAAACTGTCGTATACCATCTTTAACCCCCCTTTCCTGGCTGGAAACACCATTAGGTGTATTGAGTGGGGTATGTTTTATGTCATTTTTAGAAGATTTATAAAGTTAAGATGCATGTTAGACAAGAGTA
The DNA here is from genome assembly GCA_007844125.1 of Sinonovacula constricta. Classification (NCBI taxonomy): domain Eukaryota; kingdom Metazoa; phylum Mollusca; class Bivalvia; order Cardiida; family Solecurtidae; genus Sinonovacula; species Sinonovacula constricta. The sequence goes on from CM017566.1 coordinate 48,112,905, forward strand.
ATCCAGTTGAGACACACATAAACAACTCATACAGTAATTTTTTTTTAAAATTATTGTATAATAGGTTATTAAAAAAACTGCCAATCCAAGCATAATTATGAAATTCTCTTGGTTGGATCATAAACCCAATATAAAACCCAATATAACAATAAACAAGTAAAATATTTTTTGAAGTATATCATATTTTAAATTATTAGATCTACTCGATATTTTAATCTTTAAGTTACTGTTAGTTATCACAGCTTTTTGAAGCAGTATGCATTTATTAATTCTAATTATGTTTTAGTTAGTACAAGGTCTTCAGTTTGATCCGGATCCTTGTTACATGCGTAATCAATCCCCTCCGCCCCAGCCTCCCCACCCCCACCCCCACCCCCACCCCCACCCCCCACCAAACCCCCCATTTTTTTTTTAAAAACAAAAAAAAACAAAAAAAACAAAATAAACTCTTACCCATATGAATGTATCGCAACATTACACTAATGTTTAATCAACAAATTACTTATAATGTTTTAATTTATTAACAACAAACTTGACTGTCTGATAACTGGTTTATTTAAACGTCAGCACATGCATTCGTATTTTGTCATGACCCAGTCATGTTGCCCAAGCATGACAATGTGACCAATGTGCCAAATATTGGGCTCCTATCAGGTATCCAATTTTGGTTACCTACTTACTTAGCTAAAAAGCTTAGATAGATAGATAATTTCATAATTTAGTCCTAATATAAGGCGAGTGTTTAAGTGTGTGAATTTCACCGCGTAACTTTTGCCCTAAGTTCACCTTATAGTTGTACGGTATTGGACCCCTGTTTTACCCCCAATGTGGGGTGTTTAATTTTAGTGGTTTGGTATCTTTAAGGTATGATTTTACGTTGACATCTTCCAATCTGAAAAACGAAATTGTCATTGGAAGGGGTCTACCTATGCAGATCTCCTTTTTTAACAGTGGGTGGGGTGGGGGGTGGGGTAGTAAAGTTATAAAAGAAATCTGCATAGTTTTGTAAATTTATAAATCACCTCTAATTGTTACAATCATCAAAGCATGTTTTGAAATCAATTTTTAAAGAACGAAGTTATCAAGTACAGACATATCAAATTTCCTTTCACTCCCGTCCGCTTCTAACTAATTTTATGCGGCAGTTTCTAAGCTGTCTGGTTCCAGCTGGCTACCCAGCAGAAATGATTCATGAAGCATTAATGCAGTATCTATTGTTCTACAACTGCATAAATATGCTGCATAAATATGTTTGTACTCAAATACGATGAAATAGAGACGGCGTTTAGTTGGGGATTTAATATTTCGTTTATTGTTTTGGTGGCAAAATTGTATTACTGATATTCTTAACAGATGTCTGCAACATAATTTTTACCATTATCAATTTTTTTTAATTAGCCTTTACTGTGTGTGTTTTTTGTGAATTATTGATTTGGTTAGTACCTTATTTGAAGGCGTAATGAATTGTTATAGAATAATTGCAATTTAATTTACTTTGTACAATTAGGTATTTTATTATAAACTGTTAATTTATTGCTGTACACCACATTGATCTGCCTTTTAGATATATGTATATTTTTTGAAAATATGAAAATTAATTTAAAAAGTACACAATAAAGGGTTTGATTATTTAAGTGGTTGTAGTAGTGGTAGTAGTAGTAGTAGTAGTAGCGGTGTTAGTGGTAGTAGTAGTTGTAGTAGTAGAAGTGGTAGTAGTAGTAGTTGTAGTAGTGGTAGTAGTAGTAGTAGTGGTGGTAGTGGTAGTAGTAGTGGTAGTAGTAGTAGTAGCGGTGGTAGTGGTAGTAGTGGTATAAGTAGTAGTAGTTGTAGTAGTAGTAGTAGTAGTTGTAATAGTTTTGTTTTTGGAATACATCATTATGGCGACGTCTGGCTATTTTGGTGGAGGAAGACTTCAGACAAACGTCTGAGTAGAACCACAGGCGCAGATCAAGTCAGCTGGAATACCTTCTTACATTAAGTCTTTTGCCTCAAATGGAGACTCAAACCCATTCAGTGACAGGATAAGCAGAGGAGTAACAGGTCCGCTACTCTGCCACTGTGCCATGGGCTTAGTTACTTTTGCATGTGGTCGGTAAATACCTTAGACGACCTGGTAGCGCAATCGGTCGAGCATTGGCTCCAGGTACGGGAGGCCCTGGCTTTGATCATACCAAAGTCGCTAAAAATGGTAGTGGAATCTCTCCTTTGCTAACGCTTATGCAAATATAAGGGTAGTTCAACGATTGGTTGGCCTGGTGTCAGGATAATATGACAGGGTGAGGAAGTATTATGCCATGTGTGCACGGCATGCTATACACAGTGAAGGCAGCACTATATCTGTTTCAAGTGGACACCGTCTCCAGATAACTGAAATACTGTTGGTGGGACGATAAATCCAACAAACAAATACCTTAGAATAGAATTGGGTATGAACATATGTAACAGGTGAATGGTACAGATCACTGACTGGGAGTACTGTAACTTAATCATGTTCCTGGAGACAGAAGTCTACTGTGATTTTGTCGTGCAATGAATGACAGCAAAAAGCTAATCAAAGAATAAAGAAATGAATGTTACCCAGTCATCTTAAGTCATCGTAAGGATGAATAGTTGCAGTGAATGTTAGAATCGGAACAGCCGGCTAGAAGTGGAGAAACGAGACCTTTTGTGTATAGTTTGGTTACCGTGGAAACAGTTTTGTTCAATATCTAGCTACAAGTAGATCCAAATGTGGCAGGTTGGGGGGTAATGGAGTATAATACCTGGTTATTAGTTTTCCTTTGATTAGAGCTTTTATGAATTATGTGTTCAATACATTAATTGACAGTAATGTGGAAGGAGGCTTTGTGATATATTGAAGGTATATCTTGACTTTTATTGTTAATTGAATGTAAATGAGAGAAAAATGGAACTCCTGTCACAGTTATGGTAGAATGGACAAATATGTAGATTGGACTATTCAGGATCATAATTAATGGACACAATATAGTTTATTTGATATGTTATAATTTTTTTTATCTTTTGGAATTGTGAGTTGTCTGATTATGAAGTAAATTTATACATTTGCAGTTGAATTTGTAGAAAAAAGGGTGAGCACTGACGTGCATGTGCTAGTGGTTCTACTCAGACAAACGTTTGGGGTTTTCATCTACTCATAATTAGCTAGACATTGTCAATATGACTGGCCAGAATTCACCAACCAATCTTTAGTAAGAATTACTCAAGTAATGGTTTTTAGTTAGCAATAGCTTTAAAGTATATGAAGCTACATCTCTGAAATTTTGCATGGCACTTAAAAGGTGGTATCCAACAGTTTGGACCAATATTTTTTTTCTCTCAAAGAACCAAATAAATTATTGTAGCATGAAAAGATCTTGCAAAATGCTGATTATTGATGTCCGGCATCTATGTGATAAAGTGAAGCATGACACATCATGCTTCATTACAAATAGGTATTTCCTATCTAAGCCACGCTGCACAGCTATTTGAAAACCATGTGACCTGTAACTTTATATAATCATTCAGGTAATATGCTCCGACATCGATGTCTATTTAAGCGGTAGAGCGTCGGCTTGCGGAGCGGGAGGTCGCGGGTTCAAACTCTGGCTGGGTCAAACCAAAGACTTTAAAGTTGGTAGTTGTGGCTTCAATCCTAACGCTTAGGGCTAAGGGGATGGCATAACGCCTGACTTGTCAGTGTCAGTATTATGGACCGGCCGGGTTCAGTCCCTGGGCACTCATAAGTGCCCCTGTGCTATAATGATAGAAATGTCGCTGCACAGTATCGGCAAAAATGCCTGCAAATCCCAAATCCTAATAATAAAAATAAATTGCGATATATCTAGCAAACTTTTTATGAAGTGAGCAAATTACCATAGTAACAATTTGGTACATTTTATTGACAAAGATTTTTTTATGAAAATAAAGCACTGGTTTTAAAAATCAACATTGAGTTTCTAAGCATTAATACTCAGCAAATCTGGATATAGTAGTTATACTTTATTCATGTTGTTTGATACCGTTCAGTTCTCTGATTGGTTGATAGTGCATGGAAATGTAGAAGGGACTTAAGATCTATCGTTGTGATAACTTACTGTAATCAGTCAGGATCAGTCATCCGTCTGCTGCTGAATAGTTATAGTGGTGGGGATGGGATCAGGAATGGAAATATTGACTGAAATGTGGAATTATAAAAGGCTGATGAAAGATTCAGTTTCATTTGTCTCGGATCGTGCATTTTCAGGACTTGGATCATTCTGAATAACAGTGCAGAGTATATGTAGATGGATTATGTCCTGCTGTGGAAAGAATAAATGGATTATGGATTTGTAATTGTGTAAAAAAAAGCTTTTTTAATTTCTTTTAATGAAGAAGAACACATGTATATATTTCAGTGATTTTTCTATTATTTATCTTTAAAAGATGGTGATAATTATTTCAATATACATACTTATAATCTTTGAATGAAAAATGGTGATGTTGAAACAACATATATAATAACTGAATGAGACAATTTCTTGGAATTTGTGTTATAATGGAGTATTTTGAGAAAATGAAGTAATGTAGGAATTTGTATATATTTCAATGTTTTTTGTTTTATTTATCTTTAAAAGACAGTGATAATTATTTCTTTATACACACTTATAATCTTTGAATAAAGAATGGTGATATTGAAACAAAATATATAGTAACTGAATAAAAAAAGTACTTGGAATTTGTGTTATGATGGAAGATATGGAGAAAATAAAGTTATATATATGGTGACATTCACTTCCTTAGTTTGGGACGCCTGCTCCATAACGAGACGTCCAGATCGTCAAATACATTCTTAGTTTTGGGGTTCAGGGTTACATCCTTAGTTTTTGAAGTTATTGGTTACATCCTTAGTTCTGGGGTTCTGGGTTTCTTCCTTAGTTTTTGGTACTTGGTAACATCCGTAATTCTGTGGTTCTGGGTTATATCCTTAGTTTGATGGTTCTGGGTTACATCCTTAATTCTGGGGTTCTGGGTTACATCCTTAGTTATCTTAAGTGGTTCTATACCTTAGTTTTGCCTTTTACTTTGAATATATTCTTGAAAGAGTAGAATATAATATTAAACATTTTGTATATAGATTGCCAAAAAAGAGCATTATATATGGTTCTTTACATGTTCTTGATAATTTCGAACACCGAGTACCGTAAAAACATCATATGTGTAGCAATTTGTATTGATTTATTATATTTCAATGATTTTTGTATTATTAATCTTCAATAGACTGGGATCATTGTGTCTACATACATATTTAGAACCTTTGAAAAAAATTATGAGATTAAAACAATATGTATGTAATAACTGAATGAGAAAAGCTTCTTTGACTTTGTATTGTAATGGAGCATATGGAGAAAATGAAATAATGAAGAATGTTTCAATGTTATTTTATTATTTATCTTTAATAGACAGGGATCATTGGGTCTATGTTCATACTTAGAACCTTTGAAAAAAATGGATTGATAAAACACATATAATAAGTGATTGAGAAAATTTCTTGGACTTTTGTTGTAAGAGAGGATTTGGAGAAAGTGATTTACTGAGATATCGTACCACCTAATTTCCTAGAGGGATGGATACTGTCTTGATTTATATGAAGGATTTTACTCTCGACAGATTATTTGTACTGTGACAAGTTTCTCAAAGCTCTAGTATTTATTGTACGTCATAACATTTAGTACCTTAGATTAAGTATAATAAAAATTACAATAGTCAGCTGACTGGACCTGGTAGCGCAATGGGTAGAGCATTGACTGCAGGTAGGGGCAGCTCCGGGTTTCGATCCCAGGCCGTAACATACCAAACTCATTAAAAATGGTAGTGGTATAGCTCCCTTGCTAATGCAAATAAAAGGGTAGTTCCCTGACTGGTGGGCCTGGTTTCAGGCTGATTGGGTGTGTTCATGCATGCTATACACAGTGAAGGCAGCATTATATCTGCTTCAAGTGGACACCATCTCCAGATAACTGAAATACTGTTTATGCGACGATAAACCCAATAAACAAACAAAAAAAACAAACAGTACTCAGCTGTGTTCTAGAGCTGTGAGGATAAAAGCTCTAGATGTGGAGTAAATTAAACTTAGGTGTTTTAAGAATGCAGAGATGAAAGTTTAAAGGATAATTGTAGAATGGAACCTATGTATGGATTATTGGGGAAAAGATAATAACAGTAAATTAAGTTTGTCAAAAAGTTTTGATTCTCGATTGTGATCTGAAGTAGAACCTGTTTGACTAAGATTTGTGTGACTCATTTAAAAGCAGGAGCTGTTTTCTGGAAACAAGGATAAAACATGTATTTACTTTGATAGGAAAAATCAGTTTTCAGAGTGTAAACTGATGCTTTAGGCTCGGAACTGAAAGATTTGGTGCAGCATTAAAATTCATTGAGAACAATTATAGTGAAAAACTGATGTTAAAGTGTGGGGAACCATCCATAGCATGTGGTATCCCACTCCGGGAACCAAAGCTCCTAACCGACACTGGACTTTCTCTCAGTATCTGAAACACGAGCGACTCACGGTCATGTTGGGAGTCAAACTTGACGAAGACACCCTGCGATTAAGGAGTGCTCTGAAGGACCGGGAACCGGTTCCGCATCCAAAAGGATATGTAGAACCAGAGAATGGTTCCCGAACTCTACCATTGTGTATAGGGCTAAGTTACGTGGAAAATATTATGGCAAATTATGGGACACAGGTAAATGATAAGAAAATTATGTTTTTTGTAAAGATCGGGAAATTTATATAATTTTTTGTTCTTTTAATTTTCTTGTAAGATATATACTTATACTGTTGTTATATATGTCTGGGTTAAAATTTTCTAGTAAAATATGTATATACTTATATTGTTGTTATACATATGGGTTATTCTTAGCTCCAACATTGGCAGCTCGCCTTCCGATTCCATCCTTTCTTCCTCATTGGTGTCCTCAAGCTTTGTATACAAACTGTTTTGACTTTAAACAATCTAAATAAACAGAATTGTGTCTTTCCTTATTTTTTATTTCATCAAAGGTTTAAACTATTCAATATCCAAATCAATCGGAATGAACGTCACGTCAGTCAGAATTCTTTAACAGCTTTGACTTTAACATTACAAGATGCACATTAATGCAGTAATTGATTCAAATCTTTCCAATTCATCGTTACATCTCACACTTCACAATGTTGGCAGTGTGTGTCGTATTGATTTTTGGTTTTGATTAATTTACAGCAGACTACAGTTGCACTTTTGAGGGTCTTCTTGCATGATAACTGCATGAGGTTGGGAACCTAGTATTCACAGACGATTTCAAAAACCCAACTGTTCTTTCAATACTAGTACCAGACGTGCATTCAAATTGTATAAACTGTTTGCAATCATTTTAATTAAGGTGGTATCCATCAGTTTGAATCCCCAAAAAGAAAATCCTCAAACAATTAAATTATTTTTGCCTTAACAGATCCTGCAAAATGCTGTTTATTGATGTCCTACATCTATGTGAAAAAAGGTGAAGCATAACATGGCTATCATCAGTATAAATTGTACTTCTTATCTGAGGTACGCTGCACAGTTAGTTGATAAACTTAAAAAATCATGTTACCACTTGATAAACTAAGAAGATCATTTTACCACTTGATAAAGTAAGAAGATCATTTTACCACTTGATAAAGTAAGAAGATCATTTTACCACTTGATAAAGTAAGAAGATCATTTTACCACTTGATAAAGTAAGAAGATCATGTTACCACTTGATAAAGTAAGAAGATCATTTTACCACTTGATAAAGTAAGAAGATCATGTTACCACTTGATAAAGTAAGAAGATCATGTTACCACTTGATAAAGTAAGAAGATCATTTTACCACTTGATAAAGTAAGATCATTTTACCACTTGATAAAGTAAGAAGATCATTTTACCACTTGATAAAGTAAGAAGATCATGTTACCACTTGATAAAGTAAGAAGATCATTTTACCACTTGATAAAGTAAGAAGATCATGTTACCACTTGATAAAGTAAGAAGATCATTTTACCACTTGATAAAGTAAGATCATTTTACCACTTGATAAAGTAAGATCATTTTACCACTTGATAAAGTAAGAAGATCATTTTACCACTTGATAAAGTAAGAAGATCATGTTACCACTTGATAAAGTAAGAAGATCATTTTACCACTTGATAAAGTAAGAAGATCATGTTACCACTTGATAAAGTAAGAAGATCATACCACTTGATAAAGTAAGAAGATCATGTTACCACTTGATAAAGTAAGAAGATCATGTTTCCACTTGATAAAGTAAGAAGATCATGTTACCACTTGATAAGGTAAGAAGATCATTTTACCACTTGATAAAGTAAGATCATTTTACCACTTGATAAAGTAAGAAGATCATTTTACCACTTGATAAAGTAAGAAGATCATGTTACCACTTGATAAAGTAAGATCATTTTACCACTTGATAAAGTAAGAAGATCATTTTACCACTTGATAAAGTAAGATCATTTTACCACTTGATAAAGTAAGAAGATCATTTTACCACTTGATAAAGTAAGAAGATCATATTACCACTTGATAAAGTAAGAAAATCATGTAACCACTCAATAAAGTAAGAAGATCATGTTACCACTTGATAAAGTAAGAAAATCATGTTACCACTCAATAAAGTAAGAAGATCATGTTACCACTTGATAAAGTAAGAAAATCATGTTACCACTTATATTTGAGATCATGTTATATCATTATCAAGGTCACCACTCTGATGTCAATGTCTGTATTTAGCAGAAAGCTCAATCGTGCTCATTTATAGATTTAAAAAGAATTAACACTTTGAATGTTTTTTAACTAGTTGTACTATCATAAAATTAAACTTAAGTGTTTAAAATCTTCTTTGCATAGACTAAAGTATGATATTCTGCAGAAATTGTTCAAATACCCCAGACAGGGATCAGATATTTGTTGCATGTATTTGATATGGGCAGACTGTCAGATACCACCTTGGTACAACTCTAAACATGTAATTACCAAAAAGTATTTTTTAGTTATCTGCTTTCGATATAAAACAAGATTTATTAATTATACTTTAGTAGCAAATGGTGCATATCATGATATTGCAGGATCTACCTGGAGTTAGCTTATCTGGGTGGAGGCTTTTTGTCCAAGTCTGTTTTGTGCTTTAAAGGTGGTATCCGTCAGTTTGCCTGTATCAAATATATGTAACATTATCAGACCTGCTTTGGGGAATTTGGGCATAATTTGTTTAAAAATTTACACTTGAGTTTTAATAAATATGATTTTGAACACTAACTGAATTTTTAGACAGAACTAATTGCGAAAAATTTTTTTATACTTTCCATCTTTATAAAAACCTCGATAGTGGTCTCTGCTAAAAATAGATATCAACGTCAGAGAGCAGATTGCCCAGATGACTAACATGATCTTAAAAATAAGTGGCCACATGTTTTTCTTAGTTTAAAAATAGCAGCATGGCTTGGATAGGAAATATATTTTGCAGTGACCAGTGGTGATTTATGCTTGACTGTTCACACGCAGATCTAGGACATCAATGCAAAGAATCCCATACTGGCTGCACATTTTTCGCCCTAAGTTACATTATGCATATGTGTATAAACAAAAGGTTTGTTTTAAAGTCCTTAAAGCCCAAATCATTATAAACAAATATCAATTTGATTGGTTGTAAACTTGACCAAATAACTGGATGGCCACATCCTCCCTTTAACTTTGATGTTGATAGCTGGAAATGTCACTTGTTTGTGTCTAAAGCTTTCTTACTATACTGTTGCATTGGCATGAACTATTTAAATGTATCTGGGACCTTTTCAATGCCACAAAGTTCAAACTGATAATATTACTGAATGGGACAGTATGTTGTATAGAGGAGAACAATATAAGTTGTCAGATGGACCATCAGTGTAAGACATGTTAATCTAATTTGTGGAAAGAAATGAGCATTCAAAAGTTGTAACCTTCTTTATTGAGTTAGTCTTAGCCAACTAAGCATATTTTGATTACCAGACCTGGCAGCGCAATCAATAGAGCACCGGCTCCAGGTACAGGAGGCCCTGAGTTCGATCCTGGGCTGAGACATACCAAAGTTGTTAAAAATGGTAGTGGTAAAGCTCCCTTGCTAGCGCTCAAGCAAATATAAAGGTATTTCCACAACTGGTTGGCCTGGTTTTAGGATAATGTGACTGGGTGTGGTATCTTGCCAGGTTTTCACAGCATGCTATACACAGTGAAGGCAGCACTATATCTGCTTCAAGTGGACACCCTCTCCAGATAACTAAAATACTGTAGGTGGGATGATAAACTCAACAAGCAAACAAACATTTTGATTGGACTTTCTCAAAAAGTTAACTAGCTGACTAGGATCTACACAGATTTCTGCTAACTCTCTAGCAAAAAAAGATATGAAAACTTGTCTTAACACCTCCAATAAGAAGAGCTCTTTTAAGACTTTCTTGTGTACCTCCATTATGAAGAGCCCTCTATCCAGCACTTAATATATACAACCTCTCCCACCTCTGTCATTAAACAGCAGTGTAATATTGAGGAGCTAGGTTTATTTCCAGCCTTTGCCAAGTGTCATTTTAGTATTTTTTGAAGATTTATGACCGCAGATAAGACTAGAAATGCACAAGGACTTACCATATACAAAGAGAAAGAAAAAAAGATAAAAAATCAATTAAATGTACAAGATCATCAGGTACGAGTATTTTGTCCCAGTTTTTGTGCAGTTGTATAAAACAAATATCATATATCTCTAGTATCAGAACTTGTTCTCAACTCATGGCCTTGATCTGCATGTTTAGGTCTGTTTTCTACATGCATAATTATGCAGATATTGTATAAAACAAATTAAAATTATAATGATTTTATTTTTTTATTATAATTATTTTTTTTATTTATTATAATACTTTTTCATTACTAAGTTAAGTTGGAACATTCATTTTTCACTCTGGTTTATTAATAATATATTTTTCCTCACTTTTGACCTAATTAAAAAATATGACACAAAGTCAGCCCGAGTAAATATCCGAGTAATACCCATTGGTAAAAATTAAATAGTGTACCATATTTTTCCTATAAAAGTACCCAGGTGGGCATAACATTTAAAGTCCTACATGTGAACTTTTTCTGAGGCCAAAGTGGGAGATTTTCACTTGCAAAGTGGGAGATTGGTTATTTTCATAAGTCTGTTTCCAAGTAGGGAGATTTCTGATTTGTGTAAAACACCACTCAATTTCCAAATAATTTTGAAACTTAAAAGAGGGAATCTCCCTCCAAAAGCAGGAGAGTTCACATGTATGGTCATAATCAATACAAAATTAAATTTGTTCAATATTTGCTTGCATGATAGTAACACATTACTTGATAATGGTACATTGAACGTGTCAGTTAAGTGAGACTTCTAACAATAAGAGGTATGAATATTGTAAAGTTGAATTTCGGAAGCACAAAGGATTGACTCAGCATGACTTTGACTACTTATCGCGGTCACTTGTTCATGCCCGGGAAGAAATAGTGCGTGTACTGATATAAATATGTACAATAATGGTTACTAAACGCGTCCAGGAGTGCTTTAAATGTTAGCATGAATATTGTAAAGTTGAATATCGGAATCATGAAGGATTGACTCATTATGACTTTGACTACTACACAGTCATGTATTCATGTTCAGGAAGAAGTAGTGCGTGTATAAACATTTACCCTGTTTGCGTTTGTCTAGAGGTAGATTAGATTTAAATATCTGTGGAAATTTTGAATGGACCTTTTCTTAGTTAACTGTTTTAATGTCTTAGAATGTAAAAGCATTATTATTAATAAAAAAAGATAAAAATGTTTTAAGACATCATCAATGCCTCATACTTTTTTAAACATATTTCTTGTTTTACTTAACCGGTTGCTATGGTTGTGTATTTCAGGTGGAGGGTGTGAGCAATGTGGAGTACCAGCTTCGTATCAGCCTGTTTGACTTGGCGTACCACCAGTTCTTTGGGCGTCAGTGGGCAGGACAATATACAGAACTACTGGGCATCGGCGGCCAGGCAAAACCGAAACTCAAACTGTCCCAGGTACGTTAATGTTACTCATAAGTGTTGTGGGGGGGGAAGGGGGGGGCACCGTGGCCGAGCCATTTGAGACAAATTTGTTAATCCTCAGCCCCTTACTGCGTGGGTTCGGGTCCAAGGCGGGGCAAGAAATTTCATTTGGGGAAGTTTTCCTGCTCGCCTGCGGTGTGGTTCAACCTAGACATAAGTCACCAATATTTAGCTGAACGTCGCCAAAGTGACCATAATTGTGACAGGCGATGTAACAAAAAAGCAAAAACGATGCATAAGTTGTTGTTGTTGCTAACCTGCAGTGTGCTGGTGGTTCTACCCTGGTAGAAGTCTTGGGTCTGCCTCTACCAATAATTAGCTGGTCATCGCCAATATGACCATAATTGTGTAGGTGTGACAAAAAACAAAACAAACAAAACATACTCTTTGTGAACATAGAGTATATTTGATAAACTTTTACTTTTTTTTAAGCATTTAAAATATTTCAATCCACAGGATAGTGATCAGGTTAAAAATACATGATCAATAAGTGTCAATACGAGCGGTAATAGGGCACACTCGATTAGGTGTGAATCGAGCGTGGGCTTGATGTGTACATCGACCCAGTGACATTACGTAATTTCCCAGTTTGACACGGCCGATTGCAGTGATTAGCAAGAAAGGGCAAATGTGTAAATTAATTGCTTATTGTGTGGTCGTAACTAATGTGTGAGTGGATTGACGCGGTCGCCTATTAGGGTATAATTAAAGCATGTTTGACATGTTTGTGTGCGATCGCTGGACGCAGATCAAAGGTGGGCACTTATTACATTACAATTACAGAACAAATATGATTGGGCAGCTTTGAAGTGGTCGCATAGAGCAGGTGGTCGCCGATAAGGGGTGGTCGCATGGTCAGGTTTGACTGTAGTTTGTTTTGTTTTTTGTTACATCACAACGACACAATTATGGTCATACTGGCGACGTCCAGCTAATTATTGGTGGATGAAGACATGTCTGGGTAGAACCACTGGCGCACTGCAGGTTACAGACTAGGACTCAAACTATATATTGTATTCAATTTTTATGACCAAATATTTACAAACTTTAGACTTTATTTCTGCAATCTTTTTTTGTGTGACCTATTTCAGAATGTATATTTCCACACGTCAGTCGTGAGTTCGAATGTTGTGGCTGTCGTAGAGCTGGTGTCGTCTGGTCTTGATGAGAAACAAAAACTGAAAAAGGTCTCGTGCGGCTGGGGCATCATTCGTCCCTTCCAAGATGAAGAGCTTCCTGACACCCGTAGAAATGTCAAACCTGCACAACAGAAGTAGGTCTTTTACATTTTTATCCCTTGTTGGTCCCCTCTAGTAAAACATTTGTGTCTTCTTAAAATGTCAACAATTATTAGATGAACTATAAATAGATGCAACACGATTGGTCACAACCCCCAAAATAGTCAAGTCAATAAATATAGATATTGACGAGCTTTCACTGATATAAACAGGTCTATTCATGGAATGCAAAATTTCCATCAATATTATGCGCGCGCATCTACAAAACTTCCTTAGAATTGTATTTATTGTGGGATACTCGTCCGAGACGTTTTCTTGCATTTAAGTTTAGATAATAATTAAAGAAATAAAAACTATCTATTATTAACAATTTATAGTTCATGTAATACAACAGTTATTTACTTATTAGTTAAGCTAATCGCCTCAGCCAATAACAATTTTTTGGTCAATATCACAGCATATTTCCCAGCTTATAAGTAAATAATTGTATGATGTTGGTAAAAAGAACTGTTTAAACATTCCACTTTTATAAAACTTACTAATTGCTGGGAAAAAAAAGTGTATTTAAACATTCAACATACCATACAGAATTTTTCAATATTTTTTTATCCAGAATCGCTGAATATGTCTATGTTAATATTGAACGTTACTGACATCTTGAACAGTACAGCGATATTATTAAAATTTCCGCTTAGAAAAATGACAACTTCAAGTATTGAACATTCTTTTCCTTTTCCTCGTATGCCTTTTTTGTAAAGTGTCACAAAATAATTTTGGCTGATGGTTTATGTGGACAGCTTCCAAAAAGAAAACAGAAGTTAATTCCCTTTATGGGGGCGTCTGTGGCTGAGTGGTTAAAATATCTGACTTCTAACTCCTCAGCCCCTCACGGCATGGGTTTGAGTCCCACTCGGGGCGAGAACTTTCATGTGGAGAGGTTTTCCGCCTAACCTGTGGTGTGCCGGTGGTTCTACCCAGACGTAAATCTGGAGTCTTCCTCCAACTATAATTAGCTGGATGTCGCCAGTATAACCATATATGTGTTGGTGCAGTGTAACAAAAAACAAACAAATCATTCCCTTTAGCTTGATTTTTAATCAATAACAAATCAAGATAAGTGCCGAATATAAGCAAATATGACCGACTTTGATAAAATGTCATGTTTATGGCATCACAGTTATGGAGATTTGGGAATATCATCCATGACATTTGAGCCAAAATTTGCCATCTTGAGTTGTCACATGTTTTTCATAAAAACTTGTAAGGGGTGGAGTGAAGCAAGGTTAGCATTCGTGGTCTAGTGGTTAAGACGTTAGACTACGGATCAGAGGGTCCCGGGTTCGAACCCCGAAACTGACCATGTGATGTTAGTCCTTGAGCAAGACTATTTACTGCACATTGCTCCAGGTATTCAATACCTGAGTACTGGTTCTACCCAGGAAGTGGACAGTCGAGAGGGATTAATATAAGTTAAAAGAACTTGTTTCCCAATCGACTATAAATAAATAGGTTTAAACTTAACAAGGTTAATTTTTTGCTCACAGACTGGGGTTGAACCAAGGACATCATGATCTGAAGTCGTGCATCTCACCATTTGACTAACCCACTCTTTAACTATATATATATAGTTGTTTAACAGTTTCTTCTTATTAAACATCTTTAATTGAGACATAATTGTTTTGAACATTATGCTTTGCTAAATGTTGATATAATAAATATAAATGCTTGATATAAACAAAACTGTATGTTTACAGGTGCCAGCTTTATTATGGCACCCCCAGAGCCCTGTATTTCATGGACGAACCTGTGGAATGTAAGTTTTTGTAACATCTTTCCCCCTTTCCCTCTCCCCCTTACCCCCTTTAACCTCCAACCCCCACCACCAATCCACCCCCCGACCCCGCCCCACTTCAAGTTTGGGTGCGGGGCATACTGGACTCGGGTTGACTGGCCATCCATTCATAGATTTTGATAAAACTTCACACTTTTCCTTAGTACCATTGGAATCTGTGCATGTTTTCTATTTCCGTTGTTATTAAGTAAACTTTGCAGAAGATATTGCCCCTGTTTATTACAAACTTGTCTGTTATTAGACATATTTCTGTCTTTACTTCTCCTACAGTTTTTCATCGAATTTTGATGAAACTTCTTCACTATCTTACTGTAATAGTTTTCAACAAACCTGATATACCCATTTTGTCAACTACTTAAAAAATAAAATAAAATCACTCTAAAACATGAATCAGATGTTAAAAATACCTTAAATATAAATGGCTTCATAGAAACGGGATCATTTTATAAGATAAATTAAGTGGTGATTCGTACTCTTGTACAAATCTCCCTCATACAACGTTGTCTACTTCAACATATTTTGGTGATAATAATTTTATTGACCAATGCTGAAAATGCTAACCAAAGATAATTATGAAACCAATTACATTGTTATAAGCCATGACAATGATAACCAATGATAATTATGGAACCATGTGATAATGTCATTTAATGCTTTTGATTACTAATGA
Source organism: Sinonovacula constricta (assembly GCA_007844125.1). Lineage (NCBI taxonomy): Eukaryota > Metazoa > Mollusca > Bivalvia > Cardiida > Solecurtidae > Sinonovacula > Sinonovacula constricta. Next base: position 48,128,798 of record CM017566.1, read on the forward strand.
TAAGGATAACCAATGCCAATTATAACCATTAATAATATTAACATATGACTATATTGACCAATGCTGACATGCTTATTTAAGATAATTCTGAAACAAATTACAAAGTTATTATATTTAGGAATTATTATCATAAGTAATGATAATGCTAGCCCACGATGATGACAGCCATTGATAATTGTGATACAATTTGATAATATGATTTAGTGCTTAACTTAATTTAACTAAAAGTAATAATGATAACCAATGCTCAGGATAACCATTGATAATGTCAGTGATAATTATTACCAATGATGATGATAACCCTTGGTTATGCTGACTGTGATGATGTGATAATTATGGAACCATTTGGTATCATTTAGTGCTCCTGATAACCAGTGATAACCACTTATTATGATAACCAGTGATAACCAATTATTATGATAACCCATGATAAGCAATAATAACCATTGGTAACCAATAGTTGTGATAACCAATAATTGTGATATCCAGTGATAACCAATATATGATATCCCATGATAAGCAATAATTATGATAATCAGTAATAACCAATAATTATGATAACCAGTAATAACCAATAATTATGATAACCAGTGATAAAGCTTATCAATGATAATAATGATGCCATGTGATTATGATGATAACCAATGATGATGATGACCAAAGTAAATGATTACCAATGATAATGATAACGAACAACAATAATTTATTTAACTGCCAACACTACTTTAAGCTTGTGAGTTACTACGACTTATCCCTGGCTGTGAGCTGGGGTTCACGCTCGCTACCCACAAGGCCATGTACAAGGTTGCACATCTGATACCAGAGAACACCCTCATTGGCAACAACGACATCATCCCTGGACTCTCCGACAGTGAGACCTCAGGTGGGTGGCAGACACTGTTTATTTTTTCACTTCTTGATGTTGGTAGCAATATCTGTTATAATTGAGTTATAATTGAATATTACACCTGTACACATATGCTTAGGAAGGAAAATGTTGAGACACAGTTCTATATTTTGACTGGTTAAAAAAAAATGCTTGCTGTAAAGAATATGCAGTTTGTACAAAAAATTATTTCTTTATTTGAGTACATGACCAGCCACAATAGCACAAATGGTAGAGCGTTGGCTTGCGGATCAGAAGTTTACGGGTTAAAACCCAGACTGGGTCAAACCAAAGACTTTAAAGTTGGTAGTTGTGGCTTCTCTCCTAACCCTCGGGGCTAAGGGGACAGCATTACATCTGAATCGTCGGTGTCAGTATAATGGACCTGCTGGGTTCAGTCCCTGGGCACCTCATAAGTGTCCCTGTGCTATAATGATAGAAATGTTGCTGCACAGTATCAGCAAAAATGCCGGCAATTTTTTTATTTTATTACATCGCACCGACATATGTCATATTGGTAACGTCCCACAAACTTTTGTTGGAAGGAGACCCCTGACATATGTATATGTAGAACCAGGTCAGCTTGAAGACCTTGTCATTTGGACTTAATGCCCACATTGAGTGGCTGAAGCTACAAACCACTCAGCCACTGGTGCCCATGTTAAAAAAATAAAGTAGGAAATGCTTCATTGTTATATCCTTGTTGAAACACAAATACTGGAAATGTGAAAAATGTTATCATTGAAATTACATCTGGTGCCTTGAAACATATATCTTATCTTTTCACTCTCTAATCATTTATTTTCATTTTATTTTATTTGCAAACTTGCAGCCAAAGACTGCCTCAAGAAACCTGTGCCTCTGAAATCTATGGCATGCACATTGGAGCACATTTCTATACAATTGAACCCAACCATTGAGAAGTTTGAAGAAGAACTCTGTGAACTTTTGCACGAAGACCGTCTGAATATGCTCGGAAAAACTACCGATGGAACGATACAGTCGATCTGTGAACGGAGGCTGCTGGTGTGTTCTTTGTTTCTCGATGAGTAAAGTTTTTGCATATCTATGGTATCTAATAGAAATTCTTACAACATGAGGCTAAAACCTTTGACATTTATATATTTTTCCTCTTTTTTGTTGATAAGGGGGCATTACTCTAACCATTCAAAAAAGTTTGTGTTACCTCCCTTGGTAGATATTAGGTGTTAAGGTACTATAGAAAAATGATTTTTTCCACTTTTAAATTGCTTCAAATTGTCACATGCACATAAAATCATATCTTGGTAATGAGATATTAATGACTAAAGATGTTTGAGAATTAAGATGAAAATAAGCAAGTTATAGGATATTTTTTACATAAAATACATGAAAATACCTACCTTCAAGGGAGATAACTGATAAATTTCGTTCATTTTGAAAATGGTGAAGAAAGGGTTACAATCCCTCATTGTTGCACAGAATCATCCTGGACAGGGAATGCTAGTGTTCAAGATAAATGTATGAATGCTGAGCTGTAAACTAATAAATGCTTTTGCAAGTAGGGCTGAGGCTGTTTCTTCCTATCTGGCATGCATAAAAATAAATATATAACTAAATCAAAATACTGTTTTTATGCCTTTTGAAGTTATCTCCCTTGTGTTTTATTCAGTGCACAAAAATAAAAACTCATCGTTTTACTTTGGGGAGTATTACTCTGTTCTACCTGGTTCCTTGTTTATCCACTTCTTATCTTCAAATATCAGGTTGTTTGGGGGGGGGGGGGGGGGGGGGGGGGTTGTAAGAAATTATAAATGGTCAACAGGAGGATGAATCAAAAGTAAACATAATTCAGACAAACCATTCTGAACACTTCGGATAATTTTAAAATCATCTCATGAAGGTAGTAGGACCACACAGCCATAATCTTAAGTGAAACTACTTTTCTGACATATCCTTCATAACAACTGGAGTCTCTGAGATGTTCTGAGTGCTGACAGACGTAAAAACAAAGATCACAATGACTAATCTGCCAATTGACACCATTGTTTTTGATTGTATACTTCTGTAATCTTTGATTTTCTTTTGCAAGTAGGGCTGAGGCTGTTTCTTCCTATCTGACATGCATAAAAATAAATATATAACCAAATCAAAATTCTGTTTTTATGCCTTTTGAAGTTATATCCCTTAGTGTTTTATACAGTGCACAAAAATCAAAACTCATCGTTTTACTTTGGAGAGTATAACTCTGTTATTACTTACTTTGTGAATTTTCTGGAGAATTAAATATCAAGCATAATCTTTCTTTGGGCGAACAGAGATGTGATTCCGAACCATTGCATCAGATACATCTGAGGGATTATCCGAAATACCAGAAGAGTTCAGATTAATGGCAAACTTACCACCTATATGAAGGAAGTCGTTGTCGATTCACTGGGAAATAATCTTTTTTTTTATCTAGGTCGGTGTACACAATGGCTGGACATTCATTGACAAGCCTCAGACTTTCCTGCTGGATGCCAAAGACCTGATGAAACAGTCAATAAAGCCAAGTGCGAGTCCCACTTTCAGAAGATCCCAGCGCTTCAAAAGCACCCACAGGCCAGAGGGGTGAGTTGTCTTAAAAAATGTGATGTAACAATTTTTTATTTATTTATTGTTCCCTTTTCCACATCACTTTTGTTTTAATTATACCCTTCACCACAAATTTTGATGGAGTGCCAGATTCAAGATGTCTATGTCTGTCTGTCTGTCTATCCATCAGTTTTTCTGTCTGTCTGTCCTCCTGTCCCTCCGTCACTCTGTCTGTCCATCTGAAGACACAATTTTGTGCAGCTTTTTTTCCTTAATTTTGCATCCACTTTGTCCTTTTTTTAGTTATGATGTCTGACTTTGCTAGAAACGGAACCTTTGCTAAAAATAAAATTATAATTACATTTGAAAGCTTGAACCCACTTGAAATTCCATTAATCAGTTATTATTGAATAGTATGCTTTTATATTACACCTCTTGCATTAGTACTTTTTTGTGATTGGTCAATACTGGTCACATGATTATGGGAAATTTTACCAAATATCCCTGGTAAATTTCATACATTTTTATAATCTTCTGTTTGGTATCAGATGCTGAATCTTAACCTTGTTTTACCGGATCTGGTAGCACAATCGGCAGAGCATCGGCTCCAGGTACAGGAGGCCCCGGGTTCGATCCCGGACTGCGACATATCAAAGTCGTCAAAAATGGTAGTGGTATAGCTCCCTTGCTAACATTCAAGCAAATATAGGGGTAGTTCCACAACTGGTTGACACAATGTTAAGATAATGTGACCGGGTGTGGTATCATGCTGAGTTCATGCAGTATACACAGTGAAGGCAGCACTATATCTGCTTTAGGTGGACACTATCTCCAGATTACTGAAATACTGTTGCTGGGACGATAAACCCAATAAACAATAACCACGTGTTAATTAAGAATGTTTCCGAACCTTTCTCTGTCTGTCCTCCTTGTAGACTGGAGCATGGGAACTACCTGTTGTTAAACCAGAGGGTACATATAAAGGAGGTACCAGAGGACCCAATGTTTGCTTTGGTCTTCATCCTCGAGTATGTCATCGCAGAACAGCTGTCAGCCGAGGATAGAAAGGTAAGGGCTTTATTTCGTATGTCAAGAATGAGGATAGAATGTCATTGTTAAATGTGTTTCTTTTTTTGAACTTTATAAGGACTGTTGTTTATATTATATTGTATTATATTATCTATATATATATTATATATTATATATATTGTATATATTATATTATATTATATATATATAATATTAATATATATTATTTATTATATTATATATTTTTATATATATTATATATTATATTATATTAAAAAGACATTTCACAAGATCTCGGTTAACAATTATTTGATTTGATTTATTTGTTTTGGTCCAAACTATCCGATACCACCTTTACTCCTAAACTGATAAAAGCTATGCTCTCCATGAAAAAATGTTTCAAAGAGTTCCCACATTGAAGACTTGAATAAAATGCATATTTAACAAATCATTAGCTATATAACTTGCTGTTTCTAAAGTTTTGGGTAAATAGTGCCTTAGATAACAATAATAAAGTATAAAAAAAGAAATAATTTGTAGCACATAGCTTAAAATAGATATGATATTGAATGTGTAAAATATGATATAAATCAAAGAACTGCTGTAACAAACTTAAAATTTAAAAAGAAAAATGTTTAAAAATATGTTACATTTCTTGATAATAAACTAGAATTCCAAAAGCTTGCAACAGTTTAATGCCTTTATATTTTCTTATCTACATCTTTTGGCTAACAAGTCTGACTAACAAGTTTGGATTTAGCAAAATTGAAACAATTATTTTTTTTTCCCAGAATTCTAAGAGCCTACAGCGTGGTAACACTCGCTCTGTGACCCTGCGATGGTCGGCATGGAACCCATTCCTCCAACCAAACACCCCTCACGTGACTGTGGGGCTGATTGGTGGGCCTACACCGTCACCCGATGGAGAGTTTGTCTTCAAAGTGCCAAATACGGAGATGCAGGATGAGATATCGTCCAAAACTGCAGGGGGACTAATGGCATTCCAGTTCTCATTTGGTTTTAAGGTAAGCATGATCATTAGAACAAGTCCCTGAGGCCCCAGGTTTGATCCCCGGCAATGACATACCAAAGTTTTTAAAAATAGTAGTGGTATAGGTCTCTTGTTAAAGCTCAAGCAAATATAAGGGTAGTTTCGCGACTGGTTGGCCCGGTGTCAGGATAATGTGACTGGGTGTGGTATTATGCCAGGTGTTCTCAGCATGTAATACATGCAATCAAGGCAGCACTATACCTGGTTCAGGTATTCACTGTCTCCAAATAACTGAAATACTGTTGGTGGGACAAAGCAGTTTCTAACTTTAAAATTGTTATTTGAAATCAACATGAACCATAAAGAAGCTGATTTATTAGGTACTACTTGGTTAGTACTGTAACTTGGTTAACTGGTTAATACATTTATAGGAAACTAGATGTAGGTACAAGCCACAAAATGGCAGGAAATAGTGCAGACTTTAAACAAAAAGCTACCAGCTACTTTATTTTCTTATAATGTTTGTTAATATATATAATAGTTAATAAGTATTGTGGGTGACAACAAAACATTGTTTATCTTAAGGTTTTTAATTTTAATTTATGTAATAATGTTAAACATCCATCTCCTTCAACTTCCCCTTTTGTGTACACTTTACAGGACAGTGCCTCTTCAGGCACCCACCCGACACACCCCCTGTCCCAGGCCCTTGGGATGGGTATGGGCTCAGCCCATTCTATGGGCATGCACAGCCAGGATGGCAGTGAGATAATGGGAGAGTCACAGGTCACGCCAAGGAAACCTCCAAGTGGACGGCCCCAGTCACAGAGGTGAGTTATGATTGGGTAAAGATTCATTGTATAATTGAAATATGTAAATTTTATACATTTTTCCCTTGCAAAGACACATGACAATTGGTTCCTTCTCCTTGTCAGTGAACATGCTTATACTAGGGCTCTGAATGGGATGCTTCGAGTTTTGATAAAAGTTTGTTGCTGTTGTTTCCATAGTAAGGGCCCCTTGTTGATCATCCCAGATGTCAGCGCAGCGATATTTTTTCATTTAAAAGTATGAGATAAAAAAGTGCACATATTTGAAAACAATGAGATTTTTCAAAATTAATGAGATTTTTTAGTAATCTTTGACAAAAGTTTTATTTTTGCGCATAAAAACAAATAACAATGTACATTCATTGTACAATAACATTATATATTATATCAAAATTAACCAAGACTAGACAAGAGACTAGTGTCATTATGTAACAGTAACTGGTTACAACATCACTGAGCAAAACCCTTTTTAATGAAAGAACTTCAAAACTGGCCTCAATGGAACACTTAAAAAACTTTGCCTTCGAACATATACATTAGCGTCTTAAAAAATGAAAACGGAAATGACTGGAGATTGATCTAGTGACGAGCATCATATTGTACTGCCAATATAAATGGGAAACCAGTGCATGTGAACAAGTGCGCGTGACGTAGCTGTGTTCCAGACAATTTTTATCCCAAAAATATCACAGCAGCTATTCCTGCAATTTGGATCTGGAATTGGATGTGTTATAACTAATTACTGTTCCACTTAATCACTGTTGTAGCATCTTACCAGAGCACCTATGGTGTCTCCTTTCCCACGACAGTAGGCAGTCCAGCAATAGGGATCAGAGTGGGGTGCTCTTGCCCATATCTTTGTTTAATGTGTGTTTATTTTATTAAAAGTTGTTCCCCCTTACCAGGGTGCCTGGTGGTGCCTCTCCCTTGACAGTAGGCATTCCTAGAGTGGGGGGACCAGTGTGGGGTGCTCCTGTCTATACCTTTGTTTAATATGTATTTAATTTAATCACTGTTATTCCCTCTTATCAGGGCTCCTGGCGGTGCCTCGTCCATGATGGTAGGCCTTCCTGGAATGGGGGCCCAGAGCGGCATACTCCAGCCCACCCAGCTGCCGCTGCAGTATCCCCAGGCCTATGCTCAGAGTCTCCCACAACAGATGTATGTCCCCATGCACCAGGGACCAGTCACAGCACCCTATATACCTGTAAGTAGCATATACATACACTGTCAATTAAAGAATGTCATATCCAATTGTCTAGTATGGTTTTGTAATAGTACCAGAGTTATGTGGGTCTGGTCAAAAATCCCTTCCATCATTTCCATCATTGTAGCATAGGTGGACAGAATCCTCCCAGACCCACACCTCCAAAATTAGATTTTTAATGCTTTTTTGCTTACAATTATTTCATAAATTGAAATTCACTTGAGGGAATTTGTCAAGGGTTTTGTCCTTCACTCAAATAATGTCACTACTTTTAATAATATAATTCAATGTAACTGATAGTACTGAAATGAGAACTACCATGAAAGTCACAATTTCATAGTTCTGTTCAAAATGTAAACAAACGATGACAAATAAGACTTGCAACTTCTCAGGCCCTCTCATCATGGGTTCGAGTCCTGATCAAGACGAGAAATTTTATGTGGGGGGGGGTGGTTTCCAGCTAACCTGTAGTGTGCCAATGGTTCTACCCAGACATAAGTTTGGGATCTTCCTTCACCAAAAATTGGCTGGACGTTGCCATTATGACCTGAATTGTGTCTGTTCGATGAAACAAAAAAATAAATAAGAAAAAAAAGTTCCAAAATAAAATCATGCACCATATTTTCCCTTTTATCAGGCCCCTGGTTCAGAGATGCAGGAACTACGGTACATCCCAGCCCACCAACCTATCCTGACTGCAGGGCCTCAACCTCAGAAGTAAGTTTTCTATAACATACAGTTTCATTAAGTTATTAAAATAATTTTTATGTACTGGTGCAAACCCATTACTGAAATTGCTTTAAATAATCAATTTTTCTAAAAATAGATTGTAACCTTAGTATTTATATTGTCTTTTTTATGAAAACGGCGAATATAAACAGTTTCTTGTGCATATTAAAACTTAACTGATTTACCAGATCTTGTTTTTTAGTCCCCTACCAGTGTTCACACCGGGGGGGACAATAGGTTTACCCTCCGTCCGTCAGTCTGTCTGTCCGCTAAAAATCTGGATCCTTTGATAACTTAAAAACTATTAAAGCTAGGTGCATGAAACTTAGTATGTTTATAGGTAGCAATGTGTACAATATGCACGCGCAACATTTGGGTCGCTACCTTGAAGGTCAATATCACAGCATGACCTTGAAGCAAAATCGTGTCTGGCCCATAACTTTGTTATTTGAGGTCGGATTTTAAAACTATTTCACAGAAATGATCACCATATTGAGACGATGTGTTGCGAACATCATTTGGGTTGATACCTTGAAGGTCAAGGTAACAGCATGACCTTGCAGCAAAATTGTGTCCAGCCCATAACTTTGTTATTTGAAGTCAGATTTTACAACTATTTCATTTCTGTGAAATAGTATTGAGATGATGTGTCGTGAACAACATTTGGGTCGATACCTTGAAGGTCAAGGTCACAGCATGACCTTACAGCAAAATCGTGTTCGGCCCATAACTTTGTTATTTGAAGTCGGATTTTACAACTATTTCACGGAAATGACCATTTTGAGATGACGTGTCGCGCACAACATTTGGGTTGCTACCTTGAATGTCAAGGTCACAACATGTCTTTGCAGCAAAAGTGAAGTTTTGGATAGTGCATTCAGGTGCACTTACCTTAAATGATAGTGCATTAAGGTTCTCATACCTTAAATAAAGGCCAAAAATAAATGTCATGATAAGTTAACAATTAAAGAACTTTTTGAGGGACCGATAGGGGACCACTGTATTTCCTGCAATACTATCAAATGCTTGTTTGTTGTGTTTCTTTCTCAATTTATTTGTTTTCTTACTTTTTCTGTGGTTTTGTACCCTTTACACTTTGCAAAATCTCTAATTATTGATTCATGTATTTAATTTTCCATGTATTAATTTCTATTTCAACAGGGGTTCTGGCCTCACCAGAGCAGCATATGCCAAGCTGTACTCTGTGGGGTTTGCGCCTGTGTTAGATCGTAATGGAGACCCGCCAGAGGTGATTGACCCCAATACCCACGTGGTCAGTGTGGACCTTCAGAGGGAACTCAGTGACCCCCTGCAGTGTAACGAGATCGTTTTCCAGTTCCTCGCCTTCTCCAAGTAGGTTACCACTAACTATTATGGTATAGAAATAGCTTATTGAGTCTGAGTGTGGCATGTGTAAACAACATGCTTTACAGTGAAGGCAACACTAGAAATTGGAATATAGCCTCATTTGGCTTGGCATTGGGAGGTTAATGGGTTGGGGGAAGATAGTGGAAATTGGGTGGGTCTACCCAGGTTGAAGGTGTCTCAGGGAAGGGGATTAGAGTCTTGCTGACCAATGGCAGTACTTTAAGCCAAAATCAAGTCCTATCAGTACAGAGTTTACCGGAAATTATTAACAAATAAATAATTAAAGTTAGTAAATTTTTAATTTTGCAGTGTAAAGTATTCGTGTCTTCAACAGTTAAGCATACAAAATAGGAGCTGATAAATTAATTTGTATATATTTCAAATCACACTGACTTGTCCAGTTAGCATGATTTGTCAGTGTGTAACCTCTATCACCTCCATAGCATGATTTGTCAGTGTGTAACCTCTATCACTTCCATAGAATGAGTTGCCTGTTTGTAACCTCTATCACCTCCATAAAATGATTTGTCTGTTTGTAACCTCTATCACTTCCACAGAATGCTGGAGTTAGATGCAGCATCAGGCCCGATAAAGACTGGAGGAACTGTCTTCTTCTCCTTCCAGTTCTACAGGAACCAACAGGTCACCACAGAAAGGTAATGGCCTTGTTGCATTTGTTACTTGGTCTGAAGATTATTTTTATTAAGCAAAATAACTTAAAAGTTTTTTCAGGTTTTCCAGCTAGCCTGCAGTGTGTGGTTGGTTCTCCCAGGTCATAAGTGTGGGGTATTCTTTCACCAATAATTAGCTGAATGTAAACTTGACCATCATTGAGTGGGTTGCAACAAAAGAAACAAATTAAACACATTCTCATCAAAATGATAAAATTACAGAAACATTTTCTAACTAAAGTAATTTTTTATACTTCTACACCTTCTTCTAATTACTTCTTATTCTTCTTCTACTTCTTTCACAATTACAACTTTTTCCTCTTCTTTTACTACTGCTACTTCTGCTTAAATGACTCCTTCTGCTACTTCTTCTGCTTAAATGACTACTTCTGCTACTTCTTCTTTTCACGCCACGTTTTAAGGAGTCAGACTGTCTTGCCAAGAGCTTTTGTTGGATGCATTGGTACGTGACAGTTCCAGTTTTTCCACATCCTTTTCTGTAACTTCCTGATTTCTGGCTGGCCTGCATTATAAAATCAAACATCTAGCCTATATTTTACTATGTTTAACTCAGAAGGCAGCATATAAACATCCATCAATGTTTAGACACTTATAAAACACTATATAGATACTATATTAGTGCAGTTGGGAACATCAAACATATTTTTCTATAAGTGTAAAAATAATATATATGATGGACAGGATGTTACTGGCGAAGCCCCAGAATGACCTGTCTAGTGACGCCCAGTGCATGCCATACATTCTGCAGAAACTTGACAAGGACGGCACCTTGCTTAAAGGTCCACCTGGACTTGAGGTAGGTCATATGATTTAGCAGTATAACAATGCTTTTACCAATATTCTTGCATGGAGAGGGTGGGGGAGGGGTCCTAATGGTAAAGTTGCCAATTTGTAACTCTTCTGAGTTCTTAGCCTCTAACCGCACAAGTTCGAATCCCATTCAGTATCAATTTTCATCCCAGAGGTCATGTGCCTCTCAGATCACAGTTACCTTTTGCCACTGTCAAGAAAAAGAGGGCATAGTGTTTGACAAACAATATTATTTTAAACAAATAAAATATATTTAATTTAATTTTTAAAATATTCACACCATATTTATTTCCTTTTTAATAATAACGTCTTGGAATGTTTAAATTAAGCAATATGTTTTGAATTTTTCATTTAAATCTTTCGAAACATTTTTTCATTGGCAACAATGGCGATTTTTATGCAAGCATAATCTTCACTAAGGTCACATGCTCTTCGAGACAGCCTGGATAAATAAAGCATAGCAAAAATTAACCAGTGTAAGAAGTTTATTAATCTGTGCCATCCTTAATCATCCCTAATTTTTGTAATCTTGTACATGTTGATTATTATCGTCCAGGTTCGTTACTTTATGGACCCTGCTTTTATGAAACCTGGGGAGACTCAGCTATTCCTACAACACCTCTCCCAACAGACAATGTTTATTGACGTCTGGGACGGGGACTCCCTCCTGCCTCTTGGAAGCACCAGTGTTGACCTCAAGGTAACCATAGCGATGATGGTGTAAACATATTGAGGTTAAGGTACCCTAGTGACTACAGTTACAGTATTATCATAAACATTTCTTCAGGATTTCTGATCAGCAATTGGAAATACAACAATTATCAGAAGTAATAATAAATTAGTTCTAGTGGTAGAGTCACATATTTGTATCTCCTCTGAGTGCATAGCCTGTCATGGTGTTGCGTTCATTTTCGTTCGGGGCGAAGGACTTAATGAGGGAAGTTCTACGTGCTGATATGCAGAGCGCTATTGGTTCTACCCAGACATTTGTCTGAGGTCTTTCACCATAAAAATAGCTAGACATTGCTATAATGATCATAATTAGTCACTGCAATGAATTTCAAAAGCAATAATTAAAAAACTTCAGTGTTGGTAGGCTTTGTACAAGGTTTGGGCAATCATTTTTTGAGAGAATAAAAAAATAATGGCGTTATTAGTTTGGTCTAAAGCAAATTCAAATTATTGTTCTGTTGGTTTTCGGTGGTCTTGCCAAAGTTTAAACTCAAAAACACATTGGAGGATTAATACTAACATCCTAAGATTTTTGTAAGCAAAAAGTTCCATCGGATTAATAAGAAAATGTGACAAAATCCTGTGAGCGTTGCAACATATACCAAACTTGGGAATGGCATAGCAAACCAAATGTAAAAGTTTGAACAAGTCTGTGATGAGTCAATAAAAAACTAATTCTCAGAAAGATTTTAGATACATTTACAAATACTTCAATATTTTTCTTTACATAAACAAACACTTTCTACCTATATTTCCAGTACCTGTGTCGCTGTGGTATGGACGCTGTACAGACCACATTTGAGCTAGACGTGATATCCACCGAGTACCAGGAGGACCCTAATCTATCCCATGGTGAGGCAGGGGCCGGGGGCGTGAGACCCGCCAACGTCCAGTCCATCATGCGCGGCAAATTACACCTTCGGCTGGCCAACATTGGCCACCCGGTCGACCCCAAGGCTACAAAAATAGGTATGTTTTGAGTAGGTTTATGTCTTGTATTAATTTTGAAAGAAATGTATTAGTTTTCTCCTTAAAATGTTGGTGTTTTCATATATACAATGTAGAAGAAATATGATCATATTGATTTGTCTACCAGTTGAAGCTGTCTTTAAAATAATAATTAAAATAAGAATTTGATTTTCAGTTATTTTACTAATGAAAGTGTGCATTTTGACAAGTAATATTCTCTTATGAGTAAAAACAAATGTTGTAATTTGCTGCATTAAATTTTAGGCAAAGAAAACTTATATCGATTCACATTAGACTGAAATTGAAGTTTGAGTTTTGTCAACATACTTTTCTTTACAGGTTATTGATCGTGTAATTTGTTATACAAAATATTTTCAATACTGTATGACTGCAGTAAGGTGTTCTTGTTGTTTTTGTCTAATTTATGTGTGATTTAAACTCATTTGTAAATTAAAATAAGATTACTGACATGTCAAACTTGGCCCACGTTTTTTCCTCTATAGCGGGTCAAGTCACATTACCGACTTTTACAATGGATCCCTCGGGTAAACTTTGCCATCACCAATGTTGTCAGTTGTCACTGTTATGCTTGGAAGAACATTGTATCTCTCAATATTTTTATCAGTTTATATTTGTGGTTTGTATGTTGTTGTTTCTTTCCAAAATTTACACTTTTATTCCTTCATTTTTTAAATTATTTTGTCAGTGTAAAAGAAATGGGAGTATACTCAGTTTTGCCTTGTTGTTACAAATGCACTTGCTATAAAAATATATATACAGTCTTACGACAGAAATTTAAAAAACACACGAACTTTGGTCCAGCAAGCTGGCAATATCTATTGTACCGGACCAAATTTTACCGGACCAGTATGATTTTAGCATTTTGACACAAAAGGTTGGTAAGCTAACTGAGGTGTTATGATTGATTGGGTTCAGTAAAAAGCTGTACAGTGTTGTTTAGTTTAGTTTAGTATATTATGTATGTTTTCATAATAATTCAAAATTTTGAAAATGATATGGCTGAAAATTCTGGTGGACCCTAGGTCCATTTAACTTAAAAATAAAATTTAATGGACTGACAGAGATTTTGGTGGACTTGGGCGACAGTCCACCAGGTCTTGTCGAAGACTGATATATTTGGAAAGGGGTTCAGCAACAAATATATAAAACAAAGAATAATGTTCTGTTGTTTTTAATTTTTTCTTAGTTAAAAGCACAATATAATTAGAAATTACATAGCAATACATGTGTTAAAAACTTTTTCACAATATCAGCAATTGATTTTAAGTGGGGGATGGTGATCTAATTGATCAAATCTCCAAACTAGTTATATACTTAGGAAAAAGAATTAAATTGTCGTGATCTAAAATCCAATATATCACGGTTTTGAGTTCAGATGCGTATCACAAATGCCGTAGGCCTGTGTTGTTAAATTTACTCATATGATCGAGAAACTGTGATATATCAAGCGTTAAAGCACACAAACTTAAAATCTTTTTCCATTTAAAAAAATGTTATACAAGAAATTTTGACTTAAAAAAGACACAAATGCACACTACAATTTTACGCAGTGTTGTCAGGTTGTTTCCCCTGTTTGGCTGTTCTATTTCACTCCTGTGTACTTCCTAGTTTTTTTGTTTTTTTCTAAAAGATTGTCAGCAACAGATGAAATTGCATATTTAACTTTTTTTATTTTTATCACAGTTTAATACTTATGTTATTAGTAACGTCATATTTAACTAAAAGAGCAACGTATCACAATATGTAAGCTTGGTAAACAATGGGTAGGGAAAGTAAAAGGAACAGCTTTTCTTTTGCAGTAAAATAGTCCCGATTTATGTCGTGATACATGTATATTGTTTATTTTGTTTATAGAATTTTCTTTTAAATGATTTTCTTCCAAGTGGACGTGACAACAAACTCCTTACATTAACACTTTCCACTCGTTGATAATTCTTCTAGAATAGACTTGGTAAAAAGTTGTAATATGTAGGCTTTAGCCTAGATAATCAGAAATTCCATTCTTATTATCTCTAATTAGATCTAGAAACATTTAGAAAAAAATTAATTAGTGCTAAAACTAGTAGTTTCAGTCTTAATTGCTTTAATAAAGGTAGAACTTCATTATATAGTTATCTATGGCTTTGGAAATGATGGCATCATGTACACAAGGACTGTGCACTGTTCTGATCAAGAGAGATTTAGGCACATGTTAAAGCTAGTGACATCCAGTAACTATGTGTTTGCTACAGGGAGAGATATTTCTTCCTGACATTGTCAATCACCTTGTACTTAATTTATGAATAATGAAAATGGTGTGAATAATTACGTCAGTCAGTGAGGAGGTCGAATAATTGAGAGGTCAGAATGGTACAAGTGACATTGAGAACTCGCAATCATTTACACCCTAACAGAAGACAAATTTTATAAATTGTTGGTGTGTATAATCTATGAGCAGTCGATTTTTACCTAAGATTTGAAACCCGAAGTGGGGGTGCGCATATTGCATAGGTGCGCACTTTCTGTAGCCCTTTACGGTATCTTTTATAAAAATGACTTACATTTTACACTCTTAATTATGTGCATTTTTCATCAATGAATTTATTGAAGAATTTCCGAGTCAGAAAGTTAAATGGTCTTTTACCGTAGGTGGAATCTGACAGTTTGCCTACATTTTATACATGTAACAACATTTTGCCCGCGTTCTTTGAAATTTGTGTATAACTGATGCATATTCTTATACATTAGTTTAAGTAAATGCTGTTGATAGCATAGCCCCAATTGTTAGACAGTACAAAATCATGAAATATATCGCTATAAATTTACATTATTTCCAAATCAGTAAATAAGTACTATGGGGGATTTCAGCTAAAAGTGATATCGATGTCAGAGCTGATTACCCGGAGGGACATGTAACATGAATTCTAAAGTGAATGGTCACGTGCTTTTCTTAGTTTAAAAATAGCTAACTGTGCAGTGTGGTTCGGAAAGGAAATATTTTTTTCTAATCATTAGAGGGGTGTTATGCATTACAAGGGTGTACGGCACCAATAAACAACATTTTGCGGGGTCTTTTTAGGTAACACAACCGGCCGCAATAGCTCAAGCAGAAGAGCTTTGGCTTGCGGATCGGGAGGTCGCATGTTCAAACCCTGGCCCGATCAAACCAAAGACTTTAAAGTTGGTAGTAGTGGCTTCCCTTCTAACTCTCGGGGCTACGGGGACAGCATTACACTTGACTCATCTATGTCAGTATAATGGACCAGCCAGGTTCAGTCCCTGGGCACCTCATAAGTGCCCCTGTGCTATAATGATAGACATGTCACTGCTCAGTATAGGCAAAAATGCTGGCAAATCCCAAATCCCATCCCTCAGGTAACAATCATTTTTTGGGTTGCATGAGTAAAAGAAATTGTTCAAACTGTCGGATACCACCTTTAAAAATCAGAGTTGTTTTACAGATAGTAATCTTTATATAGGACTAGTATTGAGGTTAAAAAAAACAACATTAATACCTTGGTTGACTTTTTATGTTGATCTTACTAAGTCACATGAAATGTTGTCAGTTCTATCACTTCCTGTACGTTAACATTACAATCACCATTGTATCAAGCTTGGATATCTAAAAGGGTGAACACTGGAGCATGTATTGACCAAAACCAGTTTGTCCCATGCCTCGCTAAAAATGCCACCATTTAAAAATAAAGGTATGGATCTCGGATGATAGTAGCGCCCATGGCCATGTCACTAACTCCTCAGAACTTCAGTGCTTTGATTCTAGTCCCTGACATTGCATTGGTCTGGTTAAATCTTTCAGTTGACTTGCAGTACGCCTCTGGTTCTGCCTTGACATTTTGTCTTGGGTATTCTTATGTAAATAATGACTGGACATCTCCAAAATAAACGTAAGTGTAACAAAAGCTGAAATGAAGGTCACTGAATGACAAAAGATAAAAAAATCTTGTAAGGTACATTCGTTATACAGGTACGGGAGGCCCCTGTTTCGATCTCTGGCTGCGACATACCAAAGTCATTCAAAATGGTAGTTGTATAGTTCCCTTGCTAATGCTCAAGCAAATAAAAGGGTAGTTTCACGACTGGTTGGCCTGGTGTCAGGATAATGTGACTGGGTTTGGTATCATGCCAAGTGTTCATGGCATGCTATACACAGTGAAGTCAGCACTATATCTGCTTCAAGTGGACACTGTCTCCATATAACTGTATACCCACAAGATTCCTATCTAAATTTAAGGTCCTTCATTTTATTTTGTGACTTGCACCAACACAGTTATGGTCATATTGGTGATATCCTGCTAATTTTTGAAGAGTGAAGACCCCAGATAATTGTCTGAGGAGATCTGATAGCCCCCCCACAATTCAGCTGGAAGACTTCCCAAAATAAAAATTCTTGTTCCCACTCGGAAACAACCCAACATAGTTAGTGGTTAAGGAGTTAAGGTTCCTTGGATATCCGAGTTTGATACAATGGTGACATTTACCTAATTGTTGTCACTTTTTATAATTTAATTGTTGTATTGATTGTCCTTTTCCTTATAAAACATACTGGATTAATATATTTTCAAACACTTTCTAAAAGAAAAGAAACAAGAAAAATGGTTTTATTACTTTACATGTTTTTTATATTTATGTGCAAAGCTAGAAATAAACTGGCATATCATCATCTAAGTGCTAGCTATGATGATTGTTTTTGTAGTTCTGAAAGACTCAAATAAGACTAAACACTTTTTATTGTATTTTTTTCTAAAAATGCTTTCACTCAAATTTTTGGCAAATTGTCTTTTTCAAGAGTTAAACATAAACAATTGCTGTCTCAACATATTTGCAATTGTTTGTTTGGTTTACTTACATGGCAGCACCCTTGAATGTTTGCAAAATATGTAGCGAGAGCAATTGTTTGTACTGGACCTAGTAGCGCAATTGGTAGAGCATCAACTCAAGGTATGGGAGGCTCCGGGTTCGATCCCGGGCCACGACATACCAAAGTTGTTAAAAATGGTAGTGATATAGCTCCCTTGCTAACGCTCAAGCAAGTATAAGGGTAGTTCCACGACTGGTTGACCCGGTGTCAGGGTAATGTGACTGGGTGTGGTATCATGCCAGCTGTCCATGGCATGCTATACACAGTGAAGGCAGAACTATATCTGCTTCAAGTGGACACCGTCTCCAGATAACTGAAATACTGCTGGTGGGACGATAAACCCAACACACAAATAAACATTCAGTATCGTCAGCACAGCCATTGTTTCCCTCTTCTGTTCTGTTGCATGTAGTTATTGTATTGTCCATTTCTCCACTTTTTACAGCGTACATTAGTCTGCCATCTAAAAGTTTACAAGTTGTGTCACAAATTGCCAGTAAGTCTGGTTACGGCGGTGGCAGTTTGATAGCGTCCCAACCACAAGGAGACTATGGTAATTACCCACGTGTGATGAAGTGTCGCAACCGATAAACCGTTCTTAACATGCTGATTTCAACCAATCAAAATGCAGCAAATTATTTGCTTTTTAAAAAGTGCTCACAAGCTATTTTTTTAGGGGAGACCGAGTTGTTAAAATTGTTTTATTTCAAAATATCTTCTGTTGTATTTGTGTTGTTTTTTTCTAAATATGTTTTTTTGGTTAATACTGAAACTACTTTCAATTTTGTCATTTGTATCACTTAAACACAAAACACATTCTGGGTCTAAGTTTTTATCAATGTTATGTTAAGTTTTCATGGTAGATAGAAAGAAAGAAGAATGAACACTTTCTTGCCAAAATGTGCTGTTGACTTATAGTTTTTGTTTTTTAAAAACTGAAGTTGACCATTTCACTTTAACAATTGGGTCTCTCCAGTACATGTACATGTTGGCTTGTGAGGCTTAGCAACTGTAACTAAGGACTGTGGGATGGTGCATTTTCTGATAGTTTTGTAAAGTGTGGGTTTTGGGCCTTGATGTTTGGTTGCCTTTTACAAAAGAATTTCATGGATTCACTTTGATTTAGCTTGAATGGGTTTAATAATACTGAAAATGTCAGTCAGCTCTTGTTTATTTGCATGAATTGTATCGTTTTCTACTAATCGTGCATGAAAAAATATTATTTACATCTTTTCCTTTATAATTGTTAACCTTTTACTTACTGGAAACACCATTATGGTGTTTATGTTTTATGTTAAAGGTATAAATGGTGTGTTCAGCAAGTAAAGGGTTTAAATAAACAAGAGGTGACTGTTTTTTCTTGTTAATTTTGTCGCCTCTGCTTGCTATTATATGATATATGCAACTCCAATGCAATATAATTGTATGCATTTTGTGTTTTTCTCTAATTTGTCAGTCATATTTGATTGTTTATGTCAGTTTATTGGGATTTAGACTCCCCCACACCACCGCACTCCACCACAACCACCACCACCACCACAATCATACCCACCCTCACCCCTCGCCCCACTCACCCCTTGCCCCACCCCTTGCCCCACCCCTCGCCTCACCCCCACCCCTCGCCCCACTCACCCCTCGCCCCAATTCCCACTTTTGTTTCCTTTCTTCTGCCTCTAACTATTTATGATAGCATTTCATTTTAACCGACTGTCATAGCCCAGGTAGTAGAGCGTCGGCTTGTGGATCGATAGGTTGTGGGGTCAAACCAAAGACTTTAAAGTTGGTAGTAGTGGCTTCCCTCCTAACGCTCCGGGCAAAGGGGACAGCATTACGCCGGACGCGTCATGTCAGTATAATGGACCGACCGGGTTCAGTCTCTGGGCACCTCATAAGTGCCCCTGTGCTATAATGATAGAAATGTCGCTGCACAGTATCGGCAAAAATGCCAGCAAAGCCCATTTCATTTTAATAAAACCCTTTGTCTTACTGGTAATCAGTTTTGCTTTTTGCTTTTATCCGAAACTAAAAAAAAAATATGAAAGATGATTTCTATGTATTTAAGCTAAATTTACATTCATGGAATAAGTTGTTTTTATCTTCTTTCCTCAAAAATATATAATTTAAAATTTATTTAGCCTTAAAGGTGATATTCGACAGTTTGCCTATATTAAATACATTTACCAATATCAAACCACTGCTTTGGGGAATTTGGTCATACTTTTTGCATAAACCCATGCTTTAGTCATTATAAAATTGATTTTGAACATTAACTTTATTGTTAGACTGTACTAATAGTGAATAAATTATTCTAAATTTTCAGTCTTTCCAACTCTATAAAAAATCTATAATAAAAGTAGATATTAACGTCTGAGCGATTAATCGGATGACAATATAAAAGTAAGTGGTCATATGGTTTTCTAAGATCTCTGCAGCATGGCTGGGATAGGGAACACCTGTTTGCAATGACGACTGGCGATTTATCCTTGACTGTTCACACAGATCTTTAACATAAAGAAACAAACCTTTGAGGTACGAATGACTTATTTGGTTATTTCAGAAAAAAATTTTTTTGACCAAACTGTCTGATACCATCTTTAAATAAGTCAATTAAAACAAATGTCATGCTTTTTGAAGCAATGAATGACACATTTACAGATATTTTGCTTATTTGTGTTGTTTTTGTTTGTGTGTATCAATTAACATACTAATATTTTCCTATTTATACAGATTTTTCTTTTAACTTTATTTTACACCTAGCCTGTGGTAGCCTGTACACAATTTATTTATCTTAAATAAAAAACAATATCAGTTTGTTATTTTCGTAGTAATCTATATTTTTGTAAAAATAAAATTATTTTGATAATTTTATGTTAAGAAGTTTTAATTGTTAGTTTAATTTATAAAAGGGTTGTAATTATTAGAAATCAATTGTGAGATGATAAACCTAATAAACAAACAAACTGCTTTTAAGTGCTACTTATGCTTTCTTTTGAAGCAGCTGTTTCTAAACATATTGTTTAAAATGTACCATCAACTTTGCCACCGGATATCATCTCACATATTAGATCTAAAAACATGTATATTTGAAAGAATAATTTTTGTGCATGCGAATATCTTTTTATTATTTTTTTATTTCAGTTTAGTAGGCATTTAGTAGTTAATATAATATTTTTATTTAATTATATTTTAATAAATAATAATATTTAATAAATATTAATAATTTTTTTATATTTTTTAGCTTACATTGTAATGAAATGTTCTGCTGTGAGTTTGTTAAAAAAAAATAATATTAATCAAGACTGATAATTAATTAAAAGAATATTGATTACTACAATAAAAAACAACATATTTTACAAAAAGTATTTTAAAACGTCTATGATTTTAAAGGGTGTCATTTTGTACTTGTGTTTTATTAAATATCATATGTTTTCACTTTAAAGATATAACAAATTGCACATCTAAATTCAGAGATTAAATAAACTTTTGCTAACTTAATTGGACTGACTTTTTACATATTTATTATCTATGTATACTTTAAGTGACTTTTTTAGCTTTTTCATTAGGTATCAAGAAAAATTTTTTTTTGGCCTCATTGCCCTTGAAGGGTGATCTGAAATAACACAGTCTTGCAAGATTTCATTAAGTGATCAAATCATCCAGTACTTTTTTTAATTACTTTCTTATTATTGGTGTTTTGATGTCCCCAGGTGTCGCTACAAAGAAACGTGTAGCTCGAGCCCACCATGTTGCTGAGAATAATCCAGAGGTGGCAGCACTGTTGTTCTCTAAGAGGGAGGAGCTTGAGAGTGAGGTTGAGGCTAACCGCGAAGGGGGTGCGGAGAAACAGCGCAAACTGGCACGTATGCAGGCACTCAGAAACGCAGAGGAGGGGCTAGAGAAGCCAAACACTCTGATGGTAGGTCATTAGCTGGTTGTTTTTATGTCCTAATGGGTCATTTTGTGTTAATGGTTGATATTTCCAGGTGCAAACTGAACCGTGGTTTTAAAACTGCAAATCCCATTAAAAAATTAAAATATATAAAGCTAAATAGCAGATGTGTAATGCTACGTCTGCAAGCAGTTTGCATTCATAAGGATTATTTGCTCAGTCATTTAGAATTTGTTTTTTGTTCTGGTCCTGAAGTTATAAAACTTAGAGCTTGAGTCCATTATCATTTTAAAGCATTTGATTGGTCATATTTTAAACTTGTGACAAAGTCAACCAATCAAATGCTTGAGATGGTACCCAGACTCAAGCTCACAGTTTTATAATCTCAATATATATAATATCTTCCTGATAGCTTGATTGATTCAGAGACTGTCTTTGGCGTTCGCACTGACTCGTGTTTTGTAATTTTCAGGCTTCTTGAAGTTGCCTTTCTCTGTATATAGATGTAATTAAACTATGTCCTTTTAGGATGTGCATTTATTGCATGGCTTTGAGTGAGCTTAAAAATTGGACTCTAGAATTATAACACTATACTTTTGCTTGTAAGATTGTCGCAGCCTGATGATAAATAAATCAGTTCGGCTTGGCAAGCAGCAATGAAATGAGAATTTTAATATAGAGTACATATGAAAGTTATGTTTGAAGATACAAAAATTTGAAAATAAGTTCAACATGTTGCATTTTTTCTTGGGAACTGGGATAAAAGAAATGCTGCACAGATCATCTTTTATTACCAATGTGCCTACTAATTTTTAATCAGGCCCACAAAAACTTGAAGACGGAGCGTGCCCGTGACTTGAAAACCGTTGAGATTTATCGGCACCAAACCAAACGGGAAGGGATCCAGTCCATGCTGAGTCAGTCTATCACTACAGAACACACCATCCATCCTTCCTTCGGGACGTCAGAATTCTTCGAATTTGTTCTCCGGAACCCGTACAATGTTGAGCATACAGTGAGAATTGAGTGGGAGGAAAAACATTTACAGTGAGTGCCTTACTTTTGTAGTTTTTTTTGTCAAAGGTAAACAGTACATGGGGAATCTTTGGTGGTGGTTGAGTTACTGGCTTGTAACTGATCATCTTATCACAGAATGGGTTCAAGTCCCATTGGACTGAAGAACATATGTCTGGCATGCTCCTCTACCAAAATAGCCCGACATTATGACCGTAATTGGTCACTTCAATGTATTTGATGTCGAAGACAAAACAAAACTTGAACTTACATATTTGTTTCGATTGGTTGAATTATGTTATCTACATTTTGTTCAGGTATTTTATCCTTGAGGGAGTTCATTTAACATAAAGGGGATCATTTCAATGTTTAACTGAGATGGAAGCTGAAGCATGATTCTAGGTCCATTTGGCAGTATTACACATTTTTTTGCACGTTCACTCCAGTTGCCTAACAGACGCCCGAGAGTGGCGATACTTCAAACAGCTTAACCAGCTCCAGGGACCAATGGAGGAAGGACTCTTCAACAAAGAGGCCAAATCTCACCATCCCGAGGTGTTTCTGCGACCCAAGGAGACTGTCCACATCCCCTTCAAGTACCTCGCCTTCATTGCTGATCAGTCTGTACAGCCGCAGGTCAGTAGTGACATCAGTAGTGAAGTTTGCTACATAAATTACATTGTAATAGTTCAGGTTTTTTTTTATGTATCTTATTTAGGCTATTGTAGGTATTTACACAGTTTACAGAAAAAGATGGCCCGGTGTAAGGATAATGTGACTGGGTGTTGTATCATACTACACTGAAAGCAGCACTATATCTGCTGACACTGTCTCTATATAGCTTAAATACTGTTGGTGGGATGATAAACCCAATATACATAAACAAAGAAATTTCCTAAATTTAGAAAAAATCTGAGAAATGTCTTAGATTAAATGATTTTATGAATAAAACTTTTCTTAAATCTAAGGAAGAAATTTTAGATTTAAGGAAATTTCTCAGTTGAAGTCAGAAAAAATAAATTGTTTATGAATATGACCCAGCATTGCCGTTGTTATGTATACTTGTTAGAGTAATCTTATTGTGAGTTTTCTGAATGAGTTAATACATACATGTACCAACAATATTGGAAAATGCTTGATAACTTTGGGATTCACTGATGCCCTAAAATCAGAATTGTACATTTTACCTGGAAAATCCTTCCTGAAGACAGTTTGAGATTTGACTTCGGGAGTGCCCGTGGCCGAGCGGTTAGAGTCGCTGACTTGAAACTCTTCAGCACCTCATTGCGTGGGTTCGAGTCCCGGTCGGGGTGAGAACTTTAATGTGGGAAGGTTTTCCAGCCAACCTGCGCTGGTGGTTTTTCCCAGAGATAAGTCCACCAATAATTATCTGGATGTCACCAATATTACCATTATTGTGTCAATGCGATGAAACAAAAGCAAAAAATAACGAAAACTTGACTTCATTACAAAAGACATTTTGTTGACTATCCTTGAAGGGACCTATTGATCCATTCCGTCAGGAGATGAAGACGAAGGCCAGACATAATGATGGTCTCAAGGCTAAAACACTCAAGGTTTGTCTCTGTACTTGTTTAGTTTTTATCTTCTATATCTGTTTGTATTTTTGTTTTTACTTTTAGTCATTTAAATATAAAAATATGTTCAGTATATTCTCTTCAGCTTTACCCTCTTTGTATACCGTAAAGGTCTATAGAATGTTCGCGCTCATAGATTATACGCACCCCCAGTTTATAAAATTTGTCTGCTGTTAAAGTGTAATGAGTGCAAGTCAAAGCTGTTCTCAGTGTCACTTGTACTGTTCTGAACTCTCAACTATTCTTCCTCACCATTAACTGACATAATCATTCACACCTTTTTTCATAATTTGGCTGCTACTAAACATACTCCTGATTGCTCAGCTTATTACCACATGGGTTCGAGTCCCAGTTGGAGCAGCAGACCTCATGCAGAAGGTCTTCCAGCTCCTATCTATCTGGGATCTTCCTCCACCAACATAGCTGGATGTTGCTTCAATTAATGTGATTGCTTCACTGGGAGGTAATTCTAAACAAAATTTTAAAAAGTCTAAGAAATAGAGATGATATGACTTGAAGATTGCTGTCCAAGAGAGAAGATGCTACTTGATGTGCCTGTATTTTGGGACAATGAACTCAATACCTTGCTCCATTCATTTTGAAATTGGTATATTTGTAAAATTCTAGATGAATGAATATATATTTTTATTTATTTTGTGTATTTCAAAAGTAAAATTTAGTATTAGACCTTATAATATTATTTCTGCCGCAGGTGTTTTTCAAGAGTGAGGATGACAAACCGCTGGCTATCTTGCTGTTGAAGATAGAACCCCAGCCCCATATCATCGATCAGACATTCAGATTCCATAGTCCAGAACAGTCCTTCCTCAAGAAATCCATCAGGCTTCCACCACTCTCATCTCTACCTGGTAGGTGGCTGTAAATATTTGTTTTTGTTTTTGTTTAAAAGGGGAGCGCCTGTGGTTTGGTGATTGTTTACAAATCTGCCAGACTGTATACATGTATCTGAAGACTCTGAACTAGTAAAAATATTGGACGCATGTGGTCAGAACGTTGTTGTGAGGAATGCCTTTGGTGTAGTTTTAGAGTCACGACTAGTAGCTCTTCTGACTGCTAAGCCTCTCACCACAGGAGTTTGAGTTCCATTCAGGGCAAAGGACTTAATGTGTGAAGATAATTCAGTGGACCCTTGGTGAGAGTTTCTATCCAGACATTTATCTGTTGACTTCATCCACTAAAATAACTGGTTGTCGCTACAATGAACATAATTTTGTCGATGCGATGTATTTCAAAAACAAAACAAAAAACTGTGTTTTTTTCTTTGTCATGGATTCATTGTTTTTCCTATTCAAAAAGCTTTTTTAATTATTTTTTTTTTTATTTCAAGAATAAGTAGGATTTTTTATATTCTTACAGGGATAGTTTTATCTAAGTTCATGAAAGTACTACTGACTCTGGTTGTTTATGCTTCTTGTAAAAGTATATTGATAAAAGAAAATATATTTGGCAACTTACAATAGTAATGGTAATTTGGTAATTTGAAAGAAAAATCAATATAGCCAATAGATTTTTTTTTAAATAAGTTGAAATATGCCTTTGTAAAAATAATAAAAATATAGGCAGTTGTGTAAATGCAAGGATCTTACTCTTTATGTGTATATATTTCACACAGATTATTAATATTATCTTGTCTGTTCAGTGTTTTCTATATTAAGGAGATGTGGATGTGAGTATTTGCAATTTGTACACTTAACAATCTAAATGTTTCTACCTGTACAGGGGCGCCAGTTGGCGGCAATGGGGTAATCCAGGCCCTGGCCCGCTGCAGTGATACCAACATCATCTGTGACACCAAGACCACCCAGCCTGGGGAACCACAGGACGTCTTTATCAAGGTAGGCAGGGTGTATCTGACAGCTGGGAGACAAGTGTATAGTCAAAAAGCTATTTTTATTCTAACAAATGGTACAAATGTACATAAACATTGTGAAGGTTCTGATAGTTTGGAGAAAATATTTGCAAATAGCTCCTGACAGCTGGGAATGAACATGTCCATTTAGATTTTGACAGCTCTAAGAAAATGTGTATAAATATATTCTGACAGCTCTAAGAAAATGTGTATAAATAGAATCTGACAGCTCTAAGAAAATGTGTATAAATAGATTCTGACAGCTCTAAGAAAATGTGTATAAATAGATTCTGACAGCTGGGAATGAACATGTCCATTTAGATTTTGACAGCTCTAAGAAAATGTGTATAAATAGATTCTGACAGCTCTAAGAAAATGTGTATAAAAAGAATCTGACAGCTCTAAGAAAATGTGTATAAATAGATTTTGACAGCTCTAAGAAAATGTGTATAACTAGATTCTGACAGCTCTAAGAAAATGTGTATAAATAGATTCTGACAGCTGGGAGAAAATGTGTATAAATAGATTCTGACAGCTCTAAGAAAATGTGTATAAATAGATTCTGACAGCTGGGAGAAAATGTGTATAAATAGATTCTGACAACTCTAAGAAAATGTGTATAAATAGATTCTGACAGCTCTAAGAAAATGTGTATAAATAGATTCTGACAACTCTAAGAAAATGTGTATAAATAGATTCTGACAACTCTAAGAAAATGTGTATAAATAGATTCTGACAGCTCTAAGAAAATGTGTATAAATAGATTCTGACAGCTCTAAGAAAATGTGTATAAATAGATTCTGACAGCTCTAAGAAAATGTGTATAAATAGATTCTGACAACTCTAAGAAAATGTGTATAAATAGATTCTGACAACTCTAAGAAAATATGTATAAATAGATTCTGACAGTTGGGAGAAATTGTGTTTAAGTAGATTCTGGACGCTGCGAGAAAATGTGTATAAATAGATTCTGACAGCTGGGAGAAAATGTGTATAAATAGATTCTAACAGCTGGGAGAAAATGTGTATAAATAGATTCTGACAGCTGGGAGAAAATGTGTATAAATAGATTCTAACAGCTGGGAGAAAATGTGTATAAATAGATTCTGACAGCTGGGAGAAAATGTGTATAAATAGATTCTGACAGCTGCAAGAAAATGGGTATAAATAGATTCTGACAGCTGGGAGAAAATGTGTATAAATAGATTCTGACAGCTGGGAGAAAATGTGTATAAATAGATTCTGACAGCTGCAAGAAAATGTGTATAAATAGATTCTGACAGCTGCAAGAAAATGTGTATAAATAGATTCTGACAGCTGGGAGAAAATGTGTATAAATAGATTCTGACAGCTGGGAGAAAATGTGTATAAATAGATTCTGACAGCTGGGAGAAAATGTGTATAAAAAGATTCTGACAGCTCTTAGAAAATGTGTATAAATAGATTCTGACTACTCTAAGAAAATGTGTATAAATAGATTCTGACAGCTGCAAGAAAATGTGTATAATGAGATTCTGACTACTCTAAGAAAATGTGTATAAATAGATTCTGACAGCTGCAAGAAAATGTGTATAATGAGATTCTGACAGCTGCAAGAAAATGTGTATAAGTAGATTCTGACAGCTGGAAGAAAATGTGTATAAATAGGTTATCAGTTTACATACCAGATCATTTTTCTACCCCTCGCAAAGAAAATTGAGGCGAGTGGGGGGTATACTGAAATCAGATATCCATTCTGTCTTTCCATGAACACAAATTGTTCAAGGTTCTTCTAATACAGTTGTTGTCAGTTGGTTGAAACTTGACACTTATCTTAAGTTCCACTTTGAACCTGTGCACTTGTTATTTTCGTTAAAATTGGATATGACAAGAGTTACTGCCCCTTATTTCAGACCTCCTTTAAATCAATAAATTCTCTTAAAAATAATAAGACAAAATGACTAAATCATATGTTTATATTTTTACAGGTGCCTCTGGGGGCCTCACCTCAGATCAAGAGATTCTTTATGGCCGTGTACCTAGATCCGTTTATGGCTCGACCAATCCAAATCTGGCAGTTCTACGTACACGCCCTCCAGCGGGTGGATGTCTCCTGTGTGGAGGGACAGACTTCCAGGTTCTCGCTATTACTCAGGTATAGCTGGATCCTTTTTATGAAGTTTTGGTAATGAGTTGAATTTATATAGATAATTGTTTAGGCTGAATTGCAGCAAGATCGTTCTTGTTCATTTAATTTACACACAAAAAATGTGTTGAAATAATAATAATATTTGACCTCTCGCACCCTCTTTTGTTTCAGGGGTACGCAAGCTTCCAGAATAGTGCAGTGTTATTCATCCCACCCTCAAGAGATGACGCTGTATCCTTCTGAACAATTTATGCTGGCTGCTGGTGCGGTCCATGAACTCAACGTCGCCTGTCGACCCATGCAGGAGGGCAACAAATTCTTCTACATCAATGTAGTCGATGTGGAATTCCACCAACTGGTCCGGACATGGCTGATTTGCGTCAACTCACGCGCACCGATGATCTCACGAGCATTCGAGCTCGTACTGCCTGTGGGTGGCGGAAAAGGTTGCAGCAAGAAGATCACGTACACCAACCCCTACCCTCATAAAAAGACATTCCTGCTCCGGTGTAATAGGGAAGATCTGTTGCAGTTCAAAGAGAGTTCGCTGGATATCGAGGGAGGAAAGACGGCAACAATCGGACTGCGGTTTGTTCCGATGACACAAGCGGGTACAGCGGAAATTCTGGTGTTTATTAATGATGAGGAAGATAAAAATGAGGAGACATTCCGAGTGTCCGCCATGTATCAGAGGATTTAATTGGGCCGTATATATGTGAACTCTCCCACTTTTGGAGGGAGACTCCCACTTTTAAGGTTCAATTTTTTTTTTTAAATGAGGGGTAAAATACACATTTTCAAAAATCTCCCTACTTGGAAATAGGTAACGTCTTTCTTTGTTTATGTGAAAATAACAAATCTCCCACTTTGCAGGTGAAAATCGCCCATTTTGGCGTCAGAAAAAGTTCCCATTTATGAGTTGGGCTCACTTAATATTATTGGACTCTCTCAGAATGTTTGAAGATAGTTAATGGGAAAGTCCTCCAGCTCACTTGCAGTGCGCCGGTGGGTCTACCCAGACATGCTTGTGGGGTCTTCATCCACCAAAAAGCTGGACGTTGCTATAACGATCATAATTGGTCGCTGCAATGTATTTCAAAAATAAAACAAAACAAACGAAGATTATTGCTGATAGGGCAATTCACTCAACAAAACAATCATATATCGCTTTGCACATCAGACCTTTGAAAAAGAATTTAAAGATCTTATCTTCTAAACCATTTAAAGACCATTTTGATTCTGACAGCAGGGGAAAAAAAGACCAAAGACAGTTTGGTAAATTGTAATATATCAAATTAGTATATTGTAATATTTGTTTTCATAATATGTGCTAGAGAATCTAGTTAGAAATAGTTTACTCTTCAAATCTGTATTTTAAGATTGTACATAAAATAGTTTCATAAGGCAGGATATTGCTTGCTGGTAGGGAAGTTTATTTTCAACTAGAACTGCCAGTAGTAACTGTCAATAACAATAAACGCCTTAAAGACCATACATAATTGGTGCATTTCATCATAAATCTTCATATCGTTATTTTCTCTTAAGAATGGTTTTCCGTCTGAAGAGCATTTCATAAATATTTCGGAAATCGCTCTGAGAGCGAAATCACTCTTAAATCTTAAGAGTGCTTTTGCTCAATTTGTTACCAAGCGCACTTAAGACAGTTTGTTGAAACGCACTTAGGAGTGATCGTAAAATCGAAATTTAAGAATGATTTTCAATCAATCTTAAGTTTTATGATAAAACGCACCCAATAACAATATATATTATATATGCATTTTAAATCTCTGCTCAGATTGCATTTTATTTATTATCTGGCGCATACATTTACAAGATTTTTGACAAACTTTGTGGAAATGTATGATAGATAGATTCATAGAGTTATTTGTTAAGGGCTCAATGTTTCCATGTGCCTGCCAATTGTATTTTATTGATAAAAAGTGCTCTTACCAGTTAACCTCCCTTATTAATGAGTACCGGTATTCTCGTAACCCTCAACTCATACCATCAGTACATTCATACAATTTCGAATAAGTTTGGTATTCTGAAATGTTTCTGCTTTTATGTTTATGCTCATTTTTAATTCCATTTTTCATATCAATAAAATGATAGAAAAGATATGCTATAATCGTGAACAGAGGTGGAATAAGTAAAATCAATTATACACATATACATATAATTAACGTCTTTAGATATTTATTTTCCGTATTTTTTTTTCATAATAATAAAACTGTGGGAAAAGCTTTCATCCTACTGTGTGCTTAAATGTGGTGTCCGACAGTTTGCCCATATCAATTACATATAACAATATCTAACCACTGCTTTGGTAAACTCGGGCATAATTTTTGTATAAACCTATACTTTTGTTTTACATAAATACGATTTTGAACACAAACTGAATTGATAGACAACTAATCTCGAAAAAAAAATCATCCTGAATGTGTATCCTTTCCAACTGTATAAAAGGCTTGATAGTAGTCTCTGCTAAAAATAGATATCAACGTCAGAGCAGGTTGTCTGGATAACCGTATAAAGTGATCTAAAAAGTAAGTGGTCATGTTGTTATCTAAGTTTAAAAATAGCTATCTCTGCAGCATGGCTCGGATAAGAAATACCTGTTTGCAATGAAGAGTAGTGACATATGCTTGACTGTTCACACAGATCTAGGACATCAATGAACAGCATTTTGCAGACCCCTTTTTAGGTAACAATGACTTATTTGGATATTTTAGAAAAGAAAATTTGGTTCAAACTGTCAGATACCATCTTTAAGATGGTGTATAAAAAGACACTGCCCCACCCCCCAAACACTCATTCAAACTCACTTTCTTGCTACCTTATTAGACTGGGACCATTTACACCACCCAGGGTATACTCATGTGCTTATGTATGTATTTATTTTAGGCTGTTTTTATTTTAATTGCTGTTTAAATATCAGTGAAGTCAAAGTATCCGTCCATTAAACGTCATATATCTGTATCCATTTTTTTTTACCATAATGTCTACAATAACATATTGTTAAATGCCTTTTAGTTAGTAATAGGGTTTTTTATGTATCTTGATTACTGGCATTGTATAAGACATTATGAATGAGGAATATTGTCGAATTGAAAATTGTATCCCTTGTTAGATAATATCCAAGGTAGACCAAAAAAGTAGGTAGGTCCTTTTAGTTGGACTTCATGGACTTTATCACCCATTTTTTTGCAGTCGATGCAATATCAAACAAGTAAAATTTATTACTTCTGCGTAAATATGAGCCTGAAATGCATTGAAATACTTATAAAGATATTTTATTTAAACAGCAAAATGGAAGAGTTGGTAGATAATAGTTAACCTCACAAGAACAGCTTAAAAGTCAACATACACACCAAAGAGCACAAGCATAAAAACCGAGTAAACCAAATAAAAGGACCTACTTGCATGTGAGATTTTTCAGGGAGACTATCCACTAATGTCTCTCATGTCTGTCATAATGTATGGTTTGTGTGTGTGTTAAATTGTAAGTAGGTGGCCCCCTGGCACAGTAGTAGAGTCGCTGATTTGAAACTAACCACATGGGTTAGAGTCCTGGTCAAAACAAACGACCTTATATGGGAGATTTCCAGCTGATCTGTGGTGTACTGGTATTTCTTCCCAGATATTTGTCTGGGGTCTTCCTCCACCAAAAAAAAAGCTTGACATGATTATAATGATTGTAGTAGATAGTTTCCACGTCAGTGAAAATCCCTCATCTTGGCAGCCATCTTTGATGGCAACTTAAAGGGATTTTCACATGAATTGTATAGAAGCGTAAATTTTATTTTCTTGTAATTTCTTCATTTGTGGTCCAAAAATTAAATACTATACAAGCTCACAAAATTCATATTTTTAAAATAAAATATTTTTAAAATGGATAGATGCACAAAAAAATTAATACACATAAATAAATAAAAATATTGGCTCATCCTTAAACAAAATTAACTGTATCTTTTTTTGTTGTATTTTTTTACCATTTAAACTATATAAAATATAGTTTTGATATTTAAAATACATCATAAAAGCTGTTAAATTTGATACAAAATTCAGTAAAATAGACTGAAAAATAAAAACACGGTGATGAGTTTAATACAGCACATATTTCCCGATTTGAGCCTGCATTAGCTTCGGCCTTCAAAGATGGCTGCCTTAAACTGTCTTATCAGTGCCGATGACATCACATGGAAACTATCTATTGGTCGCTGCGATGTATTTCAAAATCAGTCGTAGGTTCTGTGACATATGCTCAGAATAATTACTCTATAGTTAAGGCACATGGTATTAATGAAATGCTTACTCACACATCTAGATTGTGATGTTTACATATTGTTGTCAATTAATCATGTTAGATGTATATTTATATGCTTGTTTTTAATTCAAATGGCAGCAAAACTTGAATACACGATGTCACAATATTATCACCACTGAAATGCCTTTCAGAATTACATGCATGTGTTTTTATATATTACGAAAAGTTTATAAATTGTTGCGACACATTTGTTGGAGAAAGAAAGCAGTTAATTGTAGGAATAAATATATTTATATGCCAGTAATGATTGTTAGATGTATTGCCATTTTTAATAAAATTTGCACTCCTTTAAAGTTTATGTTTAGGTCATTTATTTTTGATTGTTGGCCATTATTATTAAACAAAATATTATGATCAATATTATTATAATTATCAATAGTAATAAGAATATTATTATTGTTATTATTATTATTGTTATTATCATTATTATTATTATTATTGTTATCAATATTATTATAATTATCAATAATAATAAATATTATTATAGTTATTATCAATATTATTATTATCATTATTATCAATAATCATATTATTTTTATTATAACTATTATTATTATTATTATTATCATCAATAATATTGATATTAAATTATTATTATTATTATTATCAATAATATTATTATTGTTATTATTATCAATATTATTATTATTATCATCACCATCATCATTTTTTTTATCATCATCAACTTTTATTTATTTATTATTTATATTAAATATTACTTTTATTTTGTAAGAAATTTTAAATTGATGGAACTAATCTGTGATATAATTAAGGTCTGAAAGATTTCGAATGTTATGTCTTTTAATAAGCCTGTACTTATAGCTTGGTCATTAAAGTTCAAGTCTGTGAAAAGATCCGATAGCTTAGTCGGAGAGTTGAAGGTATCTTTTACATATTAACCCTGTATTTTTATATAGAATTTTGTGACCCAGATTTATAAAAGCAAAGCAGTTAACGTACAAACAGCTTTTTTAGGTACCTATACATTGATTCAAATTAAGTAAACTTTATTAAAAGCATTTTTTTTTTCACTGAAAAGCTGTCAATACTGTCTTCAACATAAGGCGCTCACATTAAACAAACATAATGCTGCCATCACTGTGCTGTCCTGCTGTGACCGAAGAAATAATACCTTACCTGTGGCCTATGTTCAACTTCTGCAGCATCCAGGCATGCAACAAACTTAATGCTGCCTTCAATGCCCAATTTTCGAAATAAAAGAAATGTTTTAGTTATTTCACCTGTGAGGAGGTATTTTTTATATACTTTATCATAAGAAATATAATAAAAGATTTTTTTATTTGCTTATCTTTTTAGAAAAGTGCTCAGCCTTGTTAATAAATTTTTACTTTAATCAGTAGGATGACATTTTATGCGCTTGTTTCAGTCTAAATTTTCTTTTCCAAAAGTTTAAAAAGTGGAAAATATTAATTTTTCTGCAGTAACTTTATACCAAATACCTACCCACAAGGGAGGTAAGAATTTAGTTTTTTTAATAATTAGAGTAAAGTCCCTTTACATACGAAAAAAAAGTGAAAAATTCAATGTACATATTTTCCTAAGAAATAATCTTATTCCTGAACAATATTTCATTTTCTGCAGCAACTAGTTATAAAGCAAACATAATGCTGCCTTCACTGTCATAGTATACTGTAAATTAAGGACATTATTTTTGATCCCCCCTCCGCTGTTTAAGTATGCCAAATACTGCCCATGTAGGCAGGTTGAGGATATTTTATATCATGTTTAGCTTGTTGGTTGAAGATAAGGCATACATTTTATATACAATGTGTGGTGTAGCAACTAATGGTCATTTATTTTATGCCTGTGATAGTAGTTTTTATTTTATCTGTATGGATTTTTACGTTGTAGACTTTGACAATAGTAGCACAAAATAAAATAATTTATATAAATCTGTTTTATGGTTGTTGTTTTTTAATTTACCAGTATTTATTTGTAAACACACAGGCCCAGTGTAATAGGCAAACAATCAATAATGTTATATTTTATCTTAAGCAACAACTTGTGTTCAGCAGCCAATTATATGCTGTCCCTTGGGTGGCTGCTTAATACAAGTTTGACTGTAGTTAATTCAGTATTTCTCATTTCTTCATACACAGTCCACACATACAAAGCTACAATAGTTTTTACTTAAACAAACTGCACTAAAATTTTAAATACCACAACCTTTTTAAAAGCATTCATTCTTGTGTCAATTACATTGGCCCTCTTCATAAACTTATCTACCTCACAACATATAAATACAGTTAAACCTGTATTAAGAGACCACCCTTAGGACAGGGCAAAAGTGGTCTCTTAAGACAGGTGGTCTCTTAATGCAGCATGGTTAGTTTTTGTGAGAACCACACTTGAAATTTACAAAATGTTTTGTGTAAGTAAAAAGTACAGATATCATATGATATATTGGATATCAATCATATTGTATCGATACGAATATAGTATCAATCCTTTTGATTGATACTCAGCCCTATTTCATTAGTCATGAAATTATTTTTTTCTATGACCACTTGTGAAATAAAATAAGATTATACACTAAAATCAACAAATATCTTCAATGACATTAGTGTATTGTAAAAAAACACAAAGAGGTTTGTTTATTGGGTTTATTGTCCCACCAACAGTATTTCAATTATCTGGAGACGGTGTCCACTTGAAGCAGATATAGTGCTGCCTTCACTGTGTATAACATGCCATGATCATCTGGCATGATACCACACCCAGTCACATTATTCTGACACCTGGCGAACCAGTGGTGGAACTGCCCTTATTTTTGCTTGAGCATTAGCAAGCAATACCAGTACGATTTTTAATGACTGTTATGTCACGGCCTGGGATCGAACCCGGGGTCTCTCGCAGCTGGAGCCAATGTTCTAACAATTGCGCTACCAGGTCCAGTTACACAAAGAGGTGTAGACCATACACCAAAATCTACAACGTCCGCTTGCGGATCGGTAGATCACGGGTTCAAACCCCAGCCAAGTCAAACCAAAGACTTTAAAGTTGGTAGTACTGGCTTCCCTCCTAACGCTCGGGGCTAAGAGGACAGCATTAAG
The DNA here is from genome assembly GCA_007844125.1 of Sinonovacula constricta. Classification (NCBI taxonomy): domain Eukaryota; kingdom Metazoa; phylum Mollusca; class Bivalvia; order Cardiida; family Solecurtidae; genus Sinonovacula; species Sinonovacula constricta. The sequence goes on from CM017566.1 coordinate 48,164,373, forward strand.
CCTGACTCGTCGTAGTCAGTGTTATGGACTGGCAGGGTTCAGTCCCTGGGCACCTCATAAGTGCCTCTGTGCTATTATGATAGAAATGTTGCTGCACAGTATCGGTAAAAATGCCAGCAAATTCCATCCCAAAATCTACAACTAACCTATATATATGTCATTTCTGTATGGTTACAAAAAGAATACAAAGAGGTATAATGGATGTTTCTTGTATCTACTTTATTATTTTAGGTAAATATATTATAATTAGAGCAACAATTAAAACACATAACATAAAAATGAAGTATCACAGAAAACCATTAAAAAACAATTAAACACCTTTTTCATGATCAGAAAGTATGGTTATGAATAACAAAAGGAATAATTATAGTTTTTATCCTTGGAAATGTATAAATATGGATGGTTTTGAATAAAAAAAATATTGGTTTTGCAAGCTGTTTAAAGTGAAGGACTTAAAATGTATGTCCAATATAACAACAAAAGCATTAAACAGATGTCTACATCTTGATACAATATTTTATAATAAGATTCAATTATGTTTACAGTCTCCTAAATAAAATATTTAAAAAAAACTCTGCACTTACTCAACTTCACTAATTGGTTGAATATTAATTAAGTACAATTCACTAAATTTTTTTAATGAACATTGTTTTAAGCACCTTTTCAAAATTTACAACTTAAACAGAATTTTACATTTTCCAATTATGGTAGTTTTACGTTATATATTTTTTCTCTCCAAAGTATTATCAAATAGCCACTTTAAAATTGTTAATGAATCATAAAATAAAATTACATAAAACTAATTTATTTAAGTGTCACTGTTACATCTTCGCCGTCTATTTCTTCATATTATTTTCGTTTCTAGAGTCACAAAGAATGTCACATTAAAATACGGATAGTTTCACTGTAACTTCTTAATCTCGTTCCATTAAGTTTTCTCATGGTTAATTCTCAACACTATTTTTTCTCCTTCTTTCCTTTAGGTTTCGTCGTCGACAGATCATATCTGAATCCTTCCTTCCTGGCAGCAGATTCACGTTTCTTAACGGTTTTCATGACCCGCTTCTGAAGTTCATTTCTGGTCAAAGGTCGCGCTTCATCCTCGCTCTCGCCTGAACCGTCACTGTCATACTCGTCTCTGTAAAACAATCAAGATCTTCAATTAAGTTTCGAATAAACAATCTTTATACAAACTGTAACACTTCAAAAAAAGATCCTTAGACGCCACCTCCACAAATACACTAACTACTTTTCCTAGCAACTGTTTTTCGTGATTATTCTAAAAAAAACAGAAAGAATATAAACATCAGGTGACTTTGTGAACCAATACCAATGGAGGCTGCAGTTTTGGTAGAAGTCTTGTCTCTAAGCATATATTTCCTTTCCTCTCTTAGTCGTTCTTTTTTATGTCTCTCTCTCCTCTCTCTCTCTCTCTCTCTCTCTCTCTCTCTCTCTCTCTCTCTCTCAGTCTCTCTCCATCTCTCTCCCCTCTCTTTCTCCTCTCTCCTCTCTGTCTCCTCTATCTGTCCTCTCTTTCTCCTCTGTCCCTTCTCACTTTTTCTCTCTTCACTCTCTAACTCTTTCTTTTTTCATCTCTACTGATTTTTTCCACTCTATTTATCATTCCCTTCTTTTTTTTCTTTCTTTCAAGGATTAGTAAGGCATGTTTTATTGCTTTCTTGACATTCCAAACAAACTTCTATGATTTAAACTTAAAAAGGAATATTTCTTGCATCTGACTGCTTTTCACTGAAAACATGCAACAACTATGAAATCTATGGAACATCCTTATAACGATAAAATATATACATTACACAAACTAAAGTACAAAAATAAAAGTTTTAAATTTCAAAATAAGTATTTATACAAAACAAAAAACCATTAATGTATAAATTGTTATATTTCACATAATCAGGAGAAAATATTTTTCAGAAAAATATAATTAAAAAAAAAGGTAAAACATAAGATATATTTTTCACTTGAATTAGATATTTAAATGGACTAGAAGTAAAATGTGTTCAAAATAAATAAAAAAGAAAATAGTGATATGTGGCAAAAAAATAAAACAATGACAGGGATCTTACAGGCATGCAACAATGGTAAAAAAATGTAATTGTATAAATTTAGATAATGATAACTGTATGCTTATAAAGATAGATATGCAAAAAATAATTGTATATTAAATACCGGTATGCAAAAATAACTGCATACATATAACAATAAATATATTTGTATTTTCAGTTTAATAGGTCATACGCATACATGTGAATGCTCCCAGTTTCGGAGGAAGACTCCCATTTTTAAAGTTCAAAATTATTTGAAAATGAAGGGTGTTTTACACATTTTCAGAAAACTCCTTACTTGGAAACAGATAACTTCCTTCTTTGTTTATATGAAAATAACATATCTCCCACTTTGCAAGTGAAAATCTCCCACTTTGGCCTGAGAAAAAATTCACATGTATGCAAACGGTCTCAAAATGATAAATAGAAGAAGAAAAAAAAAGTTGTATAAATATGAAGGTTGATATATAAAAAGGTAATTATGTATGTATAAAGATAGAAATACAGTAAGATTTTCATGCAAATAAAGATAATTATACAGTAAGATAATTGTATTACTATAAAAATAAATATACAGAAAATAAATTATCTAGAGATAATAAAGATAAATAAACAGATAAATAATTGTATCAATATACATTTATAGAAAGATGATTAAAGAACTAAAGTAGGGTATGTTTTTAAGATGGTTATGCCTAAAAAATAAATACAAACTGAATAAAGATTTTTTAAGCTTAGTACATGGGGAATTCTGATGATAAATATTGTGTTATATTTAAAATACAAGATCTCCATTACAATGTGTATGCTTTATAGGTGGAATCCGACAGTTTGGACCAAAAATATATTTTCATTAAACATCTTAATAAACTATCGTTACGTGAAAAGATCTCGCAAAATCTTGTTTACTTATGTCCTACACCTGTCTGAAAAGTGTACCATAATGCCACAATTGTCATTAAAACATGTATTTCCTATCTGAGCCACACTGCACAGTTAGCTATGCTTAAACTAAGAAAACCATGTGACCACTTATGTTTTAGCTCATCCGCTGTGACGTCGATGTCTATTTTTAGCAGAAATCCCAATCGTTGTTATTTATAGATTTAAAAAGAATAGAATTTTAAATGTTGATTAATGAGTTTTACTGCCCTAAAATAGAGATACTGCTGAAAATCATGAAAGCTTAGACTAAAGTATAATGTTTTTCTAAAGAATTATACACAAATACCCTAAACAGAGGTCAGATATTGTTTCATATATTAGATGTAGGCAAACTGTCAGATATCACTTTTAAATTATAAAAAAATAGTTGAAGGAGAAAAAAGTCAAACCAACTTTAAAAACTATGATGTAGATCTTCCAATTACAAATAATCCAACATACCATGACCAAATAAATTATTAATAACCATACGAAATACCATAAATTGCGAATAACAGTAAATAACAATATGCATGTATATTTATAGATCTGACCAACTGACAAACACACATTTTATATTAATGTGAGTCATGCACGACAGGTGAGCAGGTAGTTACAATTACGAAATGTAATCATGCAAAATTACACATAAACCACAAATATTGAATTCATGCTACATTTTGTTCACAATTTTTTTATTCAATGTGTTTGTGATTGAAACTTTTTAAAAAAAGGATTTAAAATAAAATAGGATAAACATAGGTTACATAACAGCAAATGTGTTATTGATGGTCAACTTTTTGGGCATTTAAGCGAGTGATACTAGAATTGTTTCCTGAAAATTATACAGGTGAAAAAGCTAATTAATGTTTTCACACAGTCATGTGCTTATAGCACAAAGCATAAACAATCTGCTAGTACATCAGTTTAGTTTTTTAAAATAAATTAAGGATCTGATAAGAGTGTTCATTAGATAATGAAAATATTAAACGAGTTGGATGAAAATAAGAAACGATGTTCTGCTGAGTTTCGTATCATTTAAGACAAGTTTAATATTTTTATATTTAGTATCTAATGAATACGGTATTTGATTCTATTTATCACATAACCAAAACATCAGCTGTTTTTTGTTTACAATGCATCATCTTTTTATAGTATGAACAGTCGGCCTTGACATGTGTAATTGGGTCTAGGAGAATCCACACAAAAAATAGTTCCACTCTTTACTCAACCATTTTCCATAAAAAGGGAACAGATTCATTTATAACATGACTAAAATGTTATTTTTGTATTAATTAAAATTAAATTGTCCAACAAAATGCATAAAACAGCAACAACAAAGTGATCAGGAAATGGCATATACACTACACATACTTAATGATGTCACACTACGATAACTAACTAGTGTGTTACCAAAAATAACGCACGAGTGTTACCTCGTGCACGCACGGTAGATTATGTGATAAACAATATTATGATTTTTTCAGAAACTTGCAATATCTATAGAACCATCAGCATACCACAGGGGGCGCCTCTGACTGAGGGGTTAGAGTCGCAGATCTGTAACACCTCAGCCGCTCTAAACATGGGTTCAAGTCCCTGTTAGGCAGGGAATTTTCATGTGGGGAGGTTCTTCCTAGACATATGTCTAGGGCCTTCCTCCAACAATAATTAGCTGGATGTTGCCAATACATGACCATAATGATGTTGGTTTGATGTACAAACAAGCATACCACAGGTCAGTTGAAAATTTGTTGTTTTTTTACACACTGATACAATTTTAATTATATTAGCGACATCCAGCTAATTATTGGTGGAGGAAGATCCCAGACTTATTTCTGGACAGAACCACCGGCACACCTCGTGTCAGCTGAATAACCTTCCCACATGTAACTTCTTACACCAACCTGGATTCAAAAAACACATATCTAGGGGCCTGAAAATCCTTATCATATGAAAGTTTAAGCAGATTATACTTGATTTAAACACAAAACAGTGACAATTGTAAGTTAATGAGTAGCTATTTGACCAAGGGAAAGTTGGCTTATTATGCAATACCCATAAAAAAAAAGCAACTTTGTGATTTCAACATATTACAATTTGCTTATTTCGCAATACCCCCAAAACCTGCAACTTTGTGATCTCAACATATTACAATTTGATTATTTCGCAATACTGCCAAAAACCTACATCTTGTGATTTCAACACATGCAGGATTGAGGTTCTCTGAACTGACAGACCAAATGTGAAGACAGTGATAAAATGCAAGACGAGTGAGAATACACATATTTGTATTTGTTAGTGACAGGTGAGAACTATGTATATGTTATAGTCCTGTATCAGGGCAGGGCAAAATTCAGAATATAGGTGATTCTGAATTACTATACCTTATATCCAACTCCCTATAATAAGTGATGTGTTAGTTTTGGTTAGGGTGAAGGTTACAAGCACATAAATAATTCACAAGTTGTTAATTAAATAGTTATCTGGCGATAATAAGAAAAAATAAACATGTTTTATTGCTATAGAAACCTTTTATCTGATGTTAAAAAATGTTAAGAACACATTAATACAAATAATTCCAAAGTTATTATATTTGTTAGTAAGTCAAGTGACTGTCAAATAATATTCAAGCATACTTGAAAAATCTTGTTGAACAGTTGTAAATAAGTAATGCGGTTGTCAAATGATTCTAAAGCACACACTGAGAAGACTAGTTTAAATTTTAAACATGAAAAACACTTAATAATTATAGGCAAAATGGGAATTGAAAGGATCAATTCAAAACGGAACTATCTTATATTTTTCAAAAAGTGACAAATACATTTTTGTTAATTAAGATTTTGTTTTAGAAATGTCATTTAGATCTTATAAATTAAGGGGTGAACTTAAAAGCAAAATCTAAGAAAGCATAACATACCCCTTTAAGAGTATTTATAAGATGCCTTGTATAAATATTACTAACACATGACCTTTAAAGTCTTATTAGTATATCTTGACACCTATGCATGATGCTGGGCATACAAAAGTTATTTAGTTATTTGTTATAAAACAAGGAGCATAAAATAAGTTATCAGTTATAAAACAGGAAACATAAAAAAAAAATTTTTATAAGACACACTTCAAAGGATCTACAAATGATCTATAAATATAACTCAATGCTGGTACATACCCTACTGATGGTGGAATTATGGGAATCTGTGGTGCTGGGGCGGCCGGTCCCTCGCCGATCAAACTGGGTCCTTTCTCATATCTGTCTAGATCCTGTGAATATTGTAGTTACACAGCCTAATTATTATAAATTTACCCGAAGAACGTTAAAATGTAATAAAAAAAAATAAAATGCAATAATTACACAGTCTAAAAATTTACAAACTTATCTGAATAGCACTAAGGTGTACCTTTAGTAACAAATATTCGAATATAATACTAATACTATTCAATGATTATACAATTACCTTGAGAGCAATAAAATTAGTAAAAATTTAAAAAAGATGCAATGCATAGGTCTTAATCAAGGAAACATAATAGTTTTACAAATTAAAATAAAATAATTCAAATAATTATATTTGCTTAATATATTTACTCGTTTCATGAGCCAAACAGGCCATGTTACACATTCTACACACTTGATAGCCACAATTTTTATGCTTAATTAAAAAACTTGCAACATTAATAACTCTGCAATCAGATAATGTTTGTTTTGTCAACTGTCTATTTTACCTCACAAAAGAAGATTTAGTCATTTAAACTACAATAGCTGTATCTGCAAGACCGGGGTTTTGAGCTGCTTAAAGTACAACATTATAATTGTAAAAAAAGTTATTAAAAAAGATAATTAAATTTGTAAAATATATTTAAAAACAACAATAAAACACATAAAACATATGAGCTTTTTAATAAGCTTTGTTAAAAACAACAACTTTATCTTTGAGTCTTAAACAGGCTTTGTTTAAACTATACGAGATTGAACAAGACTTACCTTTGACGCAATATATGTCTGGATGGCCAACAACTCATTAGTTCTCTGCTCTATGATGCCCAGGTACTGTATCATATTGCTGTCGGTTACGCCCGATGCCGCGCCCAACATGTCGTCAATGGCCGATCGGTCACAGTTGATCTTGTTAAACAGCGACTCGATACCTGGAAAAAGATAATAAATGTGTAGGAGTTTAACAAATATAAAGGGTTATTTGCATCTTAAAAGTTGGATTTACTTGCAATACATTTGAAGAAATTACAAAGGGATTGTGGTCCAAAATCAATATATTTATCACTAATTAGTATTTAAGAAAAGAGCTTTGGGAAATACCTTTGCTCTTGTAATATCAGGACCATTCAACATGATAACATAATAATGTGACTGGGTGTGGTATCATGCCAAGCAGTTATAGCATACTATAACAGTGACAGCAACATATAACTGTTATACAGTGGAAGCACCATATAACTGTTATACAGTGGAAGCACCATATAACTGTTATACAGTGGAAGCACCATATAACTGTTATACAGCGGAAGCACCATATAACTGTTATACAGCGGAAGCACCATATAACTGTTATACAGCGGAAGCACCATATAACTGTTATACAGCGGAAGCACCATATAACTGTTATACAGCGGAAGCACCATATAACTGTTATACAGTGGAAGCACCATATAACTGTTATACAGTAGAAGCACCATATAACTGTTATACAGTGGAAGCAACATATAACTGTTATACAGTGGAAGCACCATATAACTGTTATACAGTGGAAGCAACATATAACTGTTATACAGTGGAAGCACCATATAACTGTTATACAGTGGAAGCACCATCTAACTGTTATACAGTGGAAGCAACATATAACTGTTATACAGCAGAAGCACCATATAACTGTTATACAGTGGAAGCACCATATAACTGTTATACAGTGGAAGCACCATATAACTGTTATACAGCAGAAACACCATATAACTGTTATACAGCGGAAGCACCATATAACTGTTATACAGCGGAAGCACCATATAACTGTTATACAGCGGAAGCAACATATAACTGTTATACAGCGGAAGCAACATATAACTGTTATACAGCGGAAGCACCATATAACTGTTATACAGTGGAAGCAACATATAACTGTTATACAGCAGAAGCAACATATAACTGTTATACAGTGGAAGCAACATATAACTGTTATACAGTGGAAGCAACATATAACTGTTATACAGGGGAAGCACCATATAACTGTTATACAGGGGAAGCACCATATAACTGTTATACAGTGGAAGCACCATATAGCTGTTATACAGTGGAAGCAACATATAACTGTTATACAGTGGAAGCAACATGTAACTGTTATACAGTGGAAGCACCATATAACTGTTATACAGCGGAAGCACCATATAACTGTTATACAGCGGAAGCACCATGTAACTGTTATACAGCGGAAGCAACATGTAACTGTTATACAGCGGAAGCAACATGTAACTGTTATACAGCAGAAGCAACATATAACTGTTATACAGTGGAAGCAACATATAACTGTTATACAGCGGAAGCAACATATAACTGTTATACAGTGGAAGCAACATATAACTGTTATACAGTGGAAGCAACATATAACTGTTATACAGTGGAAGCAACATATAACTGTTATACAGTGGAAGCAACATATAACTGTTATACAGTGAAAGCACCATATAACTGTTATACAGTGGAAGCACCATATCACTGTTATACAGTGGAAGCACCATATACCTGTTATACAGTGGAAGCACCATATAGCTGTTATACAGTGGAAGCACCATATACCTGTTATACAGTGGAAGCACCATATAACTGTTATACAGTGGAAGCACCATATAACTGTTATACAGCGGAAGCACCATATAACTGTTATACAGCAGAAGCACCATATAACTGTTATACAGCAGAAGCACCATATAACTGTTATACAGCAGAAGCACCATATAACTGTTATACAGCAGAAGCACCATATAACTGTTATACAGTGGAAGCAACATATAACTGTTATACAGTGGAAGCAACATATAACTGTTATACAGTGACTGCAACATATAACTGCTATACAGTGGAAGCAACATATAACTGCTACAGTGTCTGTCCTGACAACACAAAGATTACAATTAAGATGCATAATCCAAGACAACAACAACAACAAAAATCATCCAAAATTTAAGTCACAATGACCAACCTAATTATGTTTATTGGGTTTATTGTCCCACCAACAGTATTTCAGTTATCTGGAAACAGTGTCAACTTGAAGCAGACATAGTACTGCTTTTACTGTTGACAGCATGCCGTGAACACCTGTCATGATACCACACCCAGTCATATTATCCTGACACCGGGCCAACCAGTCATGGAACTACCCTTATATTTGCTTGAGAGTTAGCAAGGGAGCCATACCACTACCATTTTTAACAACTTTGGTATGTCTACTGATTGCACTACCAGGTTCAGTCAACTTAATTATTTCTTTTACCTCTTCGAAGCTGATCAAGAATCTTCGATATTTCTGTATATTTCTTCTCATATTCGTCCGCGTCCTTGGATGACATGTTCTGTTTCTCCTCTAATTCCTTCAGTATCCTCTTCCTTTGATCCTCAAGCTCAATGCCTTGGAGCTTGAACTTCTCTATCTCATTCTTGATCTGGGGCAAAAAAAAGCATGATTATAAATTGTAAATAAAAGCAAACAAATACCTTGCATCTTTTTATAGAGTTCCCATTTCAATTTTCTTTGTTTGTTTATTGGGTTTATCGTCCTACCAACAGTATTTCAGTTATCTGGAGGCGGTGTCCACTTGAAGCAGATATAGTGCTGCCTTCACTGTGTATAGCATGCCGTGAACACCTGGCATGATACCACACCCAGTCACATTATCCTGACACAGGGCCAACCAGTCTTGGAACTACCTTTATATTTGCTTGAGCTCTAGCAAGGGGTCTATACCACTAACATTTTTAACGACTTTGGTATGATAAAACCCGGGGCCTCCCATACCTGGAGCCGACACTCTACCGATTGCGCTACCAGGTCCGGTTTTCAATTTTGATCTGCACCAGTGAGTGAAATAAAGATAAGCCAGTTAATAAAAATGATAAATCTATGACTGAAATTAAGGACAAAGCAGTGAATGAAATAAAGGACAAACAGGTGAGTGAAATAAAGGATAACCAAGAAATGGAATCAAGGATAAACTATAGACTAAAATAAAGGATAAACCATTAAATAATGGGGGGAAAAATAAAAAATAAACAGATTAGTGACATGAAGGATAACCTAGGAATGAAATAAAGGAAAAACACATTAGTGAAATAAAGGATAACCTAGGATTAAAATATAAGATAAACCCATGAATGAAATGTAGGACAAACCAGTGAAAGAAATAAAAATAAACCAAACAATGAAATAATGGATAAACTGGTAAATGAAATAAAGGAATAAACCAGTGCTTTAAATAAGGAATAAACCAGTGGATTAGATAATGGATAAACCAGTGAATTAAATAATGGATAAACGAGTGAATTAAATAATGGATAAACCAGTGAATTAAATAAGGGATAAACAAGTGAATTAAATAAGGGATAAACCAGTGAATTAAATAAGGAATAAACCAGTGACTAAAATAATGGATAAACCAGTGAATTAAATAAGTGATAAACAAGTGAATTAAATAAGGGATAAACCACTGAATTAAATAAGGGATAAACCAGTGAATTAAATAAGGGAGAAACCAGTGAATTAAATAAGGGAGAAACCAGTGAATTAAATAAGTGATAAACCAGCAAAAGAAAAAAAAAACGATTTACTAGTGACAGAAAGAATAAAAATAATATGACATGATTGAAACTTAACAATTACATAAAGATTTTTTTTCAACTTCAGGTAACAAATTATGCCTTCATTTAGTCATTAAGTTTTATGAAGCTACACAATAAAGTCTTTTAATACCTCCTGAATGTCATCATTATATTGTTCGATCTCATTGTTCTGTTCATTTACATAATTGAACAGGGCAAAGTTTTTGTCTTCATTTTCAATAAACCTGAAACAAACAACAATAAAAATACACAAAATATTTTTATGCAACTGCATAGCATCCCCTAACAAATAAAGGGAGTGTATTCATATATAAAATTGTTTTTAAAAAAAATAGCTCATATGATAAGAAATATACCGTTTCTTGATATAGAAAGTGATGATTTCATTCATTGTAAACAAAGCAATAAATTATCCTAAAAACAACAACAACACACAGTGATGATATCATTGCAAAAACAAAGCAATAAAGTATTTAAAAAAAAACACAACCCCCCCCCCCCCCCCGAAAATCCCTGGCTATTTTATAGTTCCTTGTATTATAGTTGACAATCTAACAACACTTAGAAATAAATAACATAACTTCCATCAAAAAATGTTCTAAATACTCTAAAAGCATGTATCTAAAATGAGCTGAGAAACATATTGGTAAAACCACTGCTCTATTTGCTCAAGGCATATAATGGAATACATATGCACAAAAGGTTTAGGGCAGAATAAAATGATAATGTCGATATCATAGATTTGTCAGTATACCAGTCATCCAGACATACCTTCTGACGAGTTCATCAAGATCCTCGAGACCAGTCATAGCCCTGATCCTCTCAAACGCTGCCTCGTATGTCTCAACGGAATCCTCTTGGCTTTCTTTCTTACGCTCTTGCTCTAGAGCCTCTGTTAATGACAAAAAAGTTACATGTGTATGTCACATAACAGGTTTAAGATTACTGGATAATATGATGTTATACTTTTTTTTATGTGGGACTTTTTTGTTACTTTGCGCCAACACAATTATGGTCATATTGGCGATGTCCAGCTAATTATTAGTGGAAGAAGACCCAAGACACTTATGTATGTGTAGAACCACCGGCGCACCGCAGATTAGCTGGAAAACCTCCCCACATCAAAGTTCTCATCCCAACCGGGACTTGAACCAATAGGGTAAGGGGATGAGGAGTTACGAGTCAGCGACTCTAATGGCTCGGCCATAAATAGATTATTCTGTAACAAAAAAAAATCTTATCCAGATCTAGATTTATTAACTTAAAACAACAGATAAGAATTAACTGACCACTACCTTCATGATAACCTTATTTTTTCTTTAGATCAGTGCTATCATCAAATCATCAAAGTTAGCTTATCATCAAAAACTTTATAAAACCACAATGTTCCGAGTCCCCTTCTCTTTAAAAAAAACTCTTCCATTATCGTAAAAAGTGTCACTATACCATCCCAGCCAAACATCTTCATATCATTTGTAAAGAATACATTACTCTTGACATTTGCAAATGAAGAGAAAGTAAGTTTTGTATGTTCATTATACTATGTAGCTGCCCAAACATGGTAAGATAAAATGACTGTAGGTATAAAAGACAAGCAACATAGACAAATCTTATTGCCATGGCTGAACTGATTTTGGTGTGAGGTGAAGCTAGGAACATCATTCGCCCCAGTAACATTAAACATACCCTACCATAATGGTATTTCCAGCAAGTAAAACGTTAATACAAATTCTGCTACATAAGCACCCACCTTTGCGCTGCCTCCAGGCGACCAGTTGCGGGTCTTCCTGTCTCTCCTGGCCCTTGATGCCCATGAAGCCACGGAGATTCCTGTCGTGGTCGATGATCCTCAGGAGCTCCTTCATCTCCGTGTTGTGTTGCTGCAGGTCCTTGTCCGCCTTCTCCTTCAGGATGATCATCTTCTGCTGGGCATCATCTCTGTAATACCATACACCACATTCTGATTATTGTGTTTTTGAATTATATCACAATGAAAAATTCTACATGGGTGGGAATATCTACATTTCTATATGGGTGTTAATATCTACATTTTTACATGGGTGGGAATATATGCAGCTCTACATGGGTGGGAATTCCTACTGAAATAGTGCTGGTGGGACGATAAATCCAATAAACATAAACATAAACTTATCATCTCTGTAAGGTCCGTCATTCATGCATGGATTACCATTAAGATATCTCCAGTTCAGTATTTTATTTTAGCATGTTGATTTCTCAATCTAGCTAAAGTCAGATCTTACAAAATGAAAGATCTGATGACGGCGTGCAAATACCATCTTTAAACAAGAAGGGTTTTCCCTGATTACTATTTTTATAACAGTAAATAAGAGAGTGTAATGCATAACGCTTTCAGTAAGAGTCGCAAAATAGCATTATAGCGACAATCAGCCATTTTGGTGGAGGAAGACCCCAGACAAATGTCAAAGAAATACCACCCTGGCACAACATGTCAGCTGGAAGACCTTCCCACATTAAATACTTTACTACAAATGGGACTCAAACCCAAGCGCGAGAGGCTAAGCAGAAAAAGGAGTCACTATCGTGACTCTACCACTATACCCTAGTTGCTCCATATAACAAATTTCTGTGCACATATGTCCAGTATTTTTTCCAGCTCAGTTCTTAAGATATATAATCAGGTCGATTTCAAAATTAATAAATTAGTCGGGTCAACACACTTCATCACCAGATTTGTTAAGTTTTTATATGATCTGCTTCTATTAAGGATTAATACATGAATTAAATACTGGTTAAATATTAATTAAAGGCACAACATGCCAAAGTGTAGAAAAATATGCAAATTGTCAAAAGGATGTCTTAAGAATGTATCAAATTGAAATATTTATGTAAAAAATTTCAACCAAATTTCCGGACACAAGAATGCAGCAACAAAAAAACAACAACATTTTACTTGAATTTTGTTTGCTTAATAGTGTGCTATGCTCAACAGTCTAACTAGGATCATGCAGTCTATTTTAAGTACTCACCTAGCATCATATGCCTGTGTCGACTCCTCGATCAGTTGACCCTTGTTTCTACGAAGAGTTGTCAGTTCCTTGTCAAGTTTCTTGTACAGCTGGTCAAATCTTGTCCTCTCCACTCTCAAACTCTCAATTTCATCCCTGAGGCGAGCATTCTCCGTGAGGATTACGTTGAACTTCTTCTTGGACTGAAAGTATAAAAATTTACATAAAAATGTGTTGCTTCCTAGGAAAACTCCCAAAGAGAAACATCTCAAACAAAGTCACCATTTCAAGAAGAACTAACATAAATAATTTACTGTAAGTGTTTTTTTCATGACTGTAAAGATAAAATTTTCATAAGTATAAATTTGAAATAATTGTCTTTTCTGACCTACCAAAACAAAGTTTTAAGAAGTTTATATCGAAGTAACTAGATACAATCCAATTTCAGCATGCTATGTATTTAGTTAAAGACTCACATTCAATTAAAGTAATTCTTACAATTAAAAAAAGAAACACTAAGAATTTTTTAGTTCTCATCACATGTAATGACATACAATATATGGTAAATCTTCTGTTGTTGTTTTAATGTTCCATCGCATCAACAAAATTCTTGGTGGTGTCCAGCTTATTATTAGTGGAAGAAGACTGGTACCAGATTTATTTCTGGGTAGAACTTCTGGCATTGCTCAGGTTAGCTAGAAAACCTTCCTGACTGGGATCTGAACCTACGTCAAAAGAGGCTGAGCAGTTACAAGTCGGCAACTCTTGCCAGTTAGCCGCAGGCACCCATAAATCTTCTGTGACAATATTAAATAGAAATAACACCAACTTGGTGCATGATAAACAAGTAACTTGCAGTACCTGATCCAGTCTGTTTTCTAGGGTTCTCATAGTTTTCTGGGTCTGTACAGTATGAGCTGAGCTCATGTGGACTCCGCCCATGTTTCTGTGCTGCTGCTTGATCTTGCGTTCCCACTCCCGGATCTTGGCATCAAGCTCCGTGGCTTTCTTTTTCTCATCATCTATCTCCTTGTCGTAATCCTCTGAATAAGTTAAAAGGTTAAATTTCTGTGTATTCTTTAACTCCTGCTGTGCATTAAACACAATCACTACAAATTACTTAAGTTTCCTCCCTAAGTGTGTTATATGAAGAAATGTGGGTAAAATATATAAAAAGAACAATTAATGTAGTGTTTTCTTTTCAAACAATTGCTTGTGTAGCATAAACTTAACAGATAAAACTTGTACTAACAATCCCTGTTTATAACATGTTTATATCCCATAAAAGGCCATACAACAACAAATGCAAGCAACTTAAATGCTTATCGCACATTCTTAATATGTCCTTGAAATCTGGGTATCTTTGCATGAAGTTGTTGGCAATAATTAAGTATTTGTATATGTTATATCACGGGTAGAATATCATTGCTTGAACAACGTAATTTAATACCTTTGGCATCAGCGAGGGTGACGAGAGTGTCTGTATGGTCTTCATCCATAATCTGGTTGCTACGACTCTCAGCCAATCTCAGCTCCTTCAATAACTCCTGCTTCTCTCCTTCAAGCTGGCCAATCTCACCTCTTAGGATATAAAGTGAAAAAAATTATTGAGAATTATGTTTATATAGCTGCAGACTATGCAGGAGGACATTCAGTTGAGTTTGACTGTAAAAGAACATGTCAGAAAGGCACATTGATCTGCACATTGGGCGCTCACTTTTCCCTTGATTTACTTTACTTGTTAAACCTGAAACAAATCATTTATAATCAGCATTAACATCCAACATACTTTTGTTTCCGGATGACATTTTGCGATTCCTCTGTGTATGCAGCCCTATCTCCCTCCATGATGCGGTACTGGCGCTGGAGTTTAATGATCTCCTGTTCCGCCAAACCCTCCATATCTCCATCACTATTGTCCGACCGTGCTGACCTAGGGCGCGGCATGGTTACAGGTGGCTATTGCAGCTGTACCTACATAATAAAAATAGAGAATCTGAACATATGTAGCTATGTTGAATTAAAAGAATTAGATTGTTTGGCAGATGTAATGCCTTAATATCAAGGCCTTAGAAGAAAGCAAAGGATCACACACTAATAAAGCATAAAATAAACAGCTTACTCTCTACTAAAAGGTTTTTTATGCCTGCCAACATAGAAGGAGAGAATTTGCCCCAATTAACCAAGATATATAGAAAACTGCTGCGTGTACTATGTCAGTCACTGAATAAGAAAGGTAGGCACAACAATCGTTGTTTATAAACTTCAAAATATGTCATTAATGAACTGTCACTTCTGAAGCACCAGGTGATACAAATGTTTATTAGGTGTTGAATTTGTTTGCATTTATATCCCATCACTTAGTACTTAGAGTTTATATTTAAAAATATATATGTTTTTAGTTAGTGTGTTAAAACTTTTAAACAAATACAAAAACAATTGTTTTAAAATACAATACTGATAGGTAAGCAATGCAATAAATGGCAACACAGATAAACAACAATCTTATCATCATCATGGCTGACAATGCCTGAACTAGTTTGCAAGATTTACTTTTGCTTGTTGTCTATTGTACTCCGTTTCGTGGAAGCAATATATATCCAAGAATGAACATTAAATGTATGATATTTCTGCAAATTTACCTTTAAATATAGTAAAAGAACAGGAAAAATATTAAAACTCACCTTAAACTTGACGATTTCAGACTGTTTGACTTAGCGCGCACCTGCTAATTTACATTAGTTACCACTAGTAACAATAACTTCCGGTTTCTGCAGGGGGAACTTCGTCCCATAGTATTTCGTACTCTTTTTTTATTTATTGTTTATTTTCGTATCATATTTTTATCCGGTATCATTTGTGACCCATGATTTATTAATTTTGCTCCACATTAAAGACTCGTATAGACAATGTCGTATCTAACAGAAGATTTTAAGCGTTTCCAAAAAAATAACAATAATAAAATGCCATTATATAACAAAATATATCTTTGGTGGTCCAGGTTTTGTGACAGCGACGTACTGCAGAAAGATGACTCCAAAATTAATTGGAGCATATTAATATGACTAAATATTACACAACCGATTACGCTTTAACATCTAAAATAAATTAAAGAAAGATTGGGCTTGTATAATATTATAAACACTGTTTTTTGTAAAATCCAAACACACTTTGTTTCGCCATGTCAGATTTACTAGTGGATAACCTTCGGTTGCTGAGACTGGGGTAAGCTCCCTTTGATAAGAGTGTACGTTCTGCGCATGCGCTCTTCCTTCCTCACACCGGCAGAGAGAAGGTATGTAGCATGATATTTACCGGCTTCAAAATTCACTTTAAAAAGTGCATATGTATCAATTTGATTTAACTTGACTTCATTTTAATTGATGCAGGAATGTTTACTCTCATTATTTACTCCACCCTAAACCGCAGGCAATTCCCGATACATAGAAAAAGATCTTATGAAATGTGCATGCAATGTCTTCCTGATTTTATGTGAATTAAAGAAAGAACGAACACTTATTCTTTTGTTTAACATATGCAATATGGACAATGCTTTCAAGATACAAGAATTTGGTTATTTATCTAAAGTTTGACGAATTCAACAGTTCACGTTAGTGCTGATGTGCTGACAGTCATGTATAGGAAAACAACAAATAGTTCTATCGAATGTTGGTCGACCTTGGCAATGTAAAGGTCAAGGTTATTGCTAGATATAGACCGACTGCTACTAGTCGGGTCTGTCTCATTGGCAAGGTTAACCCAGCAGGACTAGTTTACATTCCCAGGTTGGTCTTTTCATATTATTTAAAAATTGTCAGTATTTATTTTATGTTGTGAGTGACTTTGAACTTAGATTTCTAAATGCCTTTTTTTGTTTATTGCTTCTATGATAATTAAGATCTTGTTTTAGATCTTGGTGAGATTTTCTTACTCAAATTAACATATCCATGACATTATTATATATACACACAGTTGATGCCAATTAATTAAATAAGGTTATGTGGATACTTTATTTTATGTTGCATGAAATATTCAAACATCTAACCTCTTTTTCTTAACTTTTGTTGATGGTATGTGCGTAAAAATTATGTTATGTAGCCGGGTCATAGGGTGATTATGTGTCAGCAGTCCGGTTAGCTCTTTCGGAAGAGCATTCGCTCTGTTAACGAAGGGTCCCGGATTTGAGTCCTTGACTGGCTGTACATTTTTCTCCCTATGTTATAATGGCACCTAACGTAAATGACCCGCTGTCGTTACGGTACACATGCTTGGGAAGTGCTTGCGCATTCTATGTAGAGCATATGGTCTGTGTAAACTCATGGACAAATTTCACGTAGCCCTGAGTGTATGTAGCCGGGTGAAAGGTTGAGAATGTGTCAGCTGTCTGTTTAGCTCAGTCGGAAGAGCGTTCGCCCTGTTGGCGAAGGGTCCCGGGTTCAAGTCCCGGACTGACTGCATATTTTTCTCCCTATGTTAGTTATTAGCATCATCTGCTGCTGCTCACCTGACTGCTGAAGCAAGCTAATAAGGTTCACACATTTTCCAGGGAATAAGCAAACACTGTTTGATGTTGTTTTTTTCAGGCTTTTTGCAGACACCTTCCCCTCAGAATATTTCTTTAAAATCATGGAGTTTCCCCAAATAAGTAACTTTACATCGGGTTTTTTCATCCCCCTTTAAGGTAGAAGTCACTCTATTTTCCCCAAAATATAAGCCATGGGCCCTTTGCCCTGGAAATGAAAAAAAGCCTTGCCTTTGTTAATTTTTGTCAGCTGCATGATCAGCAGCATGTTTGATTTACACTGCCTACTGCCTTTGGAACACTTCTTTTACATCCACCAGACACATGTCACAGGTTTTCATGATGGTTAACAGTGAATGATGTCATGCTTGAAAAGATTGATAGCATTTAAAGTTTAGCTCATTACTGTCCCTTGGTGAAATAGTGCGGTACTAAGGCAGACATTGTTTTAATGTATGTGCTTTGGTTAATAAAGTAGAAAAAGACAAAAAGTAAACGTTTACATCATAGTAAATACAGATTTATTTAAATTCTGATTCATTAGAAAAATTACCTGCTGATATGAGCACTTTGCAAGACCATGTCCAAAAATGGTGGTTTGTTGCTGTCACAAAAACAGAAATGGTGACCCATTATAAAAAATGAAAATGCATTGGTTAACCCACTTATGTGTTTGATCTTTGGGCAGTGTTTTTCAGCAGATCAAAAAGTATATTGCAGCAGTGCTTCAAAACAAAAAATCACTAGATCTATGTGCATGCCATAAGTCTTCACTGAAAGTGATCTACAAAATAATCAAAGGTGGTCTCTGACCATTTGGACCAAAGAATTTTTTCTAAAAAAACAACAACAAAATAAGTCATTATCAGATGAAAAGGTCCAGCAAAATGCTGTTCATTGATGCCCTAGATATGTGTAAACAGCGAAGCATAAATCACCACTCACAATTGCAAACAGGTATTTCCTATCTGAGCCACACTGCAAAGATGGCTATTTTTAAACTAAGAAAATCACACTACAAGTTGCTATTGAGATCATGTTATATAGTCGTCCGTGTGATCCGATCTGATGTCGATATATTTTTTTTTAGCAGAGACCACTATCAACCTTTTTGTACAGCTAGAAAGAATACACAGAGTGATTTTTTGTTCACAGTTCTGTCAAACAATTCAGTTAGTTCTGAAAATCGTATTTATTATCACACTATATTAGTGTTGAAAATCGTATTTATTATCACACTATATTGTCATCCGGGTAGTCTGATCTGACGTCGAAATCTATTTTTAGCAGAGATCACTGTCTTATTTAAAGTTTTGAAAAGAATGAACATTTAGAGTGATTTTTTTTTTTTCAATTTGTACCTTCTAACAATACATGTAATGTTCAATGTCGTCTTAGATTAAAGTTTATGCAGAAATTATGCCTAAATTTCCCCAAACAGTGGACAAATATTGTTACATGCAATAGATATAGGCACACTGTCGGATACCACCTCTAAGTATATGCTTTTGGCACAGTTTGACATTTTAGCAGAAAAATATGTTTTTCTCATAATTTTATGGATAGCAGACTGACATAACATTAGTTTTCTTTGACATACCTAGAAATATTGTGAAGCATTTTGTGTAAGTAAGAATAAAAAACAAAAACTCACATTTGATACATATGTCATAATCGTTTTGTTTTTTTCAGATCTACACGGCAACATCATGGTGAACATTGGAATCAACGGGTAAGCTTTATATTTCAAGAAATTAATACTTAAAAAGGATTCAGTAGCAAGTTCATGCATTTGTTATAAGCTAAATTGAGGAATATACTTAAAAATCTCTTGGTTTTTACTTTAATTATTCTTATTTTGTACAGTCTATATAAAAAGATACCTAATAAAAAAACAACATTGATTGGAGTCCCAGTCGGGGCGAGAACTTTCATGTGGAGAGGTTTTTTCAGCTAACCTGCTGTGTTGGTGGTTCTACCTAGATATAAGTTTCAGGTCTTCCTCCACCAATAATTAGCTGGCCATATGACCATAATTGTGTTGATGCGATGTAACAAAAAAAAAAAAAAAAAAAAAAAAACTACATTCACCGATTCAGACCTGATTATTTTGCAATAATCTCAATAAAAATGAAATACAACCTGATGGTCTCACATGATTATTGTTCTAGATTTGGTCGTATCGGCCGTCTGGTGGCCCGGGCTGCCATCCAGAAAGGTGGAGTGACCATTGTGGCCATCAACGACCCCTTCATCTCGCTGGAGTATATGGTAATTATTGCGATGCTTGCATTTATTGTTATAAAGGTCCACTTGTGATTTGAAAAGTCCATTCATTCTAAACCACGGCTTTTTTTATATATATATATATAACTAGCAGTGTAGCAGCTACTTCCCCACCTGAAAAAAAAAATCCCCTCGGTCTGAAAAAATCACCTTTTATGCTACACCTTGCATGTATTTCCCAACCAAATGCTCTATTCATTGTTCACATTAGACTTATCACAGTATTATCAGTTATGGTGTAAGTTGATAAATTTACGGCAAAAAAAAATCAGCATTATGTGACCTACTAGAGATGTATATCAAAGACAAAACAAACACCTTAACAAAAATTTTTTTTCAGGTGTACATGTTCAAGTATGACTCCACCCACGGTAGATTCAACGGCCAGGTCGAGGTTAAGGGAGGCAAACTTGTTATCAACGGACAAGCCATCTCTGTCTTCGCCGAGTAAGTGTACATGAATGATTCTTTTTCTTTTTTTCTTATTTTCTTTTCCTAACTTTTTTTTTATTGCAAATTGACAACAATGACACCTCACCTGACCTGTTAGCGCAATCAGTTTAGCGTCGGCTCCAGGTACAGGAAGCCCCGGGTTCGAACCAGGGCTGTGACAAAGTCGTAAAAAATGGTAGTGGTATGGCTCCCTTACTAACACTCAAGCAAATATAAGGGTAATTCCATGACTGCTTGGCCAGGTGTCAGGATAATGTGACAGGGGTGGTTTCATGCCAGCTGTTCGCGGAATGCTACACACAGTGAAGGCAACACTATATCTGCTTCAAGTAGACATCGTCTCCAGATAACGGAAATACTGTTGGTGGGACAATAAACCCAATAAACATTAACAACGAACCCAATGGTTGCTGGTGCTTACATGGAAAACAAAACTCTCATAATTCTAAGAACCAAAGCCAAGTGTGTTGTTTACAAACTTGATTTCTCTCATTAAGACACTTGAATGAGAACACACTCTGTTTGTCTTACTTACAAAATGCGGATCTCACAATTATGTTTATATTTAATTAAGTAGTCCCTATGAAAATCGAAGTGGGACAGTCATGGTCAAGTGATGAGTACTTATTTTCTTATCCTTTCCTCAAAACTGAAATTTGAGTCCATTTCAGAAAAATAGAATTTATGTCATGGCATCTTTCAGTTGACATGAGGTGTGCTTGTTGCTCCCCTCCCCTCCCCCTTTTGCCGTCCCCCTTCCCCGATAATAGCTGGACATTGCCAATATGAATGGCATTGCAAAGAAATCAAACTACACACTGAAGTACAAACTGAACAAAAACCGAACTACAAACTGAACTACAAATGGACCTACAATCCAAACTACAAAATAAACCCATAGTCTGATGTTTATTCATGTTATTTCAGGAAGGATCCCTCAAACATTGCCTGGGGAGACAGCGGCGCTGAGTATGTAGTTGAATCCACTGGTGTGTACACCACACTGGAGAAGGCCCAGGTACGTAGTTCAGATGCAGCCAAATTCTGCAAACATGAAATAAAAATAAATTTCTACAGACAGTTGAATTAGAAAATTGTAATTCGATGAGATGGTTAACTGTTAATCATGCTATATTTTTTTTTAAACCAATGCAAAATATGTTGTTTGTCAATAACTTTATGCAAAAGTAACAAGAAATTCTTCTTAAGACCCAGCAGCAAAAAGTGCATATCCTGATCTTGCAACTGTCCACATGGAAAGGGATGGTCTGGATATACACTTTTTGCCAAAGTTTGATAAATTTCAAGTGCTTAGTGTTGGATATGCTTGAAATTAGAGATTTTCGCATGATTTGGTAAAGCAGTATGTTCAAAATCGTCATACATTTCTTTTATTGGTGGGCGCCCATGCCGTAGTGGTAGAGTTGCCTATTTACACCTCCTCTAACTGCTTAGCCTCCCACCGCGTGGGTAGGAGTCCCGGTTGGGGCGAAGGACTTAATGTAGGAAAGTCTTCCAGTTGACTTGCGGTGCGCCGGTGGTTTTACCAGAAATTAGTCTACCCCCACCCAATAGCTGAAAATCACTATAATTATCATAATTGCGATTGATTTTAAAAACAAATAAAACAAAAACTACCTTTTATTGCTGGTATTCATGTTTTTCTAATCGTTACAATGAGTATTAAAGACATTAGTAACTGACAAATTATCAGTAAACAATATATATCAAAACAAAATAGAATTTAATGAAATAAACAAGTGGTCTCATGTCTTGTAAGTTGTCCATTTATTGACCGCATTGTGCTCTGTGGTTTCAGCTCCATATTAAAGGTGGCGCCAAGAAGGTCCTTATCACAGCGCCCTCAGCTGATGCCCCCATGTACGTTGTGGGCGTCAACCACACCAGCTACGACCCCAAAAACGTGATTGTCAGGTCAGTTTACTATCGGAGATATGATGCAGCTTGGCAGAAATAATAATGTTAAAGTGTCTTGTTCAATATGATGTGAGCTAGCAGACAATTAACTGTCAGTTAAGTATCAACATTTTGTCCGAGGTGACTTAACAAGAATGTGTATATTAGTTGGTATAAGGCAGGCTTAGCAAATGTCTCCATTGGTTAGTGTAAATATCAAATCCCAGATGCAAAGATATTAAGATAAAATTTTGATGGAAAATTAAGGTTTCTGCAAAAGAAAGGCTTTTTTGTGGTAGCAAAATCTCCTGGACCATCATATGCCATGTCTCTTTGGTCAAATTTTCTTACAGTTAGATAATTAAATACAAAAATAACAAAATAGCAAAACATTAACTGATGTTATTGTTCGCTTCATGCATTAAACCAAACTGGACCTGGTAAAGCGTCGGCTCAAGGTTTGAGGAGCCCCGGGTCGATCCCAGGCCGTGACATACCAAAGTCGTAACAAATGGTAGTAGTATAGCTCCCTTGCTAAAACTCAAGCAAATATAAGGGCAGTTCCACGACTGGTTGTCCCGGTGTCAGGATCATGTGACTGGGTGTGGTACCATGCCAGGTGTTCACGGCATGCTATACACAGTGAAGGCAGCACTATATCTGCTTTAAGAGACACTATCTCCAGATAACTGAAATTTTTACCTGATAAATTTTTATATTATTACTCACCTTTTTAAATTTCAACCAGATTATGCCCTTCTTGTGTTACACTTCATCGTATTCGGCGCCGTATGTCCTGTTAAGTGTCTGTGTGCCGTAAAACCCCAAATACAAAAATATGCTGTTTTTACTTAAATTCTTTTTTTATTTTTTGCAGCAATGCCTCCTGCACCACCAACTGCCTGGCTCCCTTGGCCAAGGTGATCAATGACAAGTTCGGCATTGTTGAGGGCTTGATGACCACAATCCATGCATACACTGCCACACAGAAGGTTGTGGACGGCCCCAGCATGAAGGACTGGCGTGGTGGCAGAACTGCTGCTCAGAATATCATCCCATCCTCCACCGGTGCCGCCAAGGCCGTCGGTAAGGTCATCCCAGAACTCAACGGGTAAGTGATCTGTTATTTAAATTTTATTACCCTGAAATGGCAGTTAGCTATAAAGAAGTTGGTTTACCTGTTGGTCTGTTTCGAAATGTTGTTACTTCCAGTGTAAAAAAAAAATTCAGTGATAGCTTAGCTATAGTTTTGTCTTGGTTTTTGAGAGCAGGGGTCTATTTTATCTAAATGACAAAGAAATATCGGGTGCTCCCGTGGCATAGTGGTAGAGTCGCTGATTTGTCTGACTGCTTGGGCTCTCACCGCATGGATTTGACTCCCGTTAAGAGCAAAGGATTTATTTTGATGTACCAGCTGACTTGCGGTGGTTCTACCTGGGAATGTGTACGGGGTCTTCCTCCACCAAAAAGCTGGACGTTGCTATAATGATCATATATGGTCGCTGCAATGTAATTCAAAAATAAAACAAAACACAAAGATATTTTTTGGATCTTGATTCTGTTATGTTCCTTGCAAAATGAGCAGAACGGAATGTGTGATATTTCTCAGAATTTCAATTTTTTAATGAAACTTTGTAAAGTAAGTAAGTGGTTTTGAATATAAGTTTGCATCTGTTGTGTTCTGTTTTTCTGTTGAAAGGTATTAAGCCTGCAGGACTGGGGTTTTAAAAGTTAGGGTATGTCAGAGAACTGTATTTAATTTTAATGAACGGGGACAAAAAAGACATAATACCAAACACAGAGTCATCTTTGAGTTTTTCTGTGCCGTTTGACCTATTAAGTGCCATTGTGCTGTAAAATGCAAAGAAACATCTTTAAGTTTCTAAACTATGTAAGACTTTTAAGTAACCTACTTAATAATGTTTTTTATTAAATATTTGAAATAACATTAGGTTGTAGGCAATTGCTGAAATGAGCTTAGGGCAGTAGATTTTGGTCTTGGGACTTGTATTTACTGATAGCAATGGGAAGACATTGTATTTGGCAGACTTCCTATTGAACCTGTGGTATATGTGTGATATAAGGAAGCAGGGAGTTGATTAATCAGACAGGTTCTTACAGTGTGTGGGAGAGAGAGCAGGAGTTCCTGGTATATAGGCCTTGTTTCAAAGTGACATTCAGCTGTAGATCGTGGGTCTGACCTTGCTAGTACAATACAGGCAACTGCCAAGTACTCTGAAGTATTTTTATCAAAGTAAATCGCAGTGTAAAATTTGACATTTCATTGTTCAGTCAGAGACAATAACTCTCATCCTGCTTTTCACACAATGGGCAACTTTAGAATTTGTTGTTGTTTCTCTAAAAATACTTACACTCAAATGTTTGGTAAATTGCCTTTCTCAAGAGTTACACACAATTTAACTCTTGAAAAGGGCAATTTGCCTCGAATTTGAGCGTTGTTACATATATTGTCGCTTCAGATTGTCCATCATCTGCTAGGAGCTGTCTGATCAAGATATGCACAATTTGCTGCCCAGTTTATTGCACAATGCATGTAGTTTGCAATTAGTTGTTAGTATGTTAGATTTAGTATTGGTTATGAAAAATAGTTGTTTTCCAGTTTTAAAGGGGTTGGGGATTGTAAAATTTTTAAGGTATGTTTTTGTTACATAATTTTTTTCCTTACTCGTAACTTGTTTGCGATTTTTAGGAGAATTTTTTTTTTTCATTATCCGAGGGTTTAATATATCTACTACTGATATACATATCTAATGGCATCTACTGGACCTGGTAGCGTAATCAGTAGAGTCGGCTCCAGGTACGGGAGGCCCCGGGTTCGATCCCAGGCCTCGACATACCAAAGTCTTTAAAAATGGTAGTAGTATAGCTCCCTTGCTAATGCTCAAGCAAATATAAGCATAGTTCCACGACTGGTTGTCCCGGTGTCAGGATAATGTGACTGTGTAAGGTATCATGCCACGCATGCTATATACAGTGAAGGCAGCACTATATCTGCTTCAAGTGGACACTGTCTCCAGATAACTGAAATACTGTTGGTGAGACAAAAAAACCAATAAACAAACAAATACAAAATGTCATCTGGACGTATGCACTGCTTTTCCTTTTTTATATGGTAACCTTCAAATTCTCCTTCTCTTTTTGTATAACTTCCCTGAGCTAAATAATGGCTACTCTGCAGATTTAGTAAGATGTATACAGTGTTGGTGTCGACATAAAGCACAGATAACTTGCATGCCTCATGTATAATACCTGTGTGTTACACTGGGCTTAGTGCCAAGGCTCCTGGAAACAACTTGAACCTTCCTTATCCTGCTGTCAGTAAACTGGATTAGCTGGTTAAGTCTTCTATGTCTGCTCACCAGGACATGCTAATGCAATTTGTAATATTGTTAATTGCTAATGAAAAAATTCCAGCTGGTGTCCTGGACAGACATTGGGAGCTGGCTGGTCGGGTTCTGTGCTGTTTCTTTGCCTGATTATTTTGTGCTGAGCAGGCAACTCAAGTCACTAGATAGACAAAATTTTTTTGTCTTGTACAATTGATGATTGCAAGATCTGCTGTTCTCTCTTCCTAGATTGTGTGTTGTACTGGCAATGTGCATATATTGAAGTGTAAGCATTTAACATGCAGTTGTTTGAGTATTGTATCAATTTAATATTTGTTGTTTAATGGCCAGAGAATATTACAACACTTGAACTGCATTTATTTGCCAAATAAAAATACATAATCAAGCACCATTTTACTTAGGTTGTTATATATCAATATTATTATATTTATTATTTATTTGAATTAATGCAACATTTTGTGCTTTTGAAGAATTATCAATGGACAAATATGTTGTAATCATTGATGATTGTTTGCTTCTGTTAATAATGATTTGATAAAATTCCCAAAACAAGTAGGAATACATTATTTAAGGGCTTTGAGATAACACATTTTTTTTATTCATTATATTTCTGATAGTTAACATTTTAACCTTATTTTATGTAGATAGTGAATCCACTTTCCTGCTACAACCATATAGGCCCTACATTCTGGTGTATTATGTATTATCTTTTCTAAAAACTCTCACTCTCAAATCTTCGGCAAATTGTCTTTTTCAGGAGTTAAACACAAACTTTGTAAATATGTTAGGAGAGCAATTGTTTGTGATTATCTCTTGAAAATGGCAATTTGTCTAAAATTTGAGTGTTTTTTTGTGAATATTATACAGTTCCCTATGGAATAATTAACAACATTGTAATGGAATAATTTACAACATTGTAATGGAATAATTAACAACATTGTATTCTATCTTAAACTAAAAAAAACAGTGAGCCATAGCTGAGTGTTGGGAGTCCCTGACCTAACTCTCGTAGCTGGTTCCTGTCCTTGCAGTTGTGTGAAGGACTCTATGTAGGAAGGTCTTTAAGCTAAACTGTGGTGAACCATTGGTTTTCCCCAGATATGTTTTTCCCTCTACCTGCAGTAGCTACAAGCCTCTATTATAAGCATAATTTTGCCAGCACAATGTATAGATCTAAAGAACCAGAATATATGCAGATGGCTGTAGTTGAAATAGTGCCATGTACTTCATGAACAGTAACCAAAATCTCTTCTCTCCATTACAGTAAGCTGACTGGTATGGCTTTCCGTGTTCCCGTACCTGATGTCTCCGTTGTGGACCTGACCTGCAGACTGAAGAAGGGAGTAAGTGAACATTTATTATCTGTCAACAACACTTTTCTTTATAGCAGGATATTTCTGGACATGTATATTCGCTGTTACAGGGGTAAAAGTTTTCCGTCTCACGACAGAGTTCTGTATATTCGACAATCTCCAAGGTCATTTTTCCAAATGATGCAAATCTGGTGAGAAATGGGTTGGGAGTACTGGGTGTGAGGGCTGCAGTGTGCATGTAATTTTCATTCCCTAGGCACACAGTTTGAAATTTAAGTCTTACATGGATTGCTGATGTAAAATTTCAGTAAGTTTTACAAGATCGTATTTGATAGGTCCTTTTTGTTTTTGTTAGCTAATGAAATTGTTCGTTATGTAAGTAGTTACATTCCACTAGAGCCACCATTTGTGAGATTATTGTAAACAAATACGACAAACACAATGAAGTTTTTACCACCTGGTTTTAATACAAACGAACTGGAAATGGGTGCAAAAAACAAGTGGTGTTGGAGTGGATGGTAAAGAGGGACCTTAAGGTTAAAAAATGGGATGTTAGGTTAAAGAAACCAAATGAAATGGGCGTTGCCTACAGTGAAATGTGTTCGAAAAAGATCAACTGCAAGTCCATCGGCAAAGAGGTCTTTGTGTATTTATCTGAAGTTGTTTCTGAGCATATGAAATCACTAAATATCAGTAGCTTCTACATGCCCCCAGCTAATTTTTTCAGTATTTCTAGTTTCTGTCACTTTTACCCCTGCTTTTACCTTTCTTAGCTGTCTTCTAGCCAACTGTGCAAAAACCATGCCAAGATGGGCACCTTTGAATCTGCATCCTTTGCTTTCGTTTCCAAAGGAAATATCTTTAAAAAAGGTTGAACAAATATAATGTATTTCAAGAAAATTAAATCCCTCGTTACCAACCTTCATTCTTCTCTTTTTTACATTAGGCTTAATTTCAATTTTAATAAAATACATGACGAAGTTCTTCCTGCTGTCCGGCAGTTCGTCAGCCACTGTTTGCAGAATATTGTGTGAGATCTTCATGCAGCAATTAAAATTGCACACTGCCATTACACCACAACTTTCTACTGCAATATGTGTGTGCTACTGGACATTGAAAGGTGGTACCGGACAGTTTGCCTATATTAAATAAACGTACCAATATCTAATCATCACTTTGTGGAATATGGTCATACTTTTTTCATAAAGCCATACTTTACTTGTTATAAAGACGAGTTTTAAACACTTACTTTAGGATGTATTCATTGTGGGGAAAAAAATATTCTTAATGTTTAGCTGGACATATATAAAAGTGAATGTGACATGGTTTTCTAGGTTTGGAAATAGCTATCTCAGCAGCCTGGCTTGTATAGGAAACGCCTGTTTGCAATGACTGTTCACACAGATCTTTGGCATCAATATTTGAGAAAAAAAACTTATATGAGAAACAACTTTTTGGACCAAACTGTCGGAGGGGTACCCGTGGCATAGTGTTGTTGTTGTTTGTAACTCCTCTGACTGCTTAGCCTCTCACTGCATGGTTTCTAGTCCCGTTCCGGACTTAATGTGGGAAGGTCTTCCATCTGACTTGTGGTGTGCGGGTGGTTCTACCCAAACATTAATCTGGTTTCTTCCTCCACCAAAAAAGCTGGACGTTGTTATAATAAT
Source organism: Sinonovacula constricta (assembly GCA_007844125.1). Classification (NCBI taxonomy): domain Eukaryota; kingdom Metazoa; phylum Mollusca; class Bivalvia; order Cardiida; family Solecurtidae; genus Sinonovacula; species Sinonovacula constricta. Next base: position 48,193,713 of record CM017566.1, read on the forward strand.
CACAATTGGCTTGCTGCAATGTATTTCAAAACAAAACAAAACTGTAGAATACCACCTTTCAATAAAGAAATAATTAAAAAAACAGAACAATTTCTATCTGACTTTTCTCCTCACTTCAGGCTAGCTATGAGGAGATCAAGGCTGTTGTAAAGGCAGCATCCGAGGGTGAGATGAAGGGAATCCTCGCCTACACCGAGGATGATGTCGTCTCCTCTGACTTCATCGGAGACCAGAGCAGCAGCATCTTCGATGCCAAGGCCGGAATCTCTCTCAATGACAACTTTGTAAAGCTCGTCTCTTGGTAAGTTTTTTCTACGGACATTAATTAAATAATTTATAAAGTCAAGCTATATGCTCAAATCAGGTGAGTTGTCCCTACAATGTATTATACCGGACCTGGTAGAGCAATCGTTACTACATCATCTCGTGGTACGGGAGGCCCTGGGTTCGATCCTGGGACGTAACATACCAAAGTCATTAAAAGTGGTAGTGGTATAGCTTCTTTGCTAATGCTGAAGCAAATATAATGGTTGTTCCACGACTGGTTGGCGCGGTGTCAGGATAATGTGACTGGTTGTGGTATCATGCCAGGTGTTCACAGCATGCTATACAAAGTGAATACAACGCTATATCTGCTTCAAGTGGACACCATCTCCGGGTAACTGAAATGCTTTTAGTGGGACGATAAACCCAATAAACAATGTGATATGTCTTATTGTTTAAAAAAAGTGTGAGGGGAGGGTAAAGTAACAGCTTGATTAAGCTGATATTATGATTGTTTGTTCTACAGTTATATTCCTTGTCTTAATGAGTTTAATGCAGTATAATAAGCACAAATTAATGTGGATTTATTTAACATGTACCAGATACTTATGACTTGGATCAACACAATTTCGTTTCGACTTCATCTAATTAAATAGTACAGGTCGCAATATAAGTGAAAATTAACTGTGATTTGTTTTATAGAAAAGGGTACACTATACTTCACTTAGCGATCGGCCGCAATAGCTCAGGTGGTAGAGCCTCGGCCTGCAGATCGGGAGGTCGTGGGTTCAAACCCCGGCTGGGTCAAACCAAAGTTTTGTAGTTAAGGGGCTAAGGGGACAGCAGTACGCCCGACTCGTTGGTGTCAGTATAATGGACCGGTCGGGTTCAGTCCATTGGCACCTTATAAGTGCCCCTGTGCTATAATGATAGAAATGTTGCTGCACAGTATCGGCAAAAATGCTATCCCATCCCAAAGGTTTATGGTTTATCTTATCTTCCAATTTTCCAGGTATGATAACGAGTTTGGCTACAGCTGCAGAGTTATCGACCTCCTCACCTACATGGATTCCAAGAAGTAAATCAAGACAGTCTGTTAAAAGTCAACACGGTGAACACTCTACAAGACTCGTATAAAATCACCAAGAAAGACCAGTAGTAATTTTATGTGTTTACTAACTTCATCCAAGATCTCTGGAGGTGTTTTAAATGCTCTCCAGTCTATTGTTGCCATGTAGACTTTGTCACCTCTCAGTGTTGTTACAAAGTACCAATAGTGTCAATTATATTAGAGTTTGAATTTCTAAAGGTTGACATAAAGATTTATTGAATGGTTTGCTTGCGAGAAAGAAAAAAAACTTTTTTAAAAAAGCTGAATACTTAATAACGGAGCCATAACCCACAGAACAAAATTTAAAATGTTTATTCAGTGTTACTGTGTTTCTTTGTTTAACCTATGTAGTATTGATACTGTAATATCCTTTTTAATTTAAACGTATATATGCATAATGTCTTTTTATATGTTTCTAAGGTACTGGTTTTTCCAGCTGCCTTTCCCTGAGCAAGAATATAGTGCTAGTTTAAACCTTTCAGTGGGTTATACCTACAAATGGATAGGTTTTGTTCTTCGATTTTTGTTACCATGGCAACCAGGACTGGTGGCCAGAAGTAGCTAGTTGGAAGAACTTTTTCGTCCATACTTGTTAATCAGCAGATTTTTGCCAAGCCTTAATTTATTAGTCGAGTTTTGTGTAGATTTCACAAGCTTGTGCTGAACAAAAGAAATGCTGAATTGGGTTTGCAGAAGTCTGCTGATGTGCATGAAAGGAGAGATTGTTTTTTAGTTTCTTTTGTTAGGGATATATTGCTGTATGTTTGTTTTATGTTTTCAATCAACAGAGAAAAATTAAAGTAAACAGCAAACCAATGATGTCTTAGCTTATTTTTCTAAGTTTTCCTGGAACATAAATGACTGCCCTGATTGATGAAACTTCATTTTCTCGTAAGTCAAAAATGTTTTTGGTTACATTTTGTCGATATAATAAAAGCAACTTGTCTTACATCAACAGTGTTTTGATTATAAGCAAGATACTTGCATATTTTTTCTTCATTTGTATGCAAATTTTGCATACATCTCTTTTTAAGTACTTGTAAAGTATTTTTATAAACTGTCATTTGCAAGGCAGCATATTGCATCAGCTGTTTTTTATCCTGGTTTTCAACGAAAATCCAGGTTATTTGATTGGGGTATAGCTGGCGGGCGGCCAGCGCCAAACGGGTTTTTCCGTTCAATATCTTCAGTTTGGATAAGCCAATCTTGCTGAAACTTTGGATATGGCAAGCTTGCATGAAGACCTAGCATGGGATTGGATTTGTTCGTTGACAACTTGGTTTCGTGGCATGGCCAATTTTCTTTTAGTTACATTTTGTTGATATAATAAAAGCAAGCTTGCTGCCAGTTTAAAGCTGAAAAATATTTTTTACCAAAGTTTAAATTTGTATTATAAACATTTTTTCACATATTTTTGGGAACTGCCAAAAAATTAAAACTGTTAGGACATTTTGTCATTAATATTGTGAAAAAAAAGATAAAAGTAATGTAAGTAAAATATATAAATAGAATAAATTTAAAGTGATGAAAACAATTTTTCATTAAATATTGCTTCATTAAAGATCGCTCCAAATACTGACTAGGCACAAACACAAAAACTGCATTAACTAAACATACAAAAATGTTGCATTAATATAGGGGCTATCTCTGCACGTTTGTAAAAGTATATCATAAAATGCATTTGCTTGATCAGTTTATTTGCTCACCTGAGCTTATGCTCAGATTAATGCCTAATGAAGCTTTAAATAAGTAAGGGAACGAAAAGTTGTTCAAATAATTCTAGTCAGTCAAAAAACATGGCCGCCAGAGGTGTAGCCATTTTCACTATGGCTATATAGGAAAACTTCTTGTCATAAACCACAAAAGCTAGAGCTTTGATATTTGGTTAATGTATTCCTTTGGCGGCCTTGTATGAAGATTGTTCAAAGAATTTTGATCTGTTTAAAAGCACAGCCACAAAGGCTAAATGACTACGGAGCGATACAGTGCCATCATGGCCCTATTGTTTTAATTTATCACCAGGCACGTTTTTGCCATTACGCACGTGCGTAACCTCTGTTCGAAAAATCTAAAAGTACCAAAAGCACTACGAAAGTCGATGCCTAACCCGGGTTAGGAATGCTATATTTTATTTTTATAATTTCTATGTTATAAAATCTTATTACCAGACCGATCACGTTGAAAAGGTTTTAAAAAAATTAAAGTTATACAAGTCAAATTTTAGTCATTCATAATTTGCGTAAAGTTCCTCACGTGTCCGCATTTTACCTGTTATTCATTAAAAAAAGAACCGAATATATTCAAAAATATTACTACAGAGGTTATTCCCCTTGTAATGGTGCGTAACTTCAAAAACGGCCCAGATACGTGCCTGTTTATCACAGAATTCCCAAACCTACAATTTAGGTGTTGTTTAATTATATGGGCTGAAAAAAACACATGACAAATCTAAATTCAGTGAGCATTTAATTTGTATATTGCATATAAAATATAGCATACAAATAATAATTATAACGAGACAAATCTAAACATGTACAAAATGAGATAAAATGCAAACCTAAAATATTCATTTTCTTTCAAATAGTTGGGAGTTGGGGTTTTTTTTGGATAAAAATAGATGAAATAAAAATAGGTAGAACAACTTACTGCATAGTTGCACATTCACAAATATATATCAATGGGTAAGTTACGAATTTTTTCCATATATTAACATTCCAATAAATTAAACAGTGTTCAGGACATTCTTTTTTACTGAAAATGCGAAACAATTATTTACAATAGCATTTTTAAAATATCTGACAATGTATTTTCTTTACGTCTGTTATGTTACAAAGTTAGTCTCATTATTTAACTTTGTTATTAGAAAAGACAACATAAAACAGAATATTATACCCAAAAATGTATTTTTACAGTTAATTAATATAACATAAATGTCTGCTTAGCCTAACGCAGCTTTGGTACGAGTCATGGTCACATTAAAAGATTTAAATGTCAACAGGTCTGCCAGCTGACTTGTGGTGTGTTTTTGTTTTTGAAATACACTGCAGCGACCTGTTATGATCATAATAGCAATGTCCAGGTTTTTGGTGGAGGAAGACCCCAGACAAATGTCTGGGTAGAACACCAATGCACCGCAAGTCAGCAGGGAGACCATCTCACGTTAAGTCCTTCGCCCCGAACGGGACTCGAACCCACGTGATGAGAGGCTTAACAATCAAGGAGTTACAAATCGGTGACTACCACTACGCCACGGGCGCCCACTGACCTGTGGTATGCTATTGTATCTACCTTGACATTTGTCTTGGGTCTTCTCCAATCAAAAAAAGTGGATCATTCCAAAATTCAAAATAGAATAGTTTTACTACATTTAAAAGATCTTAATTTTAAATTTATCCTTTCAGACATAAAACATAACTGATGAAAGAAACAATATAAATGCAATTAATGATCAAAGACTCAAAAAGTCCCCTAATTCAGCACAAGAAAATAGACAAATATCCGAGGTTAACATCATTTGTTCATAATACACGTCCCATATAGACATATATTTCTAAAACAAAATGTAAACAGTTTATGAGAAATGTTAATACCCTGCTGTTTGCATAACCTTTACATAATTTTACTAAGATGAGTATACAAAAGCCAAACACACAAAAAATATATATACATAATATAAATTAAATACAGAATTTTTATCACAATTCTGCATTAAAGATGGTACCCGACAGTTTGCCTATATCAAATACATATAACAAATATGGAACCACTGCTTTAGGTTATTTAGGTATAATTTTTGTAAAAAACGTATACCTTTGTCTTAATAAATACGATTTTGAACAAAAACTAAATTGTTAGAACTAATCGCGAACAAATTAACCTGAATGATGTATACTTTCCAAGTGTATAAAAAGCTTGATAGTGGTCTCTGCTAAAAATAGATATCGACCTCAGAGTGGATTACCCAGATGACTATATAACGTGATCTCAAAAGTGGTCACATGGTTTTCGAAGTTTAAATATAGCCATATCAGCAGAGAGGCTTGGATAGGAATTACCTATTTGCAATGGCGAGTGATGATGTATGCTTGACTGTTCACACAGAATCTAGGACATAAATAAACAGCATTTTGTGGGACCTTTTCAGGTAACACCAGCTTATTTGGTTATTTGAGAAAATATATTTTGGTTCAAACTGTCAAGATACCACCTTTAAGAAAAGACATCAATCCAACAATATATCAAGTGAGCAATATGTTGTAAAAGAAAGAGACCGGCCGCAATAGCTTAGGTGGTAAAACGGATCGGGAGGTCGTGCGTTTAAACCCCGGCCAGGTGAAACCAAAGACTTAAAAGTTGGTAGTAGTGGCTTCCCTCCTAACACTCAGGGCTAAGGGGACAGCATTACGCCTGACTCAACGGTGTCAGTATAATGGACTGGCCGGGTTCAGTCCCTGGGCACCTCATAAGTGCCCCTGTGCTATAATGATAGAAATGTTGCTGCACAGTATCGGCAAAAATGCCGGCAAATCCCAAATCCTAAAAGAAAGAAAAAATCTTTTTACAGATATGATGTAGACCATAACAAGAATAACTTGTGTTTTAATGAATAAGTAATACATATATCAAAAACAGAAATGTGACAAACAGTTGATTAAGTGTAATGAAGGGAATAATAAATAACTTCAGTAATATAAATATCAAAAATAGGTTACATGGCAACAATAAATTTAAATAAATAAGTTGGTGATAGAAATAAAGGATAACTTCAGTAATAAGAGTAGCCAAAATGGATAGCTTATGTGACAGTAAGTTTGGTTTTTGTGATGGAAATAAAGAATAAAATGAATAATTGAAGTGGTATAAAAACCAAAAATAGATCGGGTAATGTGACCACAGTAAATAAGATTTTTTAATGGAAATAAATATTAACTGAAGTGATATAAATACCAAAATTAGATTGGATACGTGACAACAGTAAATATGGTTTTGTGATGGAAACAAAAAGGGCAAATGCAATATGTTATTTAACAACAGTAAATAAAGTTTAATAATGGAAACAAAGTATGACTTAAGTAATTCAAGTACCAAAATATGGTTTTTTGACAACAGTAATTTATATTTAGTAAAATCAATAAGAAATAATAATAATAAGATATATGAATACCAAAAATGAATAGGTAATGTTGGGACAGTAAAATAGATTTTGTGATGGAAATAAAACAACTTAAGTGAAGTGAGTATCAAACATGGATATGCAATGTTGGGACAGAAAGTAAGTTTTGTGATGGAAATAAAACAACTTAAGTGAAGTGAGTATCAAACATGGATATGCAATGTTGGGACAGAAAGTAAGTTTTGTGATGGAAATAAAACATAACTTAAGTGAAATGAGTAAAAAAATGGATATGTAATATTGGGATAGTAAATACATTTTGTAATAGAAATAAACAATTATGTAAATAATACAAATGCCATAAAAGAATGTAATGCAACAATGATAATTAAGGTTAAGTTAAGGAATAAAATAACATGTTATGTTAAAACACTTATTGATATAAGTATATGTTATAACACCAACTGAACACTTTAACGAATTTGACTCAAACTATTAACGAATTGTATTACAAACAGTCTACATTGTATGGATGAATTATAATGTTCTAGATAACAACACATAATCATTGTATGATGGCATGACTGAATGATACAAAGGAAAAATGAGTGTGTTTTACAAGAACCTCTTTCAACAGCTTTGCCACGGTTTTTGTCGTTGGAGATACACAATGACCTAGTTTTTACACGTCACAGATTTTACAATTTTGAGTAGAAATTACGTTTTTGTAGGAAATAGCGACATTTTCAATGTTTTACTTGTTTATGAATAATAATCGAAAACAAATGAATGCAAATCTGTGCCTAAATTAGGAAAAACAGAATTATTTAAAGTTTGAACTGAACAATTAAAATAGACACATGTTCATTTTAAACCTATATTTGATACAGTTAAAAGCACCATATTATATCAGTGATGACATTTTGAGCTTTACAAAATAAAAAAGTGGAGAAAATGCACATAAAAAGCAAATCTTAAACATGAGTGGAAAATGTATGGAATGTTGCAGGTAAATGGTTATTATTAAAAAAATCCATAGTAACAAAAATAAATAAACATAATAATTTCTAAATAAAAAAATGCCAATTATCGTCTCCTATATGAAGATTTCTCTGCACCCCTCTTTCTTATGTACATATAAACAAGCCCACCTAAGACTGTAAAAGGCATTATGGTTACAAAAAATAGTTCTGTAAATGTCCATGGTTGTTCTGGGAAGAATTCCTCGTATATCTCTTGCCTTTTGGCCACTCGCAATGCTTTGTACTCCTCACTGTTTGTCGTAAACGAATATACTCGCTCCATTATAATACTCAATGCTGATTGGTCGTAACGATGGCAACCAGTCGTCTTGGGGCTACGAATTTCAAAGCATCCACTGTATCGAGATTTGGGTGGCGCTATACAATCTTTATTCAGGGCACACTTTAGCCATGGTTTCATAATTTTAATCCACGTAGTGTTGGTTCGATAGAAGATCATCGCTGATGCGTCAATCATCCCAGATTCAGTGTAGCAACATCGGCTCTCTTTCAGGTACTCGAACATTTTAGGGTTGGTATAAGCAATGAGTCCAGTGAAAGTTTGTGGCTCCCAAAGGAAGAAATCCCGCTTGCCACGGAACTTGAGTTGGTTAAGATCACCTGCCCGAGAGAAGAGGTTGTCCGGGGAAATCCAGAAAGCAGAGCCAAATTCTTCAATGATGGTCTGGAAAAAAAAGGATTAAAATGATTGTTTGAGTTATTTAAAATTCATAGGCCGTGGCTATATAATTACATATTTATATATTTTACATTTCTCATTGTTTATTATGTCAACAAATGACTTACATGGTGGCCCAGTTGGTCATTTTTATATTTAGATTCTTAAGAAAATTATTTCTGCAATATTGATTCTACAACATGCATCATTAACCCATTTTGTTGCTGAAAATAATAAATACAGGAGTAATGATGTTGATTCAATGTACTCTAGCTCTTAACAAGCCTTGCCTTGGTTTATTATATCAATGGACAGTGGAATTCAATATGATTCAACCCTTTTACTGCTGCCCAGGCTTCCCTCCTAACGCTCGGGGCTAAGGGGACAGCATTACGCCTGACTTGTTGGTGTCAGTATAATGGGCTGGCCGGGTTCAGTCCCTGGGCACCTCATAAGTGCCCCTGTGCTATAATGATAGAAATGTTGCTGTACAGTATCGACAAAAATGGTGGCTAGTCCCACAGTGTATGTCTATTTCTAACCACTATCAATACTTGTATACGTACACCGTACATCCTGTTTACTACTAATTTTGAGTGTATTACAGCATTGCTAATTTCCTATAAAAGTATGACCAGAGTTAATCCCCTTGAGAGTAATTTACAGTGTTTTTTTTCTTAGATATATTCATATTTTTAAAGGTGTAGGAGTGAAATGTCAAAGAAAAAAGTAATAGTGCTGAATTTTTTCAACTTTTTTTTCTACTTTTGAAAAGTCCATAACATTTTTATGTCACAAGATAATTATTAAATTTTATATTATTCAGAATCTATATTAAGTTACCTTTCTAATAATATATAGTTTTACATATACAAAATTATAAGCGATTTAGTGACGTATGGCATTTTCTTATAGAAAATTCCTCAGCATGGAAAATGGCTTAGCAACAAAAGGGTTAATGTAACAATTAAATGAAATATTACAACTTCCAGCTAAAGTAATTGTTGAAGTAAGTCATTTAAAATTTACCATAAAGAAAAATCTAACAAGTAAGTTAAAAATTTGAGGATAAATCTGACAAGATGTCACTGAATAGGTATGAACATTTATTAAACAAGTTCAGGAAAGGCTCGCTTACTGTTATTTTTCCCGGACGAGTTTCATAAATGTTTGTTTTAAATGACAGCGAGTGTCAGATTTTTTTTATCACATGGTTTTAGTCGCCATTATGATTATACAAAATTTGTACAACAATACTTGTGTGAAATAGTGATATGAGACGATCTGCATTATGATGATTTGATGACGTCATCAATCAAAAACCTGTATAACACTAGTGTCATATAACAGAAATGTAATGGAAAACAGGGGGAATCATGTCATAAATAATGGACTGGCATTTCCTGGCATCATGCTATAATTTGTTAATAATTAGATACCACCTATAAAAGGTGGATACATACATATGAACTTTTTCTGAGGCTAAAATGGGAGATTTTCACTTGCAAAGTGGGAGATTTTCACTTGCAATGTGGGAGATTTTCACTTGCAATGTGGGAGAATTGTTATTTTTATATAAACAAAGAAGGAAGATATCTTTTTTCAAGTAGGCAGGTTTCTGAAAATGTGTACAACACCCCTCATTTTCAAATAATTTTGAATCTTAAAAGTGGGAGGAGACTCCAAAAGAGGAAGTCTCCCTCCAAAAGTGGGAGTCTCCCTCCAAAAGTGGGAGAGTTCACATGTACGTGTACAGACACTGTTGGAGAATCAACATACTAAAATGCCAATCCTAAATAGAATATTCCCAGCAAGAGTTGGTAGATCTGTATCTACACTTTTTTCTTAGCTTTGTGAAAGGATTGAATCTCATTAAGCTGAGTTTCGTGCTTTATGAATGCTGGTCATATGCAAGCAAATCCATGAAGAGCTAGCATTTGCTCCCATGGGCCAGGCGTCCATGAAATCAGCAAAATGAAATTCAATCTCTATACTTAGATTTATCTTATCCGTTCAGACATGTCTTTGTTTATGGTTTTAAGGCAGGTGTTTTAATAGCTAGAAAGTAATAAAAAAGATGCAGGAAAATTTAATTTGATTCAACAGCTACACTTCTTCATACGACACACCCACTTGTGTAATTCAGCTAATGCCCAAAGGAAAAGTTTTTTGAGGAATGTACTTGTAAATCAAAAACCCCTTATCGCTTAAACATTTTAAAAAGCCAAATAAAACTGAATGTTTTTTTGTGATAAAAGTCTATTTATATCTTTAACAGCAGAGTTAAAAATGCACATGTGTGATTATTCAAGTGAGCTCACATGTATTCTGGCATTATTCAAGGTTACATTGGTCATGCAGGTTATGAAAAATTAGTGTAACGAAGACCGGCGCTCTCCAACAGTCTCCCATCTGTACACCAACCATGGTAACCGTTGCTTAACCGCGCAACTTTTGAAGCCGCTAAAACAGCGTCGCTAGAGAGTTAACCCAGCAGCGAGCCTGGTTAAAAGCACTTATATTTCCGCCGCTGTGTCCGTTACATGAGCATCAATTTTTCTTCTGACAAGAATGTGTAAATATCATATGCTAAGAAGGCTTGTAATGGAAGATTCACCTTGGTGAGGAGGTTGTGTTCATTACATTTAGACGTACCTGGATAATAACTGGCCTGTAGGCGAAGTTTGAGAAATCAGAGACATGCGAGGGAAATACCGATGACGGGAACGCCCTCACCTCGCACTGACAGTGTGCCTTCACCTAGAAAAACAAGACGTTCATTATTTCTCTAATCTATAGCTAATGATACAATTAATAGAACACATGTTTCTTTATTAAATATGATTGGTTTGGTGAAGTTTAATATGTAGTTTAATATATATTTTGTATATTTTGAATAAATGTTATATATATTACAGAAAATAAAATATTCCATTTTTATTAAATACTTGCAATAACCATTAAAGGATAACTGAAAGTTCTTACTAATATGTTAATGATATTCGTATTAACATAGATGAAACTATAATTTTAACTTAGTTGCAGGCGTGGTAAAGATGTGAGTCAGGGATGGATCCAGGAGGGGGTGGAGGATGCATCCCCCCCCCCCCCCACCAACCAGAGTAGAGTTGTGAAAAACACATACATGTAAGCTTAAAAAATACTAAGCTTTTGAAGTAATTTTTTTATTTTGACTGCTTAGGTCAAAGTTAGGGTCCCTTACTATGTATATATATCTAGTATATAATACAATAAAGTTGAAAGGATCTTGATTCAAACCCCTCACACACACCAAATTTAATTTTCTGGATCAGCATCTGATGTGAGTCTCCTGACGATCATGTGTTAACCTAAGTCCTTCACACCCGACATGTTGAAATATCTGCCCAGACTATTTATAAAGTATTACTCAGGTAGTTACAACTGGAGTTCTGGTTCTTGTTACAATCATCAATGATTTCTTAATATGCATAGATGTACGTATTTCTGAAACAAAAACCTATACAACCGGAGTTCTGTTCTTGTTACGGTCATCAATGATTCTTTTATATGCACAGCGGTATGTATTTCTGAAATGAAAACCTAACAACTATGTTAAGGAATTGACTCTTTAGATCAGAGGTAACAGGTAACAGTATTGGCTTTTCACTACGTATGCTGGGTTCGAATCCCGCTCGGCGCTGATAAATCTTTCAAGTCATGCTCTGTTACAGTTGTCAGTCATAAAATACTAACCATCCAGTGGACAGTCAAAAGGGTCTTTTACAAGTTGATAGGTCGACCAAAAGTAAATATATTACACAAAATTTTAGTTACAACTTACCAGTTCTAACTCCGAATCATACATGCCAATGTCATACACTATGAATTTGGCATCTGGATGTGCTGGTTTTATCTCATTCACCCACTGTCCAATGAGTGTCTGAAGGGAGTAGAATTGTGCAGATGCTGCCGCCGTCACAATCGTAGGCAAAATAGATAACTCTGCAGGTGAAGGTGTACCTTTAAATTGCGAAGTGAATGACTCGGGTCCCATTCTTATTAGGTATGGACCAGCATCGCCTTTGTTGTACTCTTCTACGAAATTGATCTTATCCTGTTCCGTTCCCCCAAAGTTAACACAACAGCCTGGTTCTTCAAGAACAAAGTCATCAAAATTACGATACATCATGTAGTAAATAAAGGCATGATATGCAAAGATGCCCATGCATATCCAGAAGATGAAAGAGGCCAACATCATATAGCCAGAGATCTGGAATTGTGACTGAAGTCCAAGACCAAAACTTGGTCGTGTAGGTTTAGGATTGGCCGCTGCATACAGCGGCAAAGTTGCACCTTTGCCATATCGATCCATATTTGTTTTACTGCAAAGAGAAATTAAAAGACAATGACAATGATCTGCATTGATTTAATTAGAAGATATAGACAAAAAAAGTAAACTTTATACTGGTTAAGTATGTTTTTAATTGATCTGATCTAGATGGTTTGAACATCTCGAATCAGTGCTCACAGCCAAATGGACTAATGCAGACTGGGCATGGCATGCCTAATGCAGTCACATATCATCATAGGTACCAAACGCCCAATTACCTGGAAGGCCATGGATGAGATGTGTCCAAATCATTTCAAAAGACAGGACAGCAGTTGTCATAAAAGAAAACAGATGCATAGAACACATGTGGCAGAAAAAGCTTTAATTAAAGGGTCAGGAAACCATGATGATGAGATGTTAAAAGGTCATGCTGATCATTATATATATAATTGTCGATCACAGGACTTATTTCAAATTTTCAAGATATTTAGTCATTAAATACATGCAGTTGGTAACTAAGTTAAAGACAGATATTAGAACTGCATACAGTTATCAATTATACACAGTTAGCAAATGTACATCATGAATATTCACGATTGAAATGAAAATGAACTTAAACATCTATCTATCTTCCAATAATGTCAAACCCCTGATGGGGACCTAGACATACTATAGTCTATAGATCTATAAGCAACGCAAATGCCTTGAAATGGGTTTTACTTTCACTCAACGATGTAAAATCGTATGAATTTCAATAACACGTCTCGAGATCTACTTTCTGTTTTACAAATTTTTACAAACTCTAGAATACAACACTTGCATATTTTAACGCATTCGAAACGAATAAATCATAAAATCTCACCTTCGTAAATTTGTTGACTCCTGTAACTTAATATTCTAATGAAAACTGTAATGAATGAACAACTTGCGTTGCTTTTTAGCTCATACCGGTGTCGTGAACATGTGGAGACGTGAATCAATTTGACCTTTGACACGATCTTAGCGGAATCGTTCTTAATCCCTTTGTTGATCACCTTAGTGATGAATGTAAACAATCTAACAACCCTAACCCCATAAGTGCAACAAGCTGGTTCTCGTCCATTGAGCTGTTATTCGCATGCGCGCCGGGCACCAACATCAACACAACTCCGCCATCTGGTGGACAGGTTAATTATAATCGTAACTCTTCGGTACTTTCGTAATATCGTTACTGCTTAAACTTGTATATAAATGTACTTTACTCAACGTTTATTTAACTTCATCCCGTATTAACACTTATAAATCCAAAGTGTAACTAGCTATCAACTTGTTCGAGATCATATGCAAAAACCATTCCCATTGACCATTGACCGATTTCTATTACCTCCCTTTATTGTGTATTTTATATTCTTATTTAAGAATATTGCGATTTATTTCCATTTTACTTCTTTTTTCAACAAGTGTTATGACGATATAATTTATATATGATAAATGCTATATAAACTGATAGAAATCAATAACTTTAATCATATATTAAAATTATACTCCACCTGCTTATTCGTCAATGAAAAAAGGGTATATAATGACTACTCAAATGTGTAGAAGTTAAGATCATACTTTTAGGGATCATTTCTATAGTATGTATCGCCAGGACGTCAGGTAAAACTGACGGGACTGAAAACCACGATGAAGAGGCAAAGTGTCCCCTTCTGAGCGTGAAGCGGACAGCGGTTGCCCCTGGAAACGGGGGCTTGACCTCTGTCATTGATGACCGTTCCTCTCTTCCTATGCGAAGGGTCGGAGGAAGGGGACACATTCTGAGTGGTTTTCAGCTTTTTATCATCCTAACTTAAATTAATAGCTAATTGATTAAATTATTGATTTACTATATTAATTTACTAAAATGTACTTCTGGCAAATTCACATTCTGGAAAAAAAAGATTTTTTTCGTAGATGTGTCATGCACATAGATATGTCATGCAAAAATAAATATGTGTCATGCAAAAATAAATAAATTAATTACGCAAGGAAAAAAGAAATTGCACAGTTCTACAAAATGACGTAAGTAAACATATATGTTGCATATCACACCTTAAAACTTGAATGTTAAAGGAATGTAAAATTGATTTTCTGCACACAATTATCTTGAGAAATTATCTCCAAGAGATGCATAAGTTAACTGATTATGAATCAATAATTGGGATGTATCCATACACATGCAGTTGTCACAAAACGCAAATGCATATTCGCGAAATATCATTAACATACATCCAAAATAAGAATGAGGTAACGAAATAAATACAATGAATTAGTGTTTTTTTAACGAACACATTGTTTGAAACGCATCTTTAAAAACAACGCATTTGTTCATATATTTGTTATTAATTTTATTAAAATTGTCTTCATATTAAACACACAAGAAAACATATTTTGTTTATTGTTATAATGCAAATGTAAAAAGCATTGTACATACAAAATGATATATTCCAATATGATTCGACTACCGAAATTTAAATTTATCATTAAAGGTGGTATTCGACAGTGTGGGCCAAAAGACTCTCAAAACAACCAAACAAGTCATTGTTACATGAAAAGGTCCTGCAAAACGATGTTCATTGATGTCCTAGATCTATGTGAACAGACAAGCATAAATCACCACTCGTTATTGCTATGGTACTTCCTATCCGAGCCACGCTGCTGAGATAGCTTTTTTTAAATGTATGCTTACAGAGATATTCGTAAACTATACATTCACTCATACTTTTACAAAAATCCTAGTGTTTTTAAATTTACTGAGCTGTTGCAGACTACAAATAAACATGTTTTGACTAAAATGTCAAAATTTATAGAAGAATCTCTTAAACTTAGGAAATCCTTACAATTGCTGTCTGTTAACTCTTAAGTACGATTTTTTTTCACTTAAACCGACATATTTTAGTTATTTTATATACGTTTTCTGTAATGTTATGCTAGGAGAACCAGCCTCCTCAGTACACATGTGTTGCTTTGTGTGTGTGTGTGTGTGTGTGTGTGTGTGTGTGTGTGTGTGTGTGTGTGTGTGTGTGTGTGTGTGTGTGTGTGTGTGTGTGTGTGTGTGTGTGTGTGTGTTTATGCGTATGTGTGCGGGTGTGTGTGAGTTGTGTGTGCGTGTGTGAAGGCGTTAGAGGGTGCGTGTGTGTGGTACGTGTGCGTTTTCATAGTCATAATGTCACCTTTTTCTTTATGATTATTCTTTTTGTTAGACTGGAAACTGTGTAAGTTTATGTCTAGTAAACCATTCTGTCTGTCTGTCTGTCTTTTAAAACTAAGTAAACCACGTGACCACTGACTTTTGAGATCACGTTATATTGTCATCTGGGTAATGCGTTCTGACGTGGATATCTATTTATAGCAGAGACCACTATCGGGCTTTTTATGCATTTGGAAAGGATACACATTCAGACTGATTTTTTTCGAGATTAGTTCTGTCTAACAATTCAGTTAGTGTTCAAAATCGTATTTATAAAATAAAGTATGGGTTTATACAAAAATTCTGCCCAAATTCGATATTGTTACATGTATTTGATATAGATAGTTTCCACATCAGTGAAGGTCCCTTATCTTGGCAGCCATCTTTGATGGCAACTTCAAGTGATTTTCAGATGAACTCTATAGAAGCGTAAATTTTATTTTCTTGTAATTTCTTCATTTGTGGTCCAAACATTAAAAGCTATACATCATTGAAATTCCTATTTTTGGAATGCAATATTTTTCAAATAGATAAATGCAAAAAGAATTAATACACGGAAAAAAATAAAATTACTGGCTCATCCTTAAACAAAATTAACAGTGTAACTTTTTTGGTTGTATTTTTCTTACCTTTAAAACTATCAAAATATAGTTTTTATAATTAACATACTTCATAAAAGCTGTTTAATTTGATATAAAATGCAGTAAAATAGACTGAAAAATCAAAACGCAGTGGTGAGTTTAATACAGCTCATATTTCCAGATTTCGGCCTGCATTAGCTTCTGCCTTCAAAGATGGCTGCCTTAAACAGTCTTATCATTGCCTATGACATCACATGGAAACTATCTGTAGACAAACTTTCGGATACCACCATTAAAAAAGACTTTATAAAAACAACTGATTTATTTTGAAACCAACATCACATTTTAACTAATTATGACTTCCAACATGCTGAAATGATGACACAAGTAGGTAATACATGAAATCAAACAACACAAAAAGAAATACCACGTCATGTCTAAAATTAAGTCTCAATAAACTGACGCGAAACTTCCAACGTGTCTTGATACATCACCACATCTCTTAATTGCATTATACATGAATGAACTATAATTGTATTCATCCGCAAGTCATGGCTATTTATAGACAGTGATACTACTCAAGCGCTGTATATATCGAAATCTTATTTCGACAGATAATGTCGAAAACATCGGACGGAGTATAGATTAAAGTCAAGCGTTGCTGTATAATAGAGGTTCGTACCTGTGTTTATTTTATCGTACTCGTTTTCTTGCTTAGACATCGTAATTTCTCTTTCTTTATTCACTTTAGATACTACCTCTCATGTTCATGTTTTGGTTCAAGTGGTCACACTTCTTCGTCGTGAACGTCTACCTTCCCTGTCATTATGTACTTGCCCTTTCACTGTAAATCGTTAAACCAATCTATTGAACAGATTATAAAACAGAACATATACATGTATATACTAAAGTATTTCGCTTGCGAGCTAGCTAGTGACTGACCCAATGGGTGGGGGATGAGGGATGCCAGGTAAAAGAGTAGAGTTGTGAAAACACATATATGTAAGCTTAAAAAATACTAAGCTTAAAGTAAATTTTGTCTGCCGACAGCTAAGGACAAAGTATGGGTTAGTTTCCGTACATATATATATATATATATATAGTATTTACAGCGATAAAGTTGAATGAACACTTTCTATCATTCAAGTGAGCAAATATATTCATTAGAAGTAAAACAAAAAGTAAAGTTATATATGTTCATAATATGCATTTAAAAAAATAATTTCAGATATGCTGACAGACAAGACACTCACTGATCTTCGAGAGCAGGGGTACGCAGTTATACCGGAAGTTCTTTCCAACGAAGAATGCGATCACGTGATATCTCTTTATCAATGTTGGCTGTCGCAATTTAAGGAGGGACAATGGCCGTATTCTGCGAACTCTCTTATTCAGAGATACAACACTGGCAACATGGAGCCGACATGGATCGTTCGCCTAAAATCCAAGGAAGTATTTGCGCAACTTTGGAACACAGACAAGCTTTTGTCAAGTGTCGATGCCATCGCAATCGGTCGTCCACCGGAAGAAAGCGAGGAGCCATTTTTCTCGCTGGAACAGCAATGGCTCCATTTGGACCAAGGACCTGCTCGTGAAGGGCTTCATGCTTACCAAGGGGCGGTCACTCTTGAAGAAATTCTGGAAGATGACTGGACACTTCAGGTCATTGAAGGATCCCATAAATTCTTTGAAGAATTCTATGACGGAAATTCTCGTGCAAGCATCCGCGCAGGTTTAAACGGACATTACTCCTTGCTGGACGAAGAAGTAAAATGGTTCAACAAGAAAGGTTTGCAAATAAAGAGAGTGCCCGTGCCAAAAGGCGGCATGGTGCTTTGGGATTCTAGACTTGTTCACGCGAATGCGTGTCCAATCAAAGGCCGTAAAAATCCGGGCAGATGGCGCTATTGTGTCTTTGTGTCAATGACGCCTGCAATATGGGCAAACAAGGAAGATATACAACATAAGAAAAAGGCTTACAACGACGCCCTAATGACAACACATTGGTCTTCCCAAGGTGTCAAGTTTTTCAAAACTGACATACCGTCATTTAGCCCTCGTGATGTTGTGTACCCGAAAGAGTTACCGGACATTGCCAAAACTCCGGAAGTTCGGTTGCTTTCTGGTATAGATTCGTATGATTTTAATGACGGAAATCCGAATGGCGAAGAAATGCGACCAAAGTGGAGAAGCGGTCCGTACTCAAGAAGTGAATTGAAGTCAGGGAAATTGAAATTCTTTGCTATTGCAATCACAGGGGCTTTGGTTTCTGGACTGATTTCTTACATGATGTATTAAATGAAACTTACACTTAAGTGACACGTTACACAAGAAGAACTCTTACATGATGTATAAAATGAAACTTACACTTAAGTGACACGTTACACAAGAAAAACTCTTACATGACAGTAGGGTAAAATTGGGGGGCAAATATGCCTCCTGAGGAAAAACTGCATTGGGGGGCAAATATGCCTCCGGAGGAAAAACTGCATTGGGGGGCAAATATGCCTCCGGAGGATGATAACTCCTACAGTGTGGGTAGTCTCACAGTGGTATTGATGTAGTCTCCCTTTTCACGCTGCGTGGGTATAAGCGTAATGTTCCTTTTGTATTAATAAAATGTTTGGTCCAGATCTACACTATATTTTAAAACCGTTATATATATTTATACGTACACAACGCTATTCTTTTTTAATTTCAAGATGGAATTACATAGTTTTATTCGAGATACATGTGCACAGGGAGAGTACGTTATGTACGATAACCGTTTATCAACCTTTAAGACCTGGCCAGAACAGATGCGGCCTACTAAAGTCGAACTGAGCCGCGAGGGATTTTATTATACCGTTTATAATCTTAAAATCAAACTATTTTCTCATCAAAATCACTTCTATTTCTTTTTCAATTACTTCATGATGGTATAAATTTGCTACAGGTGTTTTTACTTTTTCACCCGAGTTCACACACAGTGTGTCAAATTAATAAATAATGTCACGACCTAGGTCCGGTGATAAGATTTAGCAATTATAAAAAATAAATGGAGCATCAAAGAAACTATTAATTTAAACCAAGCTATAAGAGGGAGCCTTGGTATGTGACAAGTCCATTCTTGCTTCTGATTTTCAAGACAACACTACAAAAATGAACTTCAACTTAAACACTAGTAGCTTCATTTCGTGCCTTAACACTTCATTGAGGATACAAGAGGTATTGGTAAGACATCACTTGATGGTGGTAGATGATCTACACTACACGCTCCGCCAGGAGCTTAGGCGTGAGCGCGTAATACTACGACAGCCTTCCAGAGCCACAATCTACAACGACGATGCTGATGTCGTTACTCGAATTGATTATGAGCGCTGCATAGCAGGACTTAAAAGGAAAATGAGAGTCGTAGAAGATCTATGGACCTCGGTCTCAAATGTCGAAATTCTGTTGCAAAGACCAGGATTCTGCAGTTCTTCCTCAGCCAATAATTTATATGCTGAGGAGAACGAGACCGAGGATGAGCATACAGAGGAGGAGAAGACAGAGGAGGATACAAACAATCCCTCGCAGCGGGAGGAGGGAAATGATTATGATGATGATAATGATGATAACAGCGATCGGTTGCTGTCATGGAATCGGGTAAAGAGGTTAAGTTAAATATGGTTTATCTTATTTACCTGTGTCCTCTATTATTGTGTGTGTGTGTGGTGGTATTGTAGCTGTAAGGTCAATTTTTCACAACAAATTCCATTGTTTTTATTTTGTAATGTTTTAGCGGTGTTGGAAAAAGTAACTTTGTTTCATAAAATTTGTCTAAGTATTATTAATTAAACCCCTGATGTGATTGTTATAACTAATTACTCAGGGATGAAACATGAATAAAATGGACATTAAATAAATAAATCTATACAATTAGCTATACAAAATATTTACTGTAACCTGTTTTCATTACTCATGTTCAAGGATAAAAATAAAAACTATTTCTTCATAACAATAATATCCACATGTTTAAAATCTCTTTCTTTTTGCAGGACAGGCAATTGCTGATTCATCCCAAGGGCCCCATCACAGGCATCATGTACCCTTTTTTTTCAATTTTCATGTAAATATTATTAAATTTCCATGAATAAATGAAATGTTAATTATAATACTTATTTCTTTTACTTATACACTGATTACACATGCAAAAGAAAGGATATTTATTACCAAAAAATCATATAACCTTCATACTGTAAGTAAATAGTTAAAAAAAACGTAAGGGATGTAACAAGATTAAAAAAAATATACAACAGTTTGGTATTGATATAGGACTACTTGCAATAACATAAGTAAACATTGTAATTATTTAATCATCTACTATTGTTAAATGAAAGTTTCAACAAGTAAAAAGACTGTTTGTTTACTCAAATCTTCAGCAATTAGATGTAAATAGAATGAAATAGATTAAAGTTCATGTTGTACTCTTTTTTTCTTTTCAGACGTCCAAACCAGTTGTCCTTCTTCATATAATCTAATAGAATAGAATAAAATAGAATATATCAAATTTATATTGTATACATAAAAAGTATATAAAATTTGTACAACTTCACATTTTTTGTTGTTATTTGTTGGCATTGATTAGTGATGGTTACTTAATCGCTAAATCATAAGCATCAGTTTAACATATTCTAATTCTAATGAAACATAGAAAACAAATGTAATACAGAAACATACAATAATAATAATAAAAAAATATGTGAATCACAGATTGTACATGCTATTGGAGCAAGAAAAAAACAACAACAGGTAAATAACAGATATATGTACATGCTATTTGAGCAAGATAATTAAAAAAAGAAAAAAAAAGCAATTTAAAACACAGATTGTACTGCTCAGATGTTTTAAAAACTCTTTGATGAGGTAAAATGTTTTATTAACTCTTGGATGATCTATAATGCTTTAAAAACTCTTTGATGAGGTAGAATGTTTAAATAACTCTTGGATGATGTAGAATGCTTTAAAAACCATGTAATTGTGTAGATTAAATGAAAATTTATAAAAAATATTCATAAAGAAAAAAAAAGATGTAAATCCCAGATTGTTCATGCTATTGGAGCAAGAGAAAAACAACAACAACAGGTAAATCACAGATATATGTACATGCTATTTGAGCAAGGTAAAAAAACAACACACACACAAAAACAACAACAATGTAAATCATAACTTCCAGATTGTACATGCTATTTGAACAAGCTAATTAAAAAAGAAAAAAAGCAATTTAAAACACAGATTGTACTGTTCAGAATTAAAAAAAAAAATCTTTTACATTTAATCTTGGTGACGCGGCATTTTTTACTTTTAAAAGGTTTGGGTGGTCTAGGTCATTAATCACTGTTAATAGGTATCATTTGGTAACATTATTACAGCCTAATCTACCAATGTATTTTTAATATCAGATTACATATGCGTTATCAAAAGGTAACTTGCCTCATGTCTAAAGTTAGAGCTATTCACGAACAATAAAGATTGTAAGTTTAAATTTAATTTAACAGGAATGCGCAAAACGAATGCGCAGAGAAAAGAATGTCTGGATAACAAAAATGTAATATGATAGAAGCAATAGAAATTATTTAATGTCACTACCGGGATAAAGTTTATGCATCTGTCTATGTATATGTTTTTGTTGTAACTTGTGCTTTGTTATGTATGAAAGAAAATACCATCAAAGCATAAATGGTTGTATAATACAGAACCATAGCTGTGATTATTACAAATATGAATCTGAAACACACTCACCTCACAATGTTTAAAAATTAATCTTACATGCAAGATTGGTATGTTTAAAACTGTTGTTGATTAGAATTGCTGGTCCGTTTCGATGGATCTTAGTGATAAGTTATGAAACGAAACGTTAGCAACAAAAGTATGGGCAGCGTTGCGTGAGCGAACAAGTCATAACTGGCTGGTAAAATAGTCTAGTAAGTGAAGTTGAGTTAGTTTTACCAAAAACTACCTTGATAAAATAATGTTAAAAATGATATGTATACAAGCATTTATAGGAAATAAACAATATCAACATAACAATTTTTTTTTATAAACAGGCCATTTATATGATCGTATTGGCACATTATTAGATTTAGTTTTAACACAGAAAAGCTTCATTAAAACTACTTTATAAACCAGAAAGAGGTATATGATGCAAAATAACACAACGCTTTGTTAATGTGGTTTTACCTGGGCGTATACCGAGACGGTATACATTCAGTTTTATCTCACCATTTCTTAAATTTCATTTAATTTGCTTATGATGTTCTTGCAAACTGTTTAGTCCCTGATCATACTATGCCTATTAAAGTTCACTTATATGTTTTAACTGGGTCTACACTGTTTTACTAGGACCAGAAAAAATGAAGCGTAGCGACCTGATTAGCATTTTTATTAAATGTTATCGCGTTTTAAATTACAAAATGTCATCGGTGTTGAAATAACAGGGGAGCGAACAATAGAAGGGTAGCTGGTGTCGGTCTATTATGATAATCGCATTCTGTCCTAAACACACGCGGTCACTGTTAATTTATAAAATCCGCTGGTTCTCAGGGGTATGTGATTTGGTAAATTCAGTTATTTATTATCGGAATGAGAGTATACATACGCTACAAAGTTAAGTCTTCATTTAGCTACTTCACTGTTATTGTTATATATATTTTCATTTCCTCACAAAAGATTTTATAAAAAGAACAAAAACGTGACACCAGTCAGCAATCGACAGCAATGTGTATTTTCTTTTATACGTCTTACTATCTGTTTTAAAGAATTCAGTTTAGAGTCAAAACAGTGTCTTCACCTTTAAATATTATCTATACTATCAAAAATGCCACAGAAAGGTAGGATTAAAACCAATATATTTTACAATACACCAGAAACGTTTATTAAAATGACTATGCAAACAGTTTACACTTTATATAGCAGTTTATGTTCTTTTTTGTGTAAAACTCGCACACACTAAAATAATACATATTTAGGTATATACAATTGAGAATTGTAGTATCTATAATAATTTCAATTTTCGAACATATCAACATTTATCAAATTACAAAACCGAAATATATTGAATTAACTCGCGGCTAAGAAATTGATATGCATTATCTATTTCATCTTTCAGGCTAAAGACTGGACCTCATTGTACACACCATTTCCCCTTAGTTATTTAATACATGTAAACATTATGTACTCACTTCTAATTCAATTGTCGCCTTTAAATTATGTAACAAAGACTGTTGTGTTTATTTTACGATTTATTAAGAAAACATAGAATAAAACGATTTGTTTACTTCTTACATTACATCCAAATATAAAAACAGATGCACAATTTTATATAAAATGTTGTTTAAAAAGAGGTAGCCGTATAATAATTAAAGCCTCCAAAAAATTTCAGTTAAAATATCACATGTAAGGCAGTCGAGTAAGATTCAATCCTATTTCAAGTACGACAATCACTTTACATGGTTGTTGAGTTAGGGATTACAGTAAATAACGTACATGAGGTAGTCAAGATTCAAAAGTATAAAAATTCTATAAAATAACTAGTGAATACTGATCTTAAATATTCGAAATGTGTATAACACAATTTGAATAATTACATGTATAAAATGTCACTTTCAGAAGTTGATGAAGAAAAGCGTGACATTCAAATTGAGCACTCAGATTCTGATTTATATAACGCTTGAACTCGTTTAAATACAGAAATGAAATGGCTCATTAGCTTTAAATTATATCTGCTGCGATTTTTCATATATGTTTAACACTTATAACACTATAAGTACGTTTTTAAGCATCACAACTACAAAACATAAATATGTGTCACCTTTATCGGCTGCTAAGAAAATAACACTTGTCACTTGAAAAATAAGTCAAGCTTCGAAAGATCTTTCAAATACAAACACTTGACGATAAATAAGAACAGCCAACACAAAGGAAATACTTATGTGTGGTATGCAAGTCAAATGAAAATCTGTAAATTAGATGATGACTACTTCACTATGTATAGTCGTAAGGTATTAGTACTACACCTCTGCTCCCACAGCGTGTTGCTTCCTCTAGGAAATACAATTATACTGTTATCCACTGGCTGTGTTATGAAATATGATCTAAAGTAATAATTTTCATAAGATTGTATTATGATGCAAATATTTTATATACCTTTAACTTTAACTTTTCCCAACTCATAAAGCATTGAGCGTATACATAAACGGTCGGCGTAAACACATTGGATTTGAATAAACACGATGATTAATTAGCAAAACCCCTTATGTTACGATTACAAGAAAAAAATTAATAGAATTTAATTATACAATTATACTAAAATCTGCTTAAACATAAATATTTGTTGTTTATATTATTAACAATTTTGATGTATCATTAAATGGACCACTTAATAGTATAATATATTAATAGCAACGTTTTAAGTTTGTGGTGGCGGGGGTTTCGAGGATGGTCTGTCATTTCCCAAACATGTAAACGTTGAAGCCACATTTATAAACGTCTTTTGCAAATGGCCGTTTGGAAATAGACTGATGATTACTTCAGGAAAAAAATGTGTTGGTATTTTTTCTTCAATATAATGACAAGATTTTGAGATGCGTTTTAAGCCAATCAAAGTCCTACTGTCTGTGTTTCTAACTTTCAAAGTTTTCGTTCCCCAGATGGGTTGTTGGTGTCCATAAAACGTGTGCAAATTAAAAAAATGAACAAATGTAAAATGTTATTTCCACATTCGAAATATTACATATAGGAACATTTTGAAAGTGTCGTATGTAAATAAAGCGCAATAGAACTACTTAAACGGGTGTCGAAAGCTAAATGTGATGATATAATGACCAATGAAGCACACCTAAGTGATTAAGAAACCTAAGCCGTACCCTTAAGATTACGTTGTTGTTGTTTGTGTGTTTTTTTCTGTTCTTGTTTTTTGTTTGTGCGTTTTTTGTTTCGTTTTTTTTTTGTTTTGTTTTGCGGTCTGTAATTGTATACAGCTTCACAAAGAAAATGCAAACACCAGAGCAGCAATCATAATAATGATCAATTCTGTATGTTTACCAAAGTACAAGAAAACACTTTACATTTTTGTAACTGTTTTTCAGTAAGAATAATTTAAATTTAATTAAATTATAATTTGGAATTCTGGTTTCTGCTTTCATATTCATTCACAATCCATTAAGTTAACATTAATAAATAGGCATTCAAAAATAAAATATAATTGAAAGATTAAAACTAAGAAGAACTTAAATACATTGGGATTTCTATAACAGTCAAATGACTAAGTTTTGGTGCAAAAGGTGTCCGTTGAGAAAAAAACTCATTATTAGTTTCAAGTTTATCGAATGCATTTTTACACTTTCCCGAAACAAGAGGGTACGAAATTGCAATTGATTTACCATATGCCACGTGGTCAAAATGTTGGCCTCATTGGTCTTGATTTTATGGCTACATAAGTGTTAGTTCGGTTAAGCTGTTCTTAGTTTCTGCTTTCGTTTTCGTGAAATGCATCAATATTTTCACATTGACAACTTATTTATCTAATTTACCGAAATGTCAACATTATAAGTCGACAACTAGGTCAGACACAATTTACCATTTCCTATTTTTGTAAATGCTAGCAATCACTTATGCCAAAAGCAATGCTCAGTTATTGTTTTGTTTTTTAAGATTCCTTAACATATCATAAACCTATGAAGGCTATAGATTTAACTCTATATTTTACCTTCCCAGTCTGCTTTGGAATCGTCAAACTGGTACTTCTTTCTGTGTTGTTTACAGTCAGCCTTGTAATGGGTTTCCCCGATAATTTCTAAGAGAACGATTCCATTATTACGCTTTGGGTATTATTATTCTTGTTTGAACATGCGTTCTCACAGTTTTGTTTTTTACATTTCCCACTATCCCTACGCTTTGCAATTGAAACAGATACAAAGCGTAAATTTAATAACGATAACATTTCGCAGCATGTTTTCAATGTACGTCTGCTGCAACACCTACCACCCCTAATATATATTAGGTCTCTTCCTTCATTAAAAACATTCACTATAAATGTAACTGTTTCTTTCGCGTTGAAATAATGTACACTTTCAGTATAAGTTTCATTTGTACATTACTTTACTCTGCAACAACGAAACACCCACCATCACTTATAGTAACGAGTTTATAAGTAGAAAAAGAATCTTGCGGCTTTGATACCAATTAACATTTCTACCAACTACTTCTTGATGCTGCGTTCGTTGTTGTGTGCAGAAAGTAAGCGCAGCATATTCCTTATATGCCCCGAGTATCTCTCGACACCATAATAACTAAATACAAAAAAACTATTTTTAGAACAAATGGCGATAGATTATACATATCAATGGTGTATCAATGTCACAACATTGTGCATTATAAACTTTCTACTTGGTTTAAATGATGTTGATATACAAATGTCGGTTACCATGCACTACATTTAAAGGTTGCGTCATGTCAAGCTTACAAATGCCCTTGTTTTAGTTTTTCTATGTTTAATATAGAACAAAGGAAATCTAGAATACTTCGCTCAGTTATTAAGATTTTCCGAAGACATGCTACACATCTATAGGAATCGGAGTAGATCCTAGATTTAATAATAATCAAACATAACCATTACATTTATCAAAATGAATATTTCTAAGATAATAACATTAATGTATCTAAATAATGGTTGTGTTTCATTATCAACTATGTTCAAACAGAGAATATACAATTTTAAACGCATAAAAATAGTTAACAGAACATTTCCTTTATCGTACTTTCTGTTCTGATAATTAAAGCTTTCAACAAACTGTTAAATAGTGAACCTGCGTGATATTTTTTCCTTTGCAAAATACGGTCTTATCCATGTCTAATCTTCGGCGACTGGCTGTGTTGAATTTGCAATTGTTTTTCTTGTGTCTATTTTACAGTTAAAAATGGTACACTTATGCTAAAAATGTTTTACAGTTTTATACATCGTATTATATCTGTCGTATATTGCCAGATTTAAAAACTAATTAACCACCAAGCCACAAGTTTGCCGAGCAAACATTATGGTAAAAAATGTAAGCATTTTATCCTATTCAAAATACTTTTGCTTCTATCGTCTGATAAAGTTTAAAATCCCTATACTCAACAGAAAGATCTAGGATTACAAGATTAACCTGTATTTATTTAGGATAGCAGTAATCTAGGGATTCAGTATAAATATAAAGTTTTAAATTATTGAATCATGTTTAAGCGTTAAAACACTTTTGAAACATTTTATTAAAACAAAGTATAAGGCATCCTTTTTAAACAGACCGTACATGGTGATAAGTGATAAAAACACAAGTTGCATCAAAGTGTAACGGAACGTCTTATTTAGTTGCAGCAGTTTATTTTAATAAAAGGTCAATGTCAAGAATTGGTGTAATCATTGTAAGAGTCAATGAATAATTGTTACAACAAACGTATCAAACAAAAATATATAAACACCATTTATTTAAAACGTATGTATGCAGTGTCGGATCGTTTTCCAGTTATGTTAAAATGCATTTGTCTTCACACACACAACAACAGAATTAATATAAAAAATACCCTTAACATGTAAAAGACACAATTTAGATACAGAATATTTTTGCTTTAAATAATGATACCGAACGTACTCACTACAGATAATTGTTCATTCAACGTCAGTAGAATAACGTTCGAAACTACCCGTTTTCTACTCTCAAATAGTAATTAACAGACCATAGAGTACTAATACCTTATTTGTCATATATTCTTCGATCTATTAAGGAAAGGGCTACTCTGCAATATGCATTTCATTAAACCCATATGAGACTGTTTAAAATTTATTTAATAATGTTTTACCAACATACACATAGAAATATCTCGTTGAATTAAGAAAAATAAAAACAGTAACGCAAATATAACGTTAACTACCGTACACGACCAATACCAATCGAAAGTGTCGTCTGCTAAAATTATTACCGTTCTGATCTTGTTAAAACATCTCATTGTGTTGAGTTCAAATTTCGTAAAAAAAAAGGTAATGTACTATAAAAAAATGGTCATGTTCGCGTTCGCTTTGTGCAAATAGGTAAGTCGGACATGGTCGCTAAATATAATTATAAACCCTAAGCGACCATGTCCGACTTACCTATTTGCACAAAGCGAACGCGAACATGACCATTTTTTTTATAGTACATTACCTTTTTTTTAACGAAATTTGAACTCAACACAATGAGATGTTTTAACAAGATCAGAACGGTAATAATTTTAGCAGACGACACTTTCGATTGGTATTGGTCGTGTACGGTAGTTAACGTTATATTTGCGTTACTGTTTTTATTTTTCTTAATTCAACGAGATATTTCTATGTGTATGTTGGTAAAACATTATTAAATAAATTTTAAACAGTCTCATATGGGTTTAATGAAATGCATATTGCAGAGTAGCCCTTTCCTTAATAGATCGAAGAATATATGACAAATAAGGTATTAGTACTCTATGGTCTGTTAATTACTATTTGAGAGTAGAAAACGGGTAGTTTCGAACGTTATTCTACTGACGTTGAATGAACAATTATCTGTAGTGAGTACGTTCGGTATCATTATTTAAAGCAAAAATATTCTGTATCTAAATTGTGTCTTTTACATGTTAAGGGTATTTTTTATATTAATTCTGTTGTTGTTGTGTGTGTGAAGACAAATGCATTTTAACATAACTGGAAAACGATCCGACACTGCATACATACGTTTTAAATAAATGGTGTTTATATATTTTTGTTTGATACGTTTGTTGTAACAATTATTCATTGACTCTTACAATGATTACACCAATTCTTGACATTGACCTTTTATTAAAATAAACTGCTGCAACTAAATAAGACGTTCCGTTACACTTTGATGCAACTTGTGTTTTTATCACTTATCACCATGTACGGTCTGTTTAAAAAGGATGCCTTATACTTTGTTTTAATAAAATGTTTCAAAAGTGTTTTAACGCTTAAACATGATTCAATAATTTAAAACTTTATATTTATACTGAATCCCTAGATTACTGCTATCCTAAATAAATACAGGTTAATCTTGTAATCCTAGATCTTTCTGTTGAGTATAGGGATTTTAAACTTTATCAGACGATAGAAGCAAAAGTATTTTGAATAGGATAAAATGCTTACATTTTTTACCATAATGTTTGCTCGGCAAACTTGTGGCTTGGTGGTTAATTAGTTTTTAAATCTGGCAATATACGACAGATATAATACGATGTATAAAACTGTAAAACATTTTTAGCATAAGTGTACCATTTTTAACTGTAAAATAGACACAAGAAAAACAATTGCAAATTCAACACAGCCAGTCGCCGAAGATTAGACATGGATAAGACCGTATTTTGCAAAGGAAAAAATATCACGCAGGTTCACTATTTAACAGTTTGTTGAAAGCTTTAATTATCAGAACAGAAAGTACGATAAAGGAAATGTTCTGTTAACTATTTTTATGCGTTTAAAATTGTATATTCTCTGTTTGAACATAGTTGATAATGAAACACAACCATTATTTAGATACATTAATGTTATTATCTTAGAAATATTCATTTTGATAAATGTAATGGTTATGTTTGATTATTATTAAATCTAGGATCTACTCCGATTCCTATAGATGTGTAGCATGTCTTCGGAAAATCTTAATAACTGAGCGAAGTATTCTAGATTTCCTTTGTTCTATATTAAACATAGAAAAACTAAAACAAGGGCATTTGTAAGCTTGACATGACGCAACCTTTAAATGTAGTGCATGGTAACCGACATTTGTATATCAACATCATTTAAACCAAGTAGAAAGTTTATAATGCACAATGTTGTGACATTGATACACCATTGATATGTATAATCTATCGCCATTTGTTCTAAAAATAGTTTTTTTGTATTTAGTTATTATGGTGTCGAGAGATACTCGGGGCATATAAGGAATATGCTGCGCTTACTTTCTGCACACAACAACGAACGCAGCATCAAGAAGTAGTTGGTAGAAATGTTAATTGGTATCAAAGCCGCAAGATTCTTTTTCTACTTATAAACTCGTTACTATAAGTGATGGTGGGTGTTTCGTTGTTGCAGAGTAAAGTAATGTACAAATGAAACTTATACTGAAAGTGTACATTATTTCAACGCGAAAGAAACAGTTACATTTATAGTGAATGTTTTTAATGAAGGAAGAGACCTAATATATATTAGGGGTGGTAGGTGTTGCAGCAGACGTACATTGAAAACATGCTGCGAAATGTTATCGTTATTAAATTTACGCTTTGTATCTGTTTCAATTGCAAAGCGTAGGGATAGTGGGAAATGTAAAAAACAAAACTGTGAGAACGCATGTTCAAACAAGAATAATAATACCCAAAGCGTAATAATGGAATCGTTCTCTTAGAAAATATCGGGGAAACCCATTACAAGGCTGACTGTAAACAACACAGAAAGAAGTACCAGTTTGACGATTCCAAAGCAGACTGGGAAGGTAAAATATAGAGTTAAATCTATAGCCTTCATAGGTTTATGATATGTTAAGGAATCTTAAAAAACAAAACAATAACTGAGCATTGCTTTTGGCATAAGTGATTGCTAGCATTTACAAAAATAGGAAATGGTAAATTGTGTCTGACCTAGTTGTCGACTTATAATGTTGACATTTCGGTAAATTAGATAAATAAGTTGTCAATGTGAAAATATTGATGCATTTCACGAAAACGAAAGCAGAAACTAAGAACAGCTTAACCGAACTAACACTTATGTAGCCATAAAATCAAGACCAATGAGGCCAACATTTTGACCACGTGGCATATGGTAAATCAATTGCAATTTCGTACCCTCTTGTTTCGGGAAAGTGTAAAAATGCATTCGATAAACTTGAAACTAATAATGAGTTTTTTTCTCAACGGACACCTTTTGCACCAAAACTTAGTCATTTGACTGTTATAGAAATCCCAATGTATTTAAGTTCTTCTTAGTTTTAATCTTTCAATTATATTTTATTTTTGAATGCCTATTTATTAATGTTAACTTAATGGATTGTGAATGAATATGAAAGCAGAAACCAGAATTCCAAATTATAATTTAATTAAATTTAAATTATTCTTACTGAAAAACAGTTACAAAAATGTAAAGTGTTTTCTTGTACTTTGGTAAACATACAGAATTGATCATTATTATGATTGCTGCTCTGGTGTTTGCATTTTCTTTGTGAAGCTGTATACAATTACAGACCGCAAAACAAAACAAAAAAAAAACGAAACAAAAAACGCACAAACAAAAAACAAGAACAGAAAAAAACACACAAACAACAACAACGTAATCTTAAGGGTACGGCTTAGGTTTCTTAATCACTTAGGTGTGCTTCATTGGTCATTATATCATCACATTTAGCTTTCGACACCCGTTTAAGTAGTTCTATTGCGCTTTATTTACATACGACACTTTCAAAATGTTCCTATATGTAATATTTCGAATGTGGAAATAACATTTTACATTTGTTCATTTTTTTAATTTGCACACGTTTTATGGACACCAACAACCCATCTGGGGAACGAAAACTTTGAAAGTTAGAAACACAGACAGTAGGACTTTGATTGGCTTAAAACGCATCTCAAAATCTTGTCATTATATTGAAGAAAAAATACCAACACATTTTTTTCCTGAAGTAATCATCAGTCTATTTCCAAACGGCCATTTGCAAAAGACGTTTATAAATGTGGCTTCAACGTTTACATGTTTGGGAAATGACAGACCATCCTCGAAACCCCCGCCACCACAAACTTAAAACGTTGCTATTAATATATTATACTATTAAGTGGTCCATTTAATGATACATCAAAATTGTTAATAATATAAACAACAAATATTTATGTTTAAGCAGATTTTAGTATAATTGTATAATTAAATTCTATTAATTTTTTTCTTGTAATCGTAACATAAGGGGTTTTGCTAATTAATCATCGTGTTTATTCAAATCCAATGTGTTTACGCCGACCGTTTATGTATACGCTCAATGCTTTATGAGTTGGGAAAAGTTAAAGTTAAAGGTATATAAAATATTTGCATCATAATACAATCTTATGAAAATTATTACTTTAGATCATATTTCATAACACAGCCAGTGGATAACAGTATAATTGTATTTCCTAGAGGAAGCAACACGCTGTGGGAGCAGAGGTGTAGTACTAATACCTTACGACTATACATAGTGAAGTAGTTATCATCTAATTTACAGATTTTCATTTGACTTGCATACCACACATAAGTATTTCCTTTGTGTTGGCTGTTCTTATTTATCGTCAAGTGTTTGTATTTGAAAGATCTTTCGAAGCTTGACTTATTTTTCAAGTGACAAGTGTTATTTTCTTAGCAGCCGATAAAGGTGACACATATTTATGTTTTGTAGTTGTGATGCTTAAAAACGTACTTATAGTGTTATAAGTGTTAAACATATATGAAAAATCGCAGCAGATATAATTTAAAGCTAATGAGCCATTTCATTTCTGTATTTAAACGAGTTCAAGCGTTATATAAATCAGAATCTGAGTGCTCAATTTGAATGTCACGCTTTTCTTCATCAACTTCTGAAAGTGACATTTTATACATGTAATTATTCAAATTGTGTTATACACATTTCGAATATTTAAGATCAGTATTCACTAGTTATTTTATAGAATTTTTATACTTTTGAATCTTGACTACCTCATGTACGTTATTTACTGTAATCCCTAACTCAACAACCATGTAAAGTGATTGTCGTACTTGAAATAGGATTGAATCTTACTCGACTGCCTTACATGTGATATTTTAACTGAAATTTTTTGGAGGCTTTAATTATTATACGGCTACCTCTTTTTAAACAACATTTTATATAAAATTGTGCATCTGTTTTTATATTTGGATGTAATGTAAGAAGTAAACAAATCGTTTTATTCTATGTTTTCTTAATAAATCGTAAAATAAACACAACAGTCTTTGTTACATAATTTAAAGGCGACAATTGAATTAGAAGTGAGTACATAATGTTTACATGTATTAAATAACTAAGGGGAAATGGTGTGTACAATGAGGTCCAGTCTTTAGCCTGAAAGATGAAATAGATAATGCATATCAATTTCTTAGCCGCGAGTTAATTCAATATATTTCGGTTTTGTAATTTGATAAATGTTGATATGTTCGAAAATTGAAATTATTATAGATACTACAATTCTCAATTGTATATACCTAAATATGTATTATTTTAGTGTGTGCGAGTTTTACACAAAAAAAGAACATAAACTGCTATATAAAGTGTAAACTGTTTGCATAGTCATTTTAATAAACGTTTCTGGTGTATTGTAAAATATATTGGTTTTAATCCTACCTTTCTGTGGCATTTTTGATAGTATAGATAATATTTAAAGGTGAAGACACTGTTTTGACTCTAAACTGAATTCTTTAAAACAGATAGTAAGACGTATAAAAGAAAATACACATTGCTGTCGATTGCTGACTGGTGTCACGTTTTTGTTCTTTTTATAAAATCTTTTGTGAGGAAATGAAAATATATATAACAATAACAGTGAAGTAGCTAAATGAAGACTTAACTTTGTAGCGTATGTATACTCTCATTCCGATAATAAATAACTGAATTTACCAAATCACATACCCCTGAGAACCAGCGGATTTTATAAATTAACAGTGACCGCGTGTGTTTAGGACAGAATGCGATTATCATAATAGACCGACACCAGCTACCCTTCTATTGTTCGCTCCCCTGTTATTTCAACACCGATGACATTTTGTAATTTAAAACGCGATAACATTTAATAAAAATGCTAATCAGGTCGCTACGCTTCATTTTTTCTGGTCCTAGTAAAACAGTGTAGACCCAGTTAAAACATATAAGTGAACTTTAATAGGCATAGTATGATCAGGGACTAAACAGTTTGCAAGAACATCATAAGCAAATTAAATGAAATTTAAGAAATGGTGAGATAAAACTGAATGTATACCGTCTCGGTATACGCCCAGGTAAAACCACATTAACAAAGCGTTGTGTTATTTTGCATCATATACCTCTTTCTGGTTTATAAAGTAGTTTTAATGAAGCTTTTCTGTGTTAAAACTAAATCTAATAATGTGCCAATACGATCATATAAATGGCCTGTTTATAAAAAAAAATTGTTATGTTGATATTGTTTATTTCCTATAAATGCTTGTATACATATCATTTTTAACATTATTTTATCAAGGTAGTTTTTGGTAAAACTAACTCAACTTCACTTACTAGACTATTTTACCAGCCAGTTATGACTTGTTCGCTCACGCAACGCTGCCCATACTTTTGTTGCTAACGTTTCGTTTCATAACTTATCACTAAGATCCATCGAAACGGACCAGCAATTCTAATCAACAACAGTTTTAAACATACCAATCTTGCATGTAAGATTAATTTTTAAACATTGTGAGGTGAGTGTGTTTCAGATTCATATTTGTAATAATCACAGCTATGGTTCTGTATTATACAACCATTTATGCTTTGATGGTATTTTCTTTCATACATAACAAAGCACAAGTTACAACAAAAACATATACATAGACAGATGCATAAACTTTATCCCGGTAGTGACATTAAATAATTTCTATTGCTTCTATCATATTACATTTTTGTTATCCAGACATTCTTTTCTCTGCGCATTCGTTTTGCGCATTCCTGTTAAATTAAATTTAAACTTACAATCTTTATTGTTCGTGAATAGCTCTAACTTTAGACATGAGGCAAGTTACCTTTTGATAACGCATATGTAATCTGATATTAAAAATACATTGGTAGATTAGGCTGTAATAATGTTACCAAATGATACCTATTAACAGTGATTAATGACCTAGACCACCCAAACCTTTTAAAAGTAAAAAATGCCGCGTCACCAAGATTAAATGTAAAAGATTTTTTTTTTTAATTCTGAACAGTACAATCTGTGTTTTAAATTGCTTTTTTTCTTTTTTAATTAGCTTGTTCAAATAGCATGTACAATCTGGAAGTTATGATTTACATTGTTGTTGTTTTTGTGTGTGTGTTGTTTTTTTACCTTGCTCAAATAGCATGTACATATATCTGTGATTTACCTGTTGTTGTTGTTTTTCTCTTGCTCCAATAGCATGAACAATCTGGGATTTACATCTTTTTTTTTCTTTATGAATATTTTTTATAAATTTTCATTTAATCTACACAATTACATGGTTTTTAAAGCATTCTACATCATCCAAGAGTTATTTAAACATTCTACCTCATCAAAGAGTTTTTAAAGCATTATAGATCATCCAAGAGTTAATAAAACATTTTACCTCATCAAAGAGTTTTTAAAACATCTGAGCAGTACAATCTGTGTTTTAAATTGCTTTTTTTTTCTTTTTTTAATTATCTTGCTCAAATAGCATGTACATATATCTGTTATTTACCTGTTGTTGTTTTTTTCTTGCTCCAATAGCATGTACAATCTGTGATTCACATATTTTTTTATTATTATTATTGTATGTTTCTGTATTACATTTGTTTTCTATGTTTCATTAGAATTAGAATATGTTAAACTGATGCTTATGATTTAGCGATTAAGTAACCATCACTAATCAATGCCAACAAATAACAACAAAAAATGTGAAGTTGTACAAATTTTATATACTTTTTATGTATACAATATAAATTTGATATATTCTATTTTATTCTATTCTATTAGATTATATGAAGAAGGACAACTGGTTTGGACGTCTGAAAAGAAAAAAAGAGTACAACATGAACTTTAATCTATTTCATTCTATTTACATCTAATTGCTGAAGATTTGAGTAAACAAACAGTCTTTTTACTTGTTGAAACTTTCATTTAACAATAGTAGATGATTAAATAATTACAATGTTTACTTATGTTATTGCAAGTAGTCCTATATCAATACCAAACTGTTGTATATTTTTTTTAATCTTGTTACATCCCTTACGTTTTTTTTAACTATTTACTTACAGTATGAAGGTTATATGATTTTTTGGTAATAAATATCCTTTCTTTTGCATGTGTAATCAGTGTATAAGTAAAAGAAATAAGTATTATAATTAACATTTCATTTATTCATGGAAATTTAATAATATTTACATGAAAATTGAAAAAAAAAGGTACATGATGCCTGTGATGGGGCCCTTGGGATGAATCAGCAATTGCCTGTCCTGCAAAAAGAAAGAGATTTTAAACATGTGGATATTATTGTTATGAAGAAATAGTTTTTATTTTTATCCTTGAACATGAGTAATGAAAACAGGTTACAGTAAATATTTTGTATAGCTAATTGTATAGATTTATTTATTTAATGTCCATTTTATTCATGTTTCATCCCTGAGTAATTAGTTATAACAATCACATCAGGGGTTTAATTAATAATACTTAGACAAATTTTATGAAACAAAGTTACTTTTTCCAACACCGCTAAAACATTACAAAATAAAAACAATGGAATTTGTTGTGAAAAATTGACCTTACAGCTACAATACCACCACACACACACACAATAATAGAGGACACAGGTAAATAAGATAAACCATATTTAACTTAACCTCTTTACCCGATTCCATGACAGCAACCGATCGCTGTTATCATCATTATCATCATCATAATCATTTCCCTCCTCCCGCTGCGAGGGATTGTTTGTATCCTCCTCTGTCTTCTCCTCCTCTGTATGCTCATCCTCGGTCTCGTTCTCCTCAGCATATAAATTATTGGCTGAGGAAGAACTGCAGAATCCTGGTCTTTGCAACAGAATTTCGACATTTGAGACCGAGGTCCATAGATCTTCTACGACTCTCATTTTCCTTTTAAGTCCTGCTATGCAGCGCTCATAATCAATTCGAGTAACGACATCAGCATCGTCGTTGTAGATTGTGGCTCTGGAAGGCTGTCGTAGTATTACGCGCTCACGCCTAAGCTCCTGGCGGAGCGTGTAGTGTAGATCATCTACCACCATCAAGTGATGTCTTACCAATACCTCTTGTATCCTCAATGAAGTGTTAAGGCACGAAATGAAGCTACTAGTGTTTAAGTTGAAGTTCATTTTTGTAGTGTTGTCTTGAAAATCAGAAGCAAGAATGGACTTGTCACATACCAAGGCTCCCTCTTATAGCTTGGTTTAAATTAATAGTTTCTTTGATGCTCCATTTATTTTTTATAATTGCTAAATCTTATCACCGGACCTAGGTCGTGACATTATTTATTAATTTGACACACTGTGTGTGAACTCGGGTGAAAAAGTAAAAACACCTGTAGCAAATTTATACCATCATGAAGTAATTGAAAAAGAAATAGAAGTGATTTTGATGAGAAAATAGTTTGATTTTAAGATTATAAACGGTATAATAAAATCCCTCGCGGCTCAGTTCGACTTTAGTAGGCCGCATCTGTTCTGGCCAGGTCTTAAAGGTTGATAAACGGTTATCGTACATAACGTACTCTCCCTGTGCACATGTATCTCGAATAAAACTATGTAATTCCATCTTGAAATTAAAAAAGAATAGCGTTGTGTACGTATAAATATATATAACGGTTTTAAAATATAGTGTAGATCTGGACCAAACATTTTATTAATACAAAAGGAACATTACGCTTATACCCACGCAGCGTGAAAAGGGAGACTACATCAATACCACTGTGAGACTACCCACACTGTAGGAGTTATCATCCTCCGGAGGCATATTTGCCCCCCAATGCAGTTTTTCCTCCGGAGGCATATTTGCCCCCCAATGCAGTTTTTCCTCAGGAGGCATATTTGCCCCCCAATTTTACCCTACTCATGACGTATAAAATGAAACATACACTTAAGTGACATGTTACACAAGAAGAACTCTTACATGATGTATAAAATGAAACATACACTTAAGTGACACGTTACACAAGAAGAACTCTTACATGATGTAAAAAATTAAACATACACTTAAGTGACACGTTACACAAGAAGAACTCTTACATGATGTAAAAAATGAAACTTACACTTAAGTGACACGTTCCCCAAGAAGAACTTTTGCACGATGAATAAAATGAAATATACAGATTTGTTTAAGTGAAATTTTACACAAGAAAAACTTAATGGCATTGGTAGTGCAAGTTGTTGATTTCGATTCGTAGATAATTTTTATATTACTGTTTCAAAATAATTAATAATCAATTAACAGGTTTACCAAGATATGTGAAATTATTTATTTAAAAATGGTGGTAATAATTCTAAAGCCAGACCATGAGTAGTGTCAATCGGAACTCCTCGGGTAATTCCATTATCGGAACAATCATCGTGATGATTTGTGAATTATCCGAGGTGTTCCTATTGGGGTAGTGTCTGCAAATTGTAGTAATTAGCTGTAGTATTTCCTTCCTTAGTTCCTTAGCATGAGAAGTTTATTTTGAAATAAAAAATATATACACTACAAGCACATATTGTATAATCACTTTTTCCTAATTTTTCATAGCGGACAAAATCCCTTCGGACCCCGCTTACCTCCCCACCAGCACCCCTTTGACCGCTTTGAAAAATGTACGGGAAATTTGTCCGCCAATACAAAAACGACCGGAGGGGAATTTGTCCGAAGGGATTTTGTCAGTTCACTGTTTATACAGTGATTTGACAAAATAGCCATGATGAGTAAGATATGTTGAATTTGAATATATAAAATGGTCAACCTGCTGAGAAATTCTGTTTTTTGTTGCCCTCCATGCGTGTAAAAAGTAAGGCATAACACCAAAGTTGCCATTAGAAAAAAATGTATTTCCTATCCGAGCGACGCTGCACAGTTAGCTATTTTTAAACTAAAAAGCAATAACACGTGATCGGTTACTTTAAAGGTGGTATCCTACAGAATGGTCCAAATAAAAATTTCTCCAATAAGTCGTTAATAACTAAAAAGGTCATGCAAAAATATTTTCATTAAACAGCCAATTAAAATTATTGTTACCTGAAAAGGTCCTGCAAAATACTGTTCATTGGTGCCAAACTCATTCTTAAGTTCAAATAAAGACAGTTCTGAACACTGCCGATATTGTTAGACAGTACAAATTGCGATAAAAACGCTCTAAAAGTTCAATCATTCCAAATCTACAAATAAGCACGATAGTAATCTCTGCTAAAAATAGATACCAACGTCAGAGCGGATTGCCCGGATGACGATATAACGTTATCGCAAAATAGAGTTGTCACGTGGTTTTCCTAGTTAAAAATAGATATCCCTGCAACGTGGCTCCGATAGGAAATACCTGTTTGCAATGAGGAGTGGTGTTTTATCTTTCACTGTTCACACTGATCTAGGGCATCCATGAGCAGCATTTTGCAAGATCTTTTCAGGTAACAATGACTTATTTGGTAATTTGATAAAAAAATATTTTGGTCCAAACTGTCTGATGTCACCCTAAACATAACAAATAATAAATACAAACGTAAATATCTTTCTAGGTAGAAGCACATGCGCACCGGGTATTCAGCTGGAATTCTTAGTTTGATGTACTGTTTACTCTTTTGTGACTTTTAGCTAAATGATAGATGCAATTAAGGCTAATTTATTTAGAAAAGTAACTTTATAAAAGTGTACAGATTTTAAATGGTAATTAAGTTAATTTTGCTTGAGCTGTCATATGTTTACAAATACATATGTCTTGTTGTAGAACGGGATTTCCCGATAAAGGTTATTTAAAAAAATGACAAGTCCTAAATTTTAGTTAATGAAGAAGTCAATACAAAGGTCTAAATGAAATTCACATAGCAGTTTATATCACAATGAAAACTTGTTTTATATAACATTCTAAATAATATTATAGTGAAGAACACGTTATATTGGTGCTGCTCTTTAAGAGCGGTGACTCTCAGGGTGATATGTACGCAAAGCCTGTGGGGTTCGGAGGCAGACTCCACCCCCGGGAAATGTTTCCTGATAGAGCATGGTGGGTTCTTGTGTGATTATTGTATACAGATATTACTAGATTTTACGTAAAATATAATATGTGATCGTCCTGAGGACGAAATTGTCTGAGACGTTCTGATTCGAAGTATAAAGGTACATAACATGCACCATACCTGGAGCTACAGAAAAGTTGCTAAATCGATTTAGCAATTTTACATATTTTTCATGGTGCAAATAGCGTTACTAGTATTTTGCAAAAAAGATAGACCATATCCCTACTTGTGTAAGATTTTTATTGTAGATTAAATTGTTTTATGCGTTCATTCTTTGAGCAAATTGTGTACGCAGCTGCGTACATGCAAATACGCGCTTGACTCTTGTGGAATGCATCTTTTTACGGGGAGAACAGTTTAGTGGAAAAAAATAACAACTTGAAATTACAGCTGTTCTGTGAGACCGTTTTCAGAGAAAAGAACCGGGTATTGCATTTTTAACAGTGTAGCTTGCAACAATAAAGTGTAGCTTGCAATTATGAAAGAGTAGCAGACGTTCATAGGAATTCGCAAGTGTTTGGCGAGGTCTTGTTTAACAAAGGAAACTGCGTATGCCGATATTAGTAATTCAGCTTGTAATTAAAGAAGTAACAGACAACAAGTAAGAAGGTAAAGCAAAAGAAAGTCTAGTTCCCATCAAATTTAAGGGTCGTTATTTTAAAATATTTATGTAAAATCCACAATTAAAGATTGTGTTTAGTTCCTAGAATAGTAATCTTCTTGCTTAAAGCGCATTCTCCCTGCGGCGCATTGGATGTCTCACATCCGTCTTTTTTTTCTTGTAACATTTCCAGAACGGAACTCACAGCGAAGATCGCATGGGAAATACTCGTCTCGTATCTCTGTCGATGGAAGAACCCGAAAACGAACATGCCATTCATGTTGAAATTCTTCTTAGCCGCACATTCCTTCGAGTCTAGGTCGCGGAGAAAACCTTTACGTCATAAGGTCTTTCAGCTGACTTGCGGTACTATGGTGGTTCTATCCAGACATTGTGCTGTGTCTTTAAAATAGGAAAGCTGGTACTGTTGGCGCCGCTCTTGGAATGCATTTTTATAGGGACGATAGTGAAGCAGTCAATAACACGAAGTTGGAATCGGAACTCCTCGGGTAAATCAGCCCTCGGATGTATCTGGTGCAATGATACTTACAGAAATCACGATCTTTTTGTTCGCCGGAAGTCGGAAGAATATGCTTTTTTATATGTAGTTTGCACAAAACATAAACAATGGCGACGTTTGAGAGATGTGTCTTTGCTGCACTGGGTAAATTAAATTTGAATGATTTAAATTTGAAGCAGCCACAAAGTGAAGTTTTACAGGCATCGTACTATAGTGAGCTGTCACCCGAGCTGCCGTCTTTGTTTTGACGTCTGTCACAAAAGAAGTCCTATTTAGGGAAATGGCCGAGGAAATCCGACTACCTACATATATCCGAGGGATGATTCGTGAATTACCCGAGGTGTTCCGATTGGAAGTTGGGGGGTGTTCCGTGAGACGCATTTCAGAGAAAAGAACCAAGTGTTACCTTTTTTTAACAGGGTAGCTTGCAACAACAAAGTGTAGCTTGCAATTATAAAAAAGCAGCATAAAAACGTAGCCGTTTGGCGAAGTTTTGTTTGACAAAAGGACCCGAGTATGCCGATGTAAGAAATGCAGCTTATAATACAGATGTAGCAGAGACAAGGAATATAGCATTACATTTGCACTACCTTAAACCTAGTATTCGGGTTATTTAATTCTGAAACTAACGTTTGAAAAGAAGTGTATTCGTAAAGATGTCTCTATGAGGCGCTAGGTGTCGCCAAATTCTTTCTCTGCAATTCGTGTTATTGATTTTAAATATCCTTACAGAATGTTTAAACAAAGTATACGTAGTGGTAGAGTCGCTGACTTGTATCCGCTGGCAGCTTAGCTTCTCATCGCGTGAGTTCGAACCCAGTTCGCCGCAAGAGACTTAATGTGGGAAGGTCTTCAAGCCGGCTGTTCTACCCAGACACTTGTCTGCGGGTCTTCCTCCACCGTCATGATTATAATTGGTCGCTGTGGTGTAGTTCTAAAACAAAACAAAACTAAACTAAATATAAACTCATATGTATTTTGTTGTACGAAGATTTTATTAAGGCTAACATGCAATACTGTACAATATACTTCACAGGACCAACATATACAATATATACAATACATATCCAGAAATGAGATAACTCTATGCACAATGACACGTTAGAGTAATCTCCCTTAAAAAATATATTTCCTGTAAATGTGCATAAACTCTTATACTATTGGCTCGTGTATGTAAGTCAATCCATGTAACTGCAGCTCACGACAAACTAACCCCCACTAAATACTCGATTATATACGGTGTGCAGATAAACCACAGATTATCCCAAGAGATTAAGTTAATCCCGCAAATCCATGCTGTCATTGTAGGCCCCGACAGTTGTTGTCCTGTTACAAAACATAATATCCAGCTAGCTGAATTAATGATTTTGAATTATCGAGATTTATCTTACGTGGCTATGTTAGGGCCTCAAGTTCGATCATTATTCTTAAAGTACTTGATCCCTTACTAATTATCACAGATTAACACCTTAAGTAAAATTCATTTGATAGAGTATATATTTCACCTGCTGTGTATGTTGTATATGTGTGATTTTCTAAGATGGATATAAGTTTGGTACTGTATCTATAATATCTTTTTGAAGGTGGACATAAAATGAAGGAATAATTTTAACGAAAATTGTGCATTAACGTTTGCATAAAGAGGTGAGAGTTAATTTAAGGATTGGTTTTGTATCATTGTTTCAAAACTTAGCAACTGACCAACATTGACCTTGTTGACAGTTGTCCGGTAAGGAAGCTCTTGCGCTACAGAGCCCCTCTGTGACCTAGACAAATATATGAAGAATATAGCATTTTAATTCTTATTTTTTAATATACCTTGATATGTTTAAGTTTCAATTTTACATTAGTGTAATGTTATTAGTAGTTACAGTATTTGCATTTTAGCAATAAACGCCAAGAAATCGACAAAGTTCCTCCCAATCTAGCAAAAGCATAATCTCTGTTTATCAATTTGATTATTTTAGTTGGTATCTTTTTTAAGCATGAACAGCACACTTTTAATTAAGAATTAAGAAAACCACGTGACCTCTAACTTTCGAGATCAAATCATATTATTTATAGTGTTCCAAATAATGAATATTTAGAGCGATTTATTTTATGGTTTTAACTGTCTAATGTTTGAGGCAGTGCTTAAGAAGCCTAAACAGAAACAACAAAAACAACAACAAAAACAACTTGACACTGCAACACTTTTAAAAACTTGATATGGATCACAAAATTGGTTTGTATACATCCATATGGTCGTATTACAG
This sequence comes from Sinonovacula constricta, assembly GCA_007844125.1. NCBI lineage: Eukaryota > Metazoa > Mollusca > Bivalvia > Cardiida > Solecurtidae > Sinonovacula > Sinonovacula constricta. The sequence continues at coordinate 48,237,353 of CM017566.1, forward strand.
CATATCACGTGTCGTCTGTCCGTTCGTCCGTCCGTCCGTCTGTTGCTAACATCCTTCGTAAATTAAGAATAATGTCTAAGACATATTTAACAGTGGAATTCAAAATTATTGGCAATTTGTTAAAAAAATACCTTAACATGTGTTTAAAATTGAACGATGTTGCGAATGACGTACATTAAAAAAAATATTTAATGCAGAGAGCGATTTGAAAGATATTAAGTAATATGGCAATCTGTAAAATACATCCTTAAGGGATTTCAAAGTTAAAGCAAGTCTGTCCCTTTATATATAGAGGATCGGACACGAGTTGTCATTTTGTACAAATATTTATTAAAAGAGCTCAGGAAAAGTAACAGTCAGAGAGCCTATGGCCAGCTTAATAAAAAAAATCCTGGACGTGTTTTATAAATGTTTGTATTAAATGACAGCGAGTGTCAGATTCTTTTTGTTACATGATTTTAGTCGCCAATGTACGATTTTACCAAATGTTAACAACAATACTTGGTGAAATAGTGGTATGAGACGATCTGCATATGATGACATCGATGACGTCATCAATAAAAAGTTGTATTACACTAGTGTAATATAAGAAAATATGTGATGGGTGTATTGAATGGAAAATGAGGAGAATCATGTGATAAATATAGGTAATGGCATAGTCGAAATTAAGTACAATCTATAAGATACATCTTAATGGTATAAACTAATTAAAGTCATTTGAAATCCAAACTGTAAAGCATAAACTATAATATTAATGCATATAAAAATCTTAATTCAGTGATAATGATAAATGTATACATAAACTGTACAGAGCAAAATTTAAAATACTTCTTGGTTCTAAAGCTAAAAGAGAGTATTCTTTGCAGAATATATTAAAGACTTAGTCATCAAAGGAAATACTAAATAACACATTCATGATTAAGAAAAATGAACATTATTGCACTCTGTTATGACTTTAAGTAAAGTCTTTCGTCCATATTTCAGATTCGGACGATAAGCAATCAATATGGCGACCAAGGCAGCGACCATTTTAAACGCTGTGAAAAACATCAGCCTGCCGGACTTCGTGCAGGATGAGGTAACACTGACTATAGTTTAACGTTAAAAAAACACAAAACAACAACAACAACAACAAACACTAACAACAACAACAACAACAACAACAAACAACAACAACAAAAACACAAACAAAAAACACACACAAAAGTCTGGGTCAAAACAAAGTTCGATTTATACTTTTATAATTCCATTTCTTGTGGATAGTTTCATATACTAAACTTTATACACGAAATATTCTTAATGAATAATTTGTTTATTGTCCAACATCATCGAAATGGAAATAAGTACCACTTTATGTTTATTTTTTTCCATAGAAAGTGCTTGTAGGCATGCTGTCGTGTGATTTTACCACAGAAAGCACAAGTCGCGCTGTTAACACACTCGGAATACTGGGTTCTTTTCGTTGAAAAAGGATTTCGCCAAACAGCTGCGAATTTATGTAATTGCCTGCTGCATTATAAACCAGAGCTCGAGTTTTCCTATAAATTAAGTACACGTACATAAACAAAATGGAGTTATCAAAATGCATCGAGACATAAGTGGATAATCTCCCCTTATTAATCTCTTAATTCAAGAAACTCCTTTTACTTGGATTACTCTGTTTTTATGCATGTACACTTTGGGGTGTATGTTGACATTTATACTTGCATTGTGATACTCAGATCTGACATCCTCGATAAAAAAGTAAATTTTCTTGTTTAAATTACATATCCTAATATGCATTTTGTAATGGATTTTAAGCTTATATTAATCAAAAGTAAGAAATTTTACTGTTTATATTTGTACCATTTTTAAAAGAGCAGACGATAAAGTCAATGTAGACCAATTAAATGGTACTACCTACTACTTGGACTACCTCATATATGATCAAACAAGGGAGACAATTTTCATTTCAAAAATATTTCGCATTTAACATGTAAAGAGCCTCTACCCTTCGAGCCTATGACCTCTCGTTATAGTCTGTTATTTCGTTTGTCTATCAAACCAAATAAAAATACTTTGCTTTTTTGTCAGGTTTACAGAACGGTAAAAAGTCTTGGATGTTTACCATGGAAGGGAAACAACCAGGTAAATGTATATATGCTTGTCTTGTACGAGTTATTTCCCTTGCACATTGTATAATTATACCTACATAATTAACGTATTTACATGCAACAACCCTTCGGACGAGATTCGTGCCCAACTAGTGTAACGGTCACAGTGGTGGACATATAAGCCTCTTCAAACCAGCTTATCTGGTGTGTTAAATCGGTTAAGCAACGGTTACTGTGACTGGTGTAAGGATGGGTGACCGTTGGAGAGTGCCGGCCTGCGTTACATTGGTGGCAGCGGCGTTCAAGAATCAATTATCGGACCATGGAACTTTCAAATCAAATAAATGAAAAGATCCTTCGAAATGCAGTTAATAGATGCCCTGTATCCATGTTAAACATGAAGCCCCACGTGTCAAAACAAAAGTGTGTTTCCTAGCCGTGCTGTACAGTTAGCTATTTATTAAATTAAAATCACGTGAACACTTACTTTTGAGATCACGTTGCATGACCATTCGGATAATCAGCTCTGACGGCGATATCTATTTTTAGCTGAATTCCCCCCTCGTGCTTGTTTATAGATGTATAATGGACATTTCAAGCGATATATTTCAAGACTTGTACTATCAAACTATTCAAGTAATGTTATAAAAAGCTTTGACTCAACCTTAAGTGTGGATAGTTTCCACACCAGTGAAGACCCCTTATGTTAGCAGCCATCTTTGATGGCAACTTCAAGGGATTTTCAGATAAATTGTATAGAAGCGTAAATTTTATTTTCTTATAATTTCTTCATTTATGATCCAAAAATTAAAAGCTACACACCATTGGAAAGATCTTGACATTCATATTTTTTAAAATACAATGTTTCTAAAATTGATGAATGCACAAAGAATTAATACACAGAAATTAATAAAATTATTGTCTCATCCTTAAACAAATTGAACAGTGTATCTGTTTTAGTTGTATTTTTTTTACCTTTTAAACTATCGAAATATAGTTTGGATATTTAAAATAATTAATAAAAGCTGTTAAATTTGATATAAAATCCTGTAAAATAGATTGAAAAATAAATACACAGTGGCGAGTTTAATACAGCACATATTTCCTGATTTCAGCCTGCATTAGCTTCTGTCTTTAAAGATGGCTGCCTTAAACTGTCTTATCAGTGCCTTTGACATCACATGGAAACTATCTATATTCGTCAAACTCCCTTAGAACACAGTGTCAGGGTGTTGTTACATGTATAAAATATAGTAAAGCTGACGTATACAATCTTTAAACTCAAAAATATACGCGTGATTTTTTTTTATTTAAAAACATCCCGAAATAAGTTTTATCTGAATAAAACTTAACATAAATTACATAATAAAATAAATACTTAACTAAATAAGGACTCTGCCCTTTGACGTAAATTTTTATTTTATCTTACTTTTGAAAAAAAGACGCCATAAAGTCTTTATTTTACCTTTGAAGTACTTTTAGCAAAAGGTCACCACAATTTAATATTTAAACCCATCATCGGCCTATAGAATTCTTTCGGGTGTAAATTCCGGAAAACAAATATCCCGGAAAAAATAAAACCGGGACAAAAATCAAGGTCCCGGTTCCGCAGCGGGCTTCATTCAGGTAAACAACTGTTGTGTCATTTACATTTAAAACTTTTGGAATTCGCCTTTTGGGCCTTGGTCTCCTTTTGTCTAGTGGGTATTATTTACTGATGTGGCACATTAAAATGGTTTAGAAATTTCATTTAAATGTGCATAGCTTTCACGCTATGTACGCACAAAAGAAACGAAAAGAAAAGGTTTACCGTGTCCCGTTACCCACAAATCAATACAACAAAAGTCTTCATTGCCCGTCCCTCCCGAAGTAAAAGAAAAGACACCAGATAAGAAGACAGAATTGTGAGTTATCATCATTTGTTTATCTGGAATAAATGAGTGGTGTTACAAACGGTGTTGTTGACGTCGAGAGGAAAATCGTAACACGTACGTGTTGTATATCATTACAAATCAGCATTTGGATATAAGCGTATATGTTAAATAGTGTTGTATTCGAGTGTTACTCTAGTTTTGGTGGATTATAAGATTCGTGGAGCTAGTGAACCGAACGTGCAAAACATAGTAAAAGAAACCTGGATATATATATAATGGTGTAATTAAGTGGTTGAGATGTATGTCGCTTTCAGCTAAATTTTTATTTTCTCTAGATTTTCGCGAGGACGGTTTAAAAAAACTGTATTCCGTTGGTTGTATATGTATGTCGCTTTCAGCCAAATTTATATTTTCTCTAGAGTGGCGTGAGAAAAGTTTATAAAACTTTATTCCGTTGGTTATTTATGTACGTCGCTTTCTGCTAAATTTATATTTTCTCTAGAATGGTGTGAGGTTGGTTTAAAAAAATGTATTCCGTTGGCTGTATATGTACGTCGCTGTCTGCTAAATATACATTTTCTCTAAAATGGTGTGAGAAAAGTAAAAAACAAAAACAACAAAAAAGCAAAACGCAAATATATTCCTTTGATTATTTATTTATGTATGTCTCAATCTGTGGTATTATAATATATTATATCATAATTTACATTTTCTCTAAAATGGTGTGAGAAAAGTAAAACAACAACAACAACAACAACAACAAAAAACAAACAACAAACAACAACAACAAACAGAACACAACTATATTCCGTTGATTATTTATTTATGTATGTCTCAATCTGTTATAATATATTATTAAAATCTATATTTCCTCTAGAATGGCCGGAGAAAGGTCTAAAACTGTATTCCTTCGATTATAATAAAAAGGATGTCAGTTTAAAAGTAAGAGTTGTCAAGAAGTGTAATATATATCAACCAGACAATAACATGTTTCTTTTAATTATTATTTTAATAGACACGAACATAACACAAACCATCATTAATATTCATTCGTGTGCCGATTTGTTTAAACTCATGATGAGATCAGAAGGAACCGTTAATTAATTTAATTAATTTTTCAACAGACAACGTGCTCGTTGAGGTTTAAATAAATAATTCCTAAATATGCCATTTATCAAAATCTTAGAATTTTATTTGTGTTTTTTTCTTTTTTGATTTTGTTGTGGTTTTTGTTGTTTCTTTTATTGCGTTTTGTTGTTGCTGCTGCTACTGCTGTTGTCGTTTTTCAAGCGAACCACTGCTAGATCTGCAAGTCTGAACAGTATCAATTTCCGGTTTTCATGTTTGTTGCCTTTCAGGGGCGTGCCTAGGCGACCTTTGAGTATACGCACTTTGCCCGGTTGGGGGGGGGGGGGGGGGGGGGGGGGGGGGAGAAGAAACTCTGTCACAGTACAACGAGCAGGAAGGGACAGAAATACGTCAGGTAGAATTGCAGAAGTATTTGTAGAATTTGGAAAAGGGTTAAAGAACTCTAATTTAAAAAATGAAACAGCTAACAACAAGTGTCAAACACAGGTTATGTGCGAATTTTATTTGCTTTTTGACTTTTTTATTTTTTTAATTTTTGGAAGGAACTGTACGCACGTGCGTAAGTGCGTAAGCCCAGGCACGCCCCTGCCTTTTCGTAAGTAAGAAATGCGATCAGAAAAAGGCTGTAGTCTAGAGATTTTAATAAAAGGATAACCAAGATTGTAAAATATACTCCAACATAGGTAAGGTTTAGGATGGATAAGCCGGCATTTTTGCCGATACTGTGCAGCGACATTTCTTTCATTATAGCACAGGGACACTTATGAGGTGCCCAGGGGCACTTATGAGATGCCCAGGGGCACTTATGAGATGCCCAGGGACTGAACCCGACCGGTCCATTATACTGACACCGACGAGTCAAGCGTAATTAGCCCCGAGCGTTAGAAGGGACGCCACGACTACCAACTTAAAAGTCTTTGGTTTGACCCGGCACGGGTTCGAACCCACGACCTCCCGATCCGCAAGCCGACGCTCTACCACCTGAGCTATTGCAGCCGGTGTATGATGGGTGTCCTGAATATAAGTTTAACATGTAAGATATTGTACAAAGTAGCTCGTGAAAACTTTATGGCAATGTGGCAAGATAAGTTAATTCATTTACATATAACTACTGAATTGGAAAAGAAGATTTTTGTTTTTATTTATTCTATTTAAATCTTTCTCCGTGTAAGATAGTTAATTGTACATTTTATAATAATTACAATTTCATTTTTTATGTTGGCTGTGTGTTAGAGTGTAAGGAGAAGTTAACTCTAAATTCAAAGACTTCTTTGTCACTTTCTTCTCGTCTCATCTCAACCACAATCTAAAAACGAAACAAGGTTTAATAATAGAGGATTTCGGAGAGTGAAAGCGTGAAAGGAAAGAAAGTAAATAAGAGCAATACAAGAATAATAATAGATGGTTGAGTCTAGAGAAGGAGAAATAGAAAATGATAGAAAATAGATATTGAAAACAAACAAACGAGAGAAGAAATTGAGACAAACAAAAAAGTCACCAGAAAGGTGAGAGGATACTTATTTTATAGAAAATATTTAATAGAAAAAGAGCGAGAAAAAATAGAATGAAAGAGAGAGAGAAAAAAAAAGAGAGAGAGCGAGAGAGAGAGGGATATAGGGATTAAGGGAAAGATGTGAAGAGAGAACAAAGAGATGAGGAGATGTAGCAGGAAAGAAACAGATGGAGATAATTACAGAGGGGGACAAAGAGACTGAGAGAGAGAGAGAGAGAGAGAGAGAGAGAGAGAGAGAGAGAGACAGGTGCGACAGGAAGGAGACGAATAGAGAAAAATGGAGATTTGGAGAGGAAGATGTAAACACACAGATGGAGATAATGACGGAGAGAGACAAAGAGACAAAGACTAGAACAGAGAGGGGGGAATCATAGCGTTATTTGCGTTGAGTGACAACAATGGCGATATAAATACATATTTGAGAATATAAACTTGTCAAGAAAATGTAGCAAAAAATTGTCTGAACTTTTCATAAAACAACATATTAACAAATAATTGTGTATAGATTTACATCAAAATATTATAAAGCTTTTATAATACAAACACAGCAATTATGTAATAAAAGCTATTATATGATAATAACTCTTAAGCTTTGCTATTCTGGCTGTAATTTTATTGAAACGCACGAATACAGCAATTAGGAAAAAAAAAGCTATTACATGATAATAGTACTAAAGCTTTGCTGTTTTGGCCGTTAATTTTGAGAATAAACAGACCTAAGTACACACGAAGTTTTTGTCTATTACCCCTAATCGCGTGGGTCCGAGTCCCGGTCGTGGCGAGAACTTTCATTTTGTTAGGTTTTCCAACTTACCTTCGGTGCGCCGGTGGTTCTACCCAGACAAGTCTTGGGCCTTCCTCCAATAATAATTACCTGGACGTCGCCAATACGACCACAACTGTGTTGGTGCGATGTAAAAGAAAAAAACACACCAAAATAAAAACAACCCACCCCCAAAACACGAACAAACAACAATCCATTGATTATCGCATATGCCTGAACAACACTGTTGATATGCAAATATACGCGATATATTAATGTTCATCTACACACTCTAATCAGGTATTAAAATCTATGAGGATATGTTGTAGTTTTTTTCCGAAGCCTTAATCCTTATTTCAGTCTATATGCTTTTTCATTACAGTCAATGATATTTATTTAACCAAATATGTAATTAACCAAAGAAAGCTTTTAAAGGAAAATACATACGAAACCTACTTTAAATTACGAGTGTACAATAGGTGTACAATAGGTGTATTTATGCCAATCAATGGCGCAGTTTACGTAAGTGCACAGGTGTTATATTTCTGCACTTTGTAATTAAGATTTGATCTTGGCTGTTGTTCACGTGTAAACACAATGGTAACCTGAAAACATTCGCTGATATAAATACCTGAGCTGATTTAAGGTACGTGGTTGTCTTTCTTGTTTTACGTACACCTGTTATCAAAAGAGGGAAAGTATTAATATTTTATATTTAGACAAAAGGACAGGAGGACGGCCGGACGGATTGACAGATTGACAAACAGGCAAGCGGACGAACAGACTGACAGACAGACAGGCTGGCGGACGGACGGACACGGACGGACAGACAGACAGGCAAGCTGGCGGACGGACGTGCACTGACGGACGAACGAACAGATAAACAGACAGGCAGGCTGGCGGACGGACACGGACAAACGGACGGACAAGCAGAAAGGCAGGTTGGCGGACGGACCGACACGGACGGTCGAACGGACGGACAAACAGACAGGCAGGCAGACGGACGGACGGGACGGACAGACGACAAACAGGCAGGCGGACGAACGGACGTGCAGACAGGCAGGCTGGGGGAGGGACCGACTCGCAGACAGGCAGGTGGACAGACAGACGGGTGGACGGACAGAAAAAAAGACAGGCAGGCAATTAAATTGACTGTATGTTTATAAAAGCATCATCATATTTTAACTTTGTACTTGACAATCGACAATTAGTCGGTGGTATACTATCTTTAAGTATGTTAACAAGCTAAGTATTACTTAGTAATTAAATTTATTTAATTAACTTCTCATTCCCATTCAAAATTTTCTTCCGGAAGCGCTAATGCATATATTTGATAAATTTATCTAAGATTTAATAACCCTTTTCTGATCTGCTTGATGGGGTCTGTTGGCAAGGAGAGATTTTGTTTTATTTGCCATACCTTGTACGTTTTGGTACATATATAGCAAGTCCATTGCAGGAGCGGATTTTTAAGATGTTGGGGTGGGGGCTAACTGAACGAGCACCAGAGGTGCTAGCCGTGCCAGAGATGTGAGAGGTATGCAGGCATACTCACAGAGAAAACCTTTGAAAAGTAGCAGCTAAATAGAGCCATTGTCTGCATTTTAGAAACTGCTAGATACTTTTCCATGATTCCAAACGGTTGATAGTTTTGATGACAAAGATATCATTTTTTTTCTTGGTGTGAGGGAAGACGTAAAATCGAGGGGGGGGGGGGGCATGCTCCCACAGGAAGGGTGTTGACACCAAGAAGCCAAATAGTGCCATTTCGCCATTTCCAACATTCCAGATTCTTGACAGACCTTCATAGAAAGTATGTTTTTAAACAAATTATTTGATTTCAAACGAGTTTGTCAGATATTTTGAGTGTAAATACGTGTTTTCTCTTCTTTTCTGTAGCACTGGGCATATATGTGACAAAACTACTACTAGTACCATACAAATGTTACACAACCTGAAATGTTATAAAAAAAAACCTTTATGGAAGTTTTTTTGACAATTTCAGCCCATAACCCCCCACCCCTCACAGACCGCCCTCAAGATCCGCCCATGTCCCTATGCCAAAACGACTGAGTCACCGACAGTTGGTTAAAGCCACTTTTTAATTTGTGTTATAAAATGCAAAACTTTGTTAAACCCCAACCATTATTGAAAGGAAATATTGCCTTTAATTACTAGATTATATTTGAATATGTTGTATTCAGGAGATTGTGTTGTTTTGAGTATTAGATAATCAAAGGCATAACGATGTTGTTGTTTTTTATCTATTATTATGCTGCTTCGAGTCCCCTTCGTTCCGAAACTTTGCTGTTGTGGGAGATCTCCGATTGACCAACGATCGTGGATATGTCCCTATTCTTTCTCCATGTAAAAATGGCATCCGACAATTTGTCTTTACCAAATACTTGTAATAACGTCTTACATTAGTTTGGTGGAATTTTAACATATTTTTTCCAGGGATGGATCCTGGGGCGGGGATGGGGGATACCCCCCCCCCCCTCCAACCAGGTAAAAGTGTAGAGTTGTGAAAACACATACATGTAAGCTTTTAAAGTAAATATTGTCTGTTGACTACTTAGGTCGAAGTTAGGGTCCCTTACTGTGTGTATATATAATCTCCTGAATCCGCCCCTGCCATGAATTTACGTCGACGAAAGTACACGTGAAGACGCTCCAATCGCTACCTTAGCTGTCAGATAGTACAAATCTTTTAATAAATCTCTTTTAATGTTCATTTTTCTAAATCTGTAAATAAGCACGGTGAGGGTTTCTGTTAAAAATAGATATCGACGTCAGAGCGGATTACCCGGATGGCGATATATGTAACCTCAAAAGAAGGAGGTCACGTGGTTACCTTTGTTTAATAATAGCTAACAGTGCAGCGGGACTCAGATCAAGGAAATACATATTTGTGATGGCGAGTGGGGTGTTGTTCTTCACTTTGTACATGGATGTAGGGCATCAATGGACAGAATTTCTCGGGACCTTTTTTTCTGGTTACAATTTATTTGTTTGAGGAACAAAACTTTGGTGACAACTGCCGGATACCAGCTTTAAAACAGCTGGATGCCGGTATATTGAGCTTAAATGGGACCCGGATCCGGGGGGAAGAGGGGGGGGGGGGCATAGGTGTGTGTGGGGGTGGGGTCGGGGTATGCGTTCCCCCACCAACATGGAAAAAGAGTAGAGTTATGAAAACACGTACATGTAAGCTTAAAAAAACACGTTTAAGTTTTTAAAATAAAATAAATTTTGTCTGTTGACTGCTTGGGTCGAAATTAGGGTTCCAAACTGTATATATGTCTCTAGTATTTACTGCGATAAAGTTGAATGGATCTTGATTCATACAACCCCACCCCCAATACCCCCACGTCCACCAAAGTTTTCTGGATTCGCCCCTGAATTTGGGGCACTGCGATGTTCTTCAAAAACAAACAGAACCCACTTATCATTTACCGATAAATTAAATACGCCAACTCTGTCCCGATATCGGGTCGGTTTTGGAGAGTGTTGTAATTTTACTAGGCGACGAGCATGCCATTCGATTTTATAGATCAAAAAGCTCACTGGTTTAAAAGACAGTTCAAGTTGGTTGTGAAGATATCGCTCAGCCGTCTGTCTCATGTTAATTAGGGACATGCTCTGTCTTAAAGGTAGGCGCCCCACCCCTGGATCATAATACCCAGTTCATTGTAATACATGTGTATGTACAAGAAAGAGCTCAGATGTGAGACATCCAAGGTGCCACAGAGAGCACGCGCTTTAAACAAAAATATGACTATTCTGGCAACTTAACATTCTCTGACACTGTCGATTCATTACATAAATATTTAAGAGTAACGAACCGTAACTCTGATGGGAACGAAACTATCTGCTACTTTGCTCCCTTCCTTGTTTTCTGCTACATCTGTAATTACAAGCCGCATTGTGAACATAGGCATACTCGGTTTCTTTTGCTAAGAAAATACGCCAAACAGCTGCGAATTCGTATTAATGCCTGCTAACTTATAAGTGCAATCTACACGTTATTGTTGCAAACTACACTGTTAAAAGCGGAATACTCGGTTCTTTTCTCTGAAAAAAGTATCACAGAACAGCAGCGCTTTTCTGTTATTACGCATATGACGATGACGATGCGGATGCCTCTGTGTGTTACGCTTATCGCCATATAGCAAGGCGATGACGCCGTAAGATCATCGGTGTTACGTATGCTGACATATTATAAATCGTTACTAATAATAGTAACATACAAGTAATTATTATTAACTGAGCTAAATAGGTCCCATATAAATATCAAGACACAGCCTTACAGATATAAATCTTATACATGTGCTCGCACACAATACACAGACCACAGATATGCCCGGGTAGAATAAACGGCGCTCTGCAGGTTAAAGGTCAATTGAAGATCATCTTCTAAGGACAAGAGTTTTGAAACGAACCCACTAGTTGAGTGATACAATCTTCAGACGATTTAAAATTTTGGAGATGCTGGTATATGGCATACAATGAGGTTTAATGTAAACTTTTTTATACACTTTATCCCTAATGAACTCAGCAGACGAAAATGAGTTTATACAAAAGAGATGTGATCATTAAATCGTCCATATGCGCGAGTTTCTTTGAGTGCCATCTTATCAGCACTTAGGAGAATTGTTTCAGGTAACAATAATTGACAGGATTTATTGAGACAGAAATGATCTGTCGGATGCCACGTTTACAGCCTCTTTAATTAGGTTACAGGTGTTAAAAAGATTCACGATAGTGTCATGGTTTATTGGATTTATCGTCCCATCAACAGTATTTTAGTTATCTGGAGACGGTGTCCACTTGAAGCAGATATAGTGCTGCCTTCACTATGTATAGCATGCAGTGAACACTTGGCATGATACCACACCCAGTCACATTATTATGACACCGGGCCAACCAGTCATGGAACTATCCTCATATATGCTTGAGCGTTAGCAAGGGAGCTATACCTCTACCATTTTAACGACTTTGGTTTGTCGCGGCCCGGGATCGAACCCGGGGCCTCCCGTACCTGGAGCCGACGCTCTATCGATTGCGCTACCAGTTCCGGTCGTGTCATGGTTTGTCTAGCGTGCATATTCCTGAATCAGGGATGGATCCAGGGGTGGGGGTGCATCCCCCCCCCCCCACACACACACACACCAACCAGAAAAGGCGTAGATTTGTGAGAACACATACATAAGCTTAAACAATACTAAGCTTTTAAAGTAAATTTTGTTTGCTGACAGGTCGAAGTTAGTGTCCCTTACTGTGTAAATATATCTAGTATTTACTGCCATAAAGTTGAATGAATTTTGATTCATACCCCACCACACCAAACTTTTCTGGATCCGCCCTTGCCATGAATTTATCATTTATTGGTCCAATTCACGTTGGTTTAACACGCGACCTTGTAAAACTCAAATTTGCACCTCAGCTCAGTATAATATTTAAATTATGTTGAAAAAAATCCCGCCATTTAAGAAACGGGGTCTCCCCCTTTAAACCCGAGGATTTTTTTTATACCGGTTTAAATCAAAGACACCGCCTCTTGAGAATACTCAATACGAATATCGGAAGATTTTTATGTACCTGTGTAATCGGATTGAACACTGGTATAACAGTCATTTTCTTATAATGTGACCTAATATTGAAGAGATAGTTTCAATTACTTCCGGGTGTCATTCGGAGTTTATTGTGTTTTCATGAACATTGAAATAGATAATAATTGAGCGCATGTATCAAAGATTTGGATTAATTTATAAAGATATTGACAAAATCGAGTGTTAGGTTCACCCTTTTTGTCTATTGTTTATTGGGAAAGAAATTCTTTCAGCTTTTATTAATTAACCATCGACTGTCCACTTTCTGAGTGGAACTGGTACTAAGAACTTCTTGTGTAGTGAATTCTTTGAGTATTGCGAAGTAAACAGCCTGGTTCAAGGACTTAAATATCAATAATAGCCAGTATTGCTATTGACATAGTTTTGACCTAGGTGCAAGAGCTCGTCTCGCTTCAAACTGAGACAATCCATCCAAGGTGGGAATAACCGACGTAGTATCAGTGACAGCAATACAGGCGATAAGAACTTGGTGATTTTCTCAACAGGGATGATACGGATTAAGTCTCTCTGTGTGTTTTCTTTGTATTGTTTAGTTTAAACATATTTATTCTCATATTTTACAATACATTTGCAGTACACAAACACAGGATATACATACTAGATAGAAGAAACTGGTAGAAAGTGTTATAGATGGCAGAACTCGCTGTGATAGATTTAATTTAATCGTGGTGTGACTAAACACAAAGGTTGATTATTAATGTTAGTAAAAAATCTTTCGTATTTTTATACGCACTATCATTTATTTGGATACAAGTTACTGTGTTGCTTTTAGCTTAACTTCTGTAAAACTTAGTGTGTGTTGTTTTTTTAAATTTAAGTTCATAAACGATAGAATGTGGATTTATATTTGCTTAATATTGGATTCAGTTACAAAATTGATTATCTAAGTGCAACTTGGGATTTATGTCAGCCTTACTTGAATACTATTTCAAAATCGTTTCTCCATGGAACACAATGGATTCTACACAGTAGAGTGTCTTCTTCGCCATATCTGGATTCAATAATGCAAAAGTAACCTCCGAACAACCGAACAGAAAAACAGAATTCAAGATGCCATTCTTTTCAGCGGTATGTTTCTTTATTTGTTGCTGTTTGAGAGTGACGTCAGGCAACGTTATATAATATACGTATGCACTGACGTCATATTACGTCACATTAAGCTTTGTATTAACGTGTCATACAGTATCAAAGTATTAAGAGGTCGACGTTAGACCGTAGGGAATTTTGTCTATATTATAACGCGTTTTCGTATGTTAAAATGTAATATGATAAAGATCGAGCGATTGACTGACTGACTAACTGACTGACTAGCGGACTGACTAGCTGACTGACTAGCTGACTAACTAGCTGACTGACTAGCTGACTAACTAGCTGACTGACTAGCTGACTGACTAGCTGACTGACTAGCTGACTGACTAGCTGACTGACTGACTAGCTGACTGACTAGCTGACTGACTAGCTGACTGACTAGCTGACTGACTAGCTGACTGACTAGCTGACTGACTAACTAGCTGACTGACTAGCTGACTGACTAGCTGACTGACTGACTAGCTGACTGACTAGCTGACTGACTAGCTGACTGACTAGCTGACTGACTAGCTGACTGACTAGCTGACTGACTAGCTGACTGACTAGCTGACTGACTAACTAGCTGACTGACTAGCTGACTGACTAGCTGACTGACTGACTAGCGGACTGACTAGCTGACTGACTGACTAGCTGACTGACTAGCTGACTGACTAGCTGACTGACTAGCTGACTGACTAGCTGACTGACTAGCTGACTGACTAGCTGACTGACTAGCTGACTGACTAGCTGACTGACTAACTAGCTGACTGACTAGCTGACTGACTAGCTGACTGACTGACTAGCTGACTGACTAGCTGACTGACTAGCTGACTGACTAGCTGACTGACTGACTAGCTGACTGACTAACTGACTGACTAGCTGACTGACTAGCTGACTGACTAGCTAACTGACTGGTTGATTGATTTAGCGAGTAAGTGAGTGAGTAAGTGCGGAAGTGAGTGTGTGAATGAGTGTACTCCTGAGTGAGTTTGGTAGTGAGTGAATGAATGAACGTGTGGGTAAGTGAGTGAGTGAGTAAGTAAATAAGTGCGTAAGTTAGTGAGTGAATGAGTGTACTGCTGAGTGAGTTTGGCAGAGAGTAAATGAGTGAGCATGTGGGTGAGTGAGTGAGTAAGTGAGTGAGTGAGCGAGTGAGTAAACAGTTAGGAACTTCAGGACTTTATTAGGAACTTCAATAAAAAACATTGAAAACCGTGCTGTGCTTATCGTATTACTTATTTGTATTGAATTCATACGCTTCCTTACTGCGTACAATCCAAACTTACATCTTTGTTTTAATATAGATAGATATTGTGAACGACTCAATTCTCCCGAATGAAAGTGATTATTGAGAGGGCATTTTCTTTATTAATAAGACTTAGAAGATAGTACAGCAAAACATCCTTAAATATTCCCTAGTACAGTAAAACCTCGCTAAATGACCACCCTATTAAGCAGGGCAACCCACTACGCGGGTCACCTTTTTCCAGAACCATTGTTTTCGTTATATATTTTAATGTCCCAAAACCTCGGAAAACGGGGCACCGCTCTACCCGGGACATGGGGCAGTTGTTTCAGAACCAATTAACCAATGGCAAAGATCCATAAGTGTCCCTCCTGGCGTGGTTTTACTGTTTATAACAAAAAGGTTATGTTCATATAAACCTTTAAACGCTTCAGATCCAATGTTCGTGTTTTTTGTTATCTGTCGTGTGTGTTTTAAACTCCGCTTTTATAAATTTGCCTAAAGCACAATATGTCAAACACATATGACACGTACGTTATTTATCAAAACGTTGTTGCTTACTCTCATCTATGTACTTGAATACGCAACCTTAGGACCCAATTTCACTAGATATGAATTTTATTATATTTGCAAATTTTATTATGTTTGCATATCTGGTTCTTTGGAGAACTAAATGTAATAAGTATGCAATAGTCGTTTGGTTTTGTGGTTCACTACACGGAGAAGTTACGTTATGTTTAAACAAGGTTGTAAAGTATTCCAAAGGGAACTGTATTAACTATATTTTTTTTCTAAAACGCTTTCACGCAAATTTTCGGCAAATTGCCTTTGTACAGAGCTAAACATAAACAATTTCTGTCTCTACATATTTGCAAACATTTATGTGCGCTGCCATATTAGAAAACACCGAAATGACGTCATCGTCATCCAGTTACAACGTCGTTTTACCGCCATTTACTGAACGTCATTTTCCCGCCTTTTACTTAACGTCATGCAGCGTGACGGCGGGCATCTTACGTTGTGTTTAATTATGTCATTTTAATTCAACCTTCCATTGGCCCCCATTATTTAACGTATATACTTTCCTATAACATAAACATGTTATCTTAGAATAGTATCTTTGATAAAGTGTTTCGACGGAACCTGACCAAATATCTTGCAACAATGTGTTATTTTTTCTATGGGTCAACGGAAGATCGCTCAAACTAGGGCCCGAATTCATTAATTATTTTTAAGCCTTAGTAATGACTAAAGCCCAAGTCGCAAATTTCATTCCAACAAAAAATAAGCTTATTTATGAAGTTTCAATTTGATTTTAAGTCGAAAGTTGAAAAGTTAAAAAGTCATGCAAGAAAACAGACATGTAGCCAAATACATAATGAAGTTATTTTTGTGGATTGAAATCCATGGCTTGAGCAGTTCTTACTTAAGAATGGTTGGTGGATGCGGGTCCAAGTTTTGATATTTTACGGGAGAAGGTAAAATCTTACGATTTTTTGGAAGTGAAATAAAAATTTCCCTTTTTTAACCTGGCATTTTAATAAAACAGTGTTTTCTTGCATGCTTTAAGATTTTTTTTTATCCTTTTGTTAAGTAGATGTATTTATATTGCAAATGTTCAAAGAGGGTAGTTTTTCATCTGAATTAAGTTACAATGATCTTCCGTTGACCTATTGCTGTTTCGCTGTCCATAGATTTGTCATACAACTTAAAAGTGGGCGCTGGTTCTGCTAAAAACGAATTCAGCCTTGTGATAACAATGTCACCTGATAAAGTTGAAAAGTTGCAACCAGTCAATTAACTGCTGACTTCCGGTGAATGAACTGCAATAATTTTGTTTGCTTACGAGTGCATTTGTCAGTGTATTACGGCAATGTGTAAATCACACCTGGTTATCTATAAACGTCGACCTGAATGTTTCCTTTCAAACGCCACGCCTAAAATTCTTGCTTTCTCGTGTTATCTTTTTGAAAAAGTGGTTTTAATTTCTTTGATAATGTCTTGATTTCCATACTGTCACGAAGCTATTGAAACAGTGACAGTGGTAGACATATAATCACTTTAAACCAGCGTCGCTGCGAAGCAGGGATGGATCCAGAAACATTAGACGGAGGTGTGTGCTTGCGTGCGTGCGTGCGTGCGTGCGTGCGTGTGTGTGTGCGTGTATGAATCAAGATCCATTCAACTTTATCGCAGTAAATACTAGATATATATACACAGTAAGGGACCCTAACTTTGATCTAAGCTGTCAACTTTAAAAGCTTATTATTTTTTAAGTTTAAGGTTATGTTTTTCGCAACTCTACTCTTTTACATGGTTGGTGGGGGTTGGGGGTCCACAAAAAATAACTTTTTAAAAATGGTCCATTCAATTTCTTTTATATTTAACTAATTTACAACGCAATATTTATTTCTTATGTGACTTAATTAGTCAATTACGTCATTTATCTGACCACCGATGCGAATTTCTGATTTTTTGTTCGTTCTTTAAATTGAGACTTTTCTCCTTGGGAAAACAACATGCCTTTTGCGATTGGAAGCAAGACTCAATATCGATCTTCAAATATATATATTCTGTACTCTTTAATTTTCATTCCTACCACAAAATTCTTCTGATAAAGACCAAAACTCGAGAGAAGAAGTATTTAGTTTATCAAATTTACATAGTTTTAATTAGGAATGTTCGGCTATATTTTATTTGCAAATAAATAGAGAATGAAATTGTTTATATTTAACTCTAAAAGAAATTTGCCGAAAATTTGAGTGAGGTCGTTTTTTAGAAAAAATAGAAAAATATTTTATCTATTATTTAGTTTACATTCTTCTCTCTGAACAGATTGTATAACTTTTATGACCTATTGTTGAACGTTTAATGTCAATTCTCAAGTGAAGTTAAGATAGCATATTCAAAGAGAGCAATAAAATCCAGAACATTTTATGATGCCTATAACTTATTTTAATGGTGTACTCAAAGAGACACTTCATGACTGGTTGAAAGTTTTTACAATATTTTCAATTTAGGACTCTTTAAATCAATCCAGCTGGCCTGCATTAAGTCCCGCTTCATTGTATATGGCATGCTCACTGAAATTTGCACATGGGGAAAGTTTGTTTTGCGGACTTTCTAAACTGATAAAATACGGGTCCGAATTCGGTAAACGGCATTCTGTTTTATTTATTTTTATATTTATTTATTTTTGTTTGTATCTTTCAAATTAATTTTGAAAATAAACGATAAGATAATGAGAAAGAAAAAAAACGTACTACGTTGGAAAAAAATACTATCTGAACAATACTTATTTGTGTAATGTGAAGCTGCTGCACATGTGCACTTTCTGCTTGTACACTTTAGTTTCATAGATAATTATAATAAATGTGCAGCTTTTTTTCTACACGTGTAACATCTGGAAACCTATTAAATTGTGTCAGATTTTGCTTTTTATTTTGTTTTAAACCATTCTATGGTCTCCGGAATATAAGTTATACATACTTTTTCTCGGCATTTATAGTATAATAAAAAAACTTTCAAATAAAAACCATTACGTTTCAAACGTATTTGTTACCTGCTCACTTATTGCTTTACTCTATTTACCTTTGTGCGTCGCTTTTGATGCTTATAATCAACGACTTTTCTTGTTGTCTTTGTAGTTAGGTTTGCTTTGATATTTGGACATGTTTCAACCTGATTAGAGGTGGTATCTAACAGTTTGGACCATTCTTTTTAAAATTTTCAAACAACCAAAAAGTGTTTGAATTGCATCAGACAATTCCGCGCAGTATATATTAAGATAATTATTTGGCCCTGAAATCAGAGGATTCTAGGGCAATCTGCGGCAACTTGCGGTTACTTTCAAAGACCTTACACATTTATTTGCAGTCATAATTAAATATTTGTCAATGAGATCTTAAAACATACCGCGATCATTGGTTTGACTGATATCGTGAAAGTTGTAAATAGCCCCCCTCCCCTTTGCATCCGAAAGAGTGACATCACGCAGTAGTATTTGATTAACTGTGTATTGAAAAGGAACTAAAAACACTTCATTAAGTACATGTGCGATTACCAATCCTGTCATTGAATTACACTTCAGGGATTTTGAAGCGATTTTGAGAGATAAACATTTATGGTATAGCTGCTTACAGTAATTGTAATAATTATCTTATGATAATTATTTTGTGACAATTATCTTGTGACAATTTCCTTACGACAATTATCTTATGACAATTATCTTGTGGCAGTTATCTTAGGACAATTATCTTGTGACAATTATCTTATGACAATTATCTTATGACAATTATCTTATGACAATTATCTTGTGACAATTTCCTTATGACAATTATCTTATGACAATTATATTGTGGCAGTTATCTTGGGACAATTATCTTGGGACAATTATCTTGTGACAATTAACTTATGACAATTATCTTGTGGCAGTTATCTTGGGACAATTATCTTGGGACAATTACCTTAGGACAATTATCTTATGACAATTATCTTGGGACAATTATCTTGTGACAATTATCTTATGACAATTATCTTGTGACAATTATCTTATGACAATTATCTTGTGACAATTATCTTATGACAATTATCTTGGGACAATTATCTTGTGACAATTATCTTATGACAATTATCTTGGGACAATTACCTTGTGACAATTATCTTATGACAATTATCTTGTGACAATTATCTTATGACAATTATCTTGGGACAATTATCTTATGACAATTATCTTGGGACAATTATCTTGTGACTATTATCTTGGGGCAATTATCATGTGACAATTATCTAGTGTCAATTATCTTCTGACAGTTAATGATGTTTTAATGTTTGTAACGTTTCTGGATATAAGTTTAGTAATATGATATACTTTGTAATATATGGTTGAAATCGACATACATTGTACATTCTTGTTGTTTACTTAAAAGGGATATAAAACTAAGTCATATTTAGATGCAAGCAAATCGTTTTAAATAATATTTATCTGAAAGCGACATTTAAGACTTTTTATTAATTTGAACCAGAAGTGATGAAATGTTGAAATAAAAAGTAACAGAAACAAAACACCTGAATGTTGAGTTGCTGCGGTGTCGGTAAGAATCGCGTAGCTGCCATGGGAGCAGCAGCCGGAACAATGCGGAAACAACCGATCCAGGTATGGCGGAATACTACGAATGGTGACGGAAACTACCGGGTGATTTCTTGTTGCATTTAGATTCATTATATCAACTTTTGTTTACTTTACTCTGCATTTGCATTCTATACTTGTCTAAATGTTGTAAGATGAGCTTAATAAAACGTTTTTGGAAATAAATTTGGCAGTTTTACTGCGGTTTAAAGTTAAAATTTAAAGAATACCTTATAAAGTTACATCAACAGCATGTGAAGTTTCATAAACATTGATTAACACGTTTTATTTTGTTTGATGATTAAGATATTTGTATGTGAATGCACATTTAGTTTCACTTATTGGGAAAAAAGCTAGTTCTGTGATGCATTGTATACTTTTAATTTATCACTTTGATCTATCATAGTGTAGTTTAGTTTTCTCGCAACAAAGTTTCTTCGTCTGAATGCGGCATACAAATGGGGTTTTCGGTCTTTTCAATGCCGTGTTTACATTTCAGCGCACTAAACATATAGAAACTGTTAACGTCAAAAGACTACGACCACCTTCCAACATACAGAACAAACATCAAAGTTTTCAAATATAACATAACGCGTCTAAGCAAATGCGGGAGCTTAATGCCTATCAGGAATAAAAGTGCTGAAAGCACTGTGTAATCTCTGTTTCGGAAAAGTAATATATTTTGAGATAAATGGAATCATTGTAGATAAACTGCCGTATATCATTTTGTGTAAACCTATTTCTTTCATCATCATCATCATCATCATCATCATCATCATCATCACCACCAACACCACCACCACCATCATCATCATCATCATCATCATCATCATCATCATCATCATCATCATCATCATCATCATCATCATCATCATCATCATCATCTTCAGTAATTGCCTCACTCCACATGGAATACACTCGCAATTAGCTAAAACTGTATTACATACACAGCAGGCAGGGCTGACTGTTTCCAGAGTAAAAAAAGCCTCTATTTACAATTTATATTCACATAGATGTAGGACATCAATAATCAGCATTCTGTGAGATCTTTTCAGGCAACAATAATTTATTTTATTTTTTTCAGAGAAAAAAATCTGATCCAAACTGTCGGAAACCATCTTTAAATAAAGCTTGAGTTTATGCAGAAATGATGCTAAGGTCCCCCAAAAGAGGGATACGGTTTTGTAAATTGTATATGATACAGGCCATTTATTAATGATAATTACAACGAATAACCACCACACACCACAAAAGCGTTTAAAAAGTCGGCCTTTGTTGTGGAAATGGGTTTGGGATTTGCCGGCATTTTTGCCGATAATGTGCAGCGACATTTCTATCATTATAGCACAGAGGCACTTATGAGGTGCTCAGGGACTGAACCCGGCCGGTCCATTACCGACGATTCAGACGTAATGTTGTCCCCTTAGTCTCGAGCGTTAGGAGGGAAGCCACTACTACCAACGTTAAAGTCTTTGGTTTGACCCGGCCGGGGTTTGAACCCGCAACCTCCCGATGCGCAAGCCGACGCTCTACTAATTGAGCTATTGCGGTCGGTCGGACTTCAATAAGTATTTTGTTTCTGGTAACACGCAATTGTATGTTGCTCTTCTGAAAAACAAACTGGACCAAACAGTTGAAAACCGCCTTTAGACTACCGCGATTGTCAAACAGTTTACCAATCTTCACTTTCTATAAAGGAGTCACGGAGGCAGGTTCGCGGCTGTGAAAACAAACATTAATTATGTGATCAATGCTGGTATTGATAAGGGTAGAGAAGTATATAAACCCTCCACGACATATTGAAACATTTACGTTTCTAATAATAGATATGCGGGATAATATGGTATGTATAAATGCAAGCTACATTTCATTGGTGCATGATACTCTGTTAAATTCGGAACACTCGGTACTTTTCTCTGAAATAAATGTCTCGCAGAACAGCTGCGATTTCCTATTATTGCCTGATACACTATCAAACCCTTGAGAAAATGCATTCTATAAGAGGAACACTCTTCAGAATGGCGCCAATTAAAAATATTTTTACAGATATATACACGACCTTGCTGTTCATTTGTTATACATTTGAAACGGGTTGACAGAAAACTAGGTGCATATTTTGCATGTTTGCTCAAGGTTTTATTTTTATATGACGGCGCATGGTGTTTTCTGACGAAAATAACACCAGTCTCCAGCTGTTATCTGAACATTTATTGGTATGACGTTTAACTCCACCAACAAACTTCTGAAAAGTATGTTATAGCTTTTTCATTATTCGCCAAAAGAAGCAATAAAATTAAATATTGTAAATTGTTCAAGAGGGAACTGTATTAATTATATTTTCTCTAAAAACACTCACACGCAAATTGTCTAATATGGCAACGCCCATGAACGTTTGCAAATATGTAAAGAGAGCAATTGTTTGTGTTTAATTATTATTTTTGAAGAAGGAATTTGTCGAAAGTTTAAGTGTTAGCGTTTTTAGAAAAAAAATATAATAAAAATAAATTTACATGTTTATAACAGGATACAGGGGTCTTAACCTCGTTTTGGGCGAAGCAAAATGAACGCATAGATAATTTCTTTCAACAGATTAAAAAAGAATCAACGATAAATTGCAAATGTAATGATTTTTTAACATGTAAAAATAAACAATTGAAAGGTAAATGATACTAATCCTCAACGAAAATATATGTAGTTTTAAAACAGTTTTTATATCGCGATTTATTCCGAGATGATAAATCCCATTTATTGTGACGACAAATTATCAAATGAATTATAGATTTTTGAGCGATTGATAAAACCGCAGAACCATTAAATCTCTTCCAAGGACATCCTAGAATATTATTTTTTTTACTGCGTGAGATATGATTTGTCGAATGAACACCGTGATGAATGACTTAATTGTCATAATCTAAAGACTGCATTGAATCTGCATATATATGTTACACATGCGCATGGACATCTGCCAAGCTTGAAAGTATGCACAATTAAATAGAACATAATTATGTCTTTGGAAAATGACAGCAACTTTCAAGTTTCGGCTAAGTACGGGAGGCTCCGGGTTCGATCCCGGGCCGCGACATACCAAAGTCGTTAAAATTGGTAGTGATATAGCTCCATTGCTAACGCTCAAGCAAATATAACTGTAGTTCCACGACTTGTTGGCCCGGTGTCAAGATAATATGACTGGGTGTGGTATCATGCCAGGTGTTCATGGTATGCTATACATAGTGAAGGCAGCACTATATCTGCTTCAAGTGGACACCGTCTCCAGTTAACTGAAATATTGTTGGTGGGACCATATATCCAATAAACAAACATACACACTTTCAAGTCCACATTATCGTGTAGAGTTTATACCAGGTAGAGATATACATGTCAGTCTATGAAAGGTACATTCAGTTTCGCAGACATATTTGGCAGCCGGTGCTGCTGTAACTTTAGCACTATCATAAAACATCGAGCTGTGTAGCTTTACATCATGTGCAATGGAACTATGGCGCAATGGCTAATTTAAAACGACTAAATTGAATCTTAACGTGTTCAATTATGGAATTAAAACTTCAATAATATATTTTTATTTTGCTGTGACGTAAAATCAAAAGGTAGGTAAAATTTACACGTGCGGTTGGGGAATAAAAATATGCATAAAAAAGCACGAATAAAATATAATATTTATAACGAAACCTCTCAGCAGTATGTTACATTGCCAGATTCATTCCTATTCTTAAAATCCCCTATCTGTCCTCCTCTTCCTCCTATTCATCATCACAGTCGTTGTCATAAGATATGTTAACCTGCGTTTAAACTTTTCTTATACCCTGGATAGTAAATATACACCATATTTACATTTTTTAATATGTTGTTTCAGGTTAAATTACTCGATGAGGAAAATTAAAATTATACAAACGATAGAACACTTACATGTTATGTGTAAAACATACATTAACAAATGTTGGTTAATTACCATTTATTTATTTGCGATATTTCCTAGCAAATTGCATATTTTATATCATATTGCTATAAGGGGTGGTAAGTTCACCGGAAGTAGTGCCCCTGACAGTTTTTTGTTATTTTAAGGTAGATTCTTTTGTTTTGTGACTGTATTTGAAATAATTAAGATAATCTCATGCAATTTCGCGCAAAACAAAGCTGAAACATTGTACAGTTAAGAAAATGCAAATAACTGCACAACAATACTAAAAAGTGGACTGATTCTTTGAGACCGGAACTGATCATTACACTGAAATTGTGCGATTTTTGCAAGGCAAACATTGTGGTGTAATGTTTTCAGGGAAAGATAACCGTCTTCGCAACACATAACTTTCCTTCGCAAAGGCCTTGTTAATTAGATAATGCATTGCTCTTGCTCACTTTTTATAATGTTAGGTTTCCAAAAGAAACGGTTTGCTGTTAAATTTCTTCCAAAGTTGTGACATTTACTATATAGTAAAGAACATATTCATTTAGTGTCGTGTCACCTTTAAACAATCTCAAAGATACAAACTTCGTCTTGCATATTGGCTGAGTGCTAAAATACATATCAATGTTGACACGTTTACAAATAAGCAATCTTTCGGTCCAAATGACCATACAACCAACATACTTTTCAAACCAAGGACAAAACCTCCAAGTCAATCAACAGAGATTTAGCGGATAAAATCATGAATAGGTATTGAAGAAGCCGAAGTATTTACATTTTCAATACCACACGTGACTTACTGTACGTTGATTGAGTAGAAAAGAGTGTTTCGTACAGTGTGTGATTTAATATCGCCTTTTCATGTTAACTTGTCAGTTTCGTATTTCTTTTTATGCCAAAATGTTTTAATATTGCATTTTTCAAGTTAACTTGTCGGTTTCGTATTTCTTTTTATGTCAAAATGTTTTAATATTGCCCTTTTTAAGTTAACCTGTCCGTTTCGTATTTCTTTTCATGCCAAAATGTTTTATTATTGCCTTTTTAAGTTAACCTGTCTGTTTCGTATTTCTTTTTTATGCCAACATGTTTTAATATTGCCTTCTTCAAGTTAACCTGTCCGTTTCGTATTTATTTTTATGCCAAAATGTTGATGACGTAGTTAACACTGGTGTAGTTTATACAACTGTTCATAAAGCATAAAATAGAGCTTTATCCTTTTTGTTAACGTAAGTTGACGTTTAAATAAAACAAAAACCGTTTAATTCAGTTTTAATCATACCATTTTGAAGGTGATTATATAATTATCCAAAGATGTATTTGGCATTGTAGCTTTTTGCTGTTTTCTTTATAAAACGTGTAATATTTATTGTACACCGGACCTGGTAGCGCAATCGGTAGAGCGTCGGCTCCAGGTATGGGAGGCCACTGGTTCGATCCCGAGTCGCGACATACCAAAGTCGTTTAAATTGGTAGTGGTATAGCTTCCTTGCTAACGCTAAAGCAAATATGCCAAAATGGTTTGCCCGGTGTCAAGATAATGTGATTGGTAGTGGTATCGTGCCAGGTGTTCACGGCATGCTATACACAGTGAAGGCATCACTATATCTGCTTCAAGTGGACACCGTCATCCCATTTGTATTTCACAAACTTAGAAGTAGGCAAATTGCAACTTCAGTTGCATAAATTCCTAACCAACGTTAAAAGATCCCCGCAAAATTCTGTTTACTGGTGCCGAACACTCCACTTGTTATTACAAAAATGTTGTTTCTATCCGAGCCACGCTGCCCAGCCAGCTATTTGTACCTACGAAAATCACGTGACCACTTACTTTTAAAATCGCTTTTTTATCATCATCCGGGTAATCCGCGCTGACGTCGATATCTATTTTTAGCAGAAATCCCATCGTGTGTATTTATAGATTGAAAGTGCTGTACATATTGAGCGATTTATTTCGCGATTTATTTTGTATTACAATTCGGGTATTATTCAAAATCGCTATTTAGACTATTGTATGAGTAAATGCAGGTAGTAAGCCGTAATTCCTCAAAACAGTGATAAAAATATTGCTGTAATAAAATAAGTCGCTGACTTGTAACTCGTCAGCCCCTCACAGCGTTGGTTCGAGTCCCAGTCGGGGCGAGAACTTTCGTGTGGAGAGGTTTTCCAGCTAACCTGCGGTGCGCCTGTGGTTCTACACAGACTTACGTCTGGGGTCAGGCTTACATCTGGTGGTCTTCGTCCACCAATAATTAGCTGGATGTCGCCAATATGACCATAATTGTGTAGGTATAATGTAACAAAAGCAAAACAAACAAAAATATTGCTACATACATTTAATACAGACTAACTGTGGGATACTACTATTAATGTACAAAAAATGTTTCATTGTACGAATACTCGGTTACATATTTTCTGATTTCGAGTATCGACAGTTAAAACAACATTTCCAAAGTCGAAAACTCGTTGAAATTCCTAAAAAAAAAAATTTTTTTTTTTTTGAGAAAAAAAGAGAGCACAAAACAACAACAACAACAACAACAATAAAGCACCCCCATACCCCCCCCCCCCCCCCCCCCCTACACACACACACACACTCCCCCGCCCCCACTAATAATCACTTTAAAGCAATACGATAGAATCATAGGTAGTTGTACTCTATACACCTTCTCGAAATCTTAACCATGTACGATGTATAAATATTGAAATTAACCATGTCACCAATATGTGTAAACTTCATTATAGCTTTGTTATAAAAGACCTGTCTGTTTGTTTTGCCATTTATGGTCCATAATAGAAGTTTGATTTTCGAGACAAACATGAAAGCTGCGACCGGTCTTACTTTGTATTATCGGTATATCACCATTGAGCGAGAGTTTTAAATATTGATCAGTTGTACTTAACGATTGAAAATGTCTGCAGCCAGTTGTGTGTAGTTTGCAGTGTTAAAATGCTATAGCTTGCAAGTGGGGCGCCTGTGGTCGAGCCTGTTAGAGTCGCAGACTTGTAACTCCTCATGCCATCACCGCGTGGGTTCGAGTCCCGGTCGGGCCAAAAACTTTCACGTGGGGAGGTTTTCCATCTAGCCTGCGGTGCGCCGGTGGTTCTACCCTGGTATAAGCCTGGGGTCTTCCTCCTCCAGTAATAAGCTGGACATCGTCAATATTGCCATATTGTGTCGTTCATATGTAACAGAAACAACAACAGCAACAAACAAACAACAACAAGTAAACACTAAAAAAAAACGAAAAAAAAAAAAAAACACGAAAAAGCATGGCTGGCAAATAATGTCTTAGCAAATTTACTTAAGAGACGGTTCAAGTAATTTGTACCTATCTTAGTTTGTATTATCGCACGCACGCACGCACGCACGCACACAACAAAAACAAAACAACAAAATAAATTCATTTTTGATACATTGAACACATATAAATATACATCTTCTATAACAACATAAAACCTTGTTGTAAAAACACTTCACCAATGTATACTTATTTAATTTACAAATAACATCTCGGGGCGCCCGTGGCGTAGTGGTAGAGAGTTAAAGTCTTTGGTTTGAATCGGCCGGGGTTTGAACCCGCGACCCCCCGATCAGCAAGCCGACGCTCTACCACTCTTATACATTAAGTTAGCAACGGAACAAATCACGTCGAAGTAATTACTTAACCACTTAACCACAATCTAGTTTGAACCCCTTAACCGCAATCTTGTTTGAACCCCTTAACCGCAATCCAGTTTGAACCCCTTAACCGCAATCCAGTTTGAACCCCTTAACCACAGTCTAGTTTGAAACACTTAACTAAAATCTAGTTTGAACCTCTTAACCACAATCTAGTTTAAACCCCTTAACCGCCATCTAGTTTGAACCCCTAAACCGCAATCTGGTTTGAACCACTTAACCGCAATCAGTTTGAACCACTTAACCGCAATCAGTTCGAACCCCTTAACCGCAATCTAGTTTGAACCACTTAACCGCCATCTAGTTTGAACCCCTTGACCGCAAAACAGTTTGAACCCCTTAACCGCAATCTAGTTTGAACCCCTTAACCTCAAACTAGTTTACTATTGGGTTAACAATACTATATACATGTACAAATGGAAAACTTCCGATATTTCAATAAACTCTGTGTTGAGTAACACGAGTTCATTAAATGTTTAAGCTAAGCCCACCCCCGGGTCAAATATTTCAATTTCCTAAAAGGTCAAATACTAATGTTTAGTGTACTTAAGCATGTAAACATTGGTGTCTATGACAGGCCATTAAAGCAGCCTGCTCACAATTTGACGAGATTCTTTTTTAATAACAAATATACAACAGCATGAAAAAATAATAAATAATGAATGAAATATCACCTCATATAGATATACATTCGTCATATAGATATACAAACGGCAAATAGACACGCATGCCTCATATAGACACGCATGCCTCATACAAACAGGCATACCTCATATAGATAAACAAACGGCAAATAGACACGCATGCCTCATATACACGCATGCCTCATACAAACAGGCATACCTCATATAGATAAACAAACGGCAAATAGACACGCATGCCTCATATACACGCATGCCTCATACAAACAGGCATACCTCATATAGATAAACAAACGGCAAATAGACACGCATGCCTTATATAGACACGCATACCTTATAGACACGCATACGCCAGGGGCGGATCCAGAAAATCTTGGTGGGTGTGGGTAGGTGTGGTATGACTCAAGAGCAATTCAACTTTATCGCAGTTAATACTAGAAATATATACACAGTTAGGGACCATAACTTCGACTTAAGCAGCCAACAGACAAAATTTACTTTAAAAGCTTAGTATTTTTAAGCTTACATCTATGTGTTTTCCTAACTCTACTGTTTACCTGGTTGGTGGGGGTTGGGGTGGGGTGGAGGGTGGTGGTGCATCCCTCATTCACTCCCTAGTACTATGATGTCTCCCAGTGTGACATAGTCTTAAAAATAAACACATATAACGAACCATTTGACTCTGAGTATTTTGTGAAGCCTGCTAATTTATGTCAAGTCTTCTTTAATATCAAGTTTTAGGACACCAATTAAAGAACAATACACAGCCATTTACGCTTTGTTTGAACTATTCGCGCTATCTTGTAGGTGTTAAATCATGTGCCATAGAAAACCCCGAGGTAATCTGACTATCTTTTTGTCTAGACACAACAAAACATTTCTGTATTCGACAGTTCCTTTACAGAGTTATCGACCCTGACCGTAGCCGGCGATAACAATCAAACAGTTTTGTTGCCGTGAATAAAGCACAAATAAACACTTAAAACATTGTCATAAACATTTGTTACTGTATTTCATGGTGTTTGTTTTGGTTTTTGTTACATCGCACTTACACAGTTATATTGGTGACGTCACGCTAAATATTGGTGGAGGCAGCCCTCAGACATAACTTTTGAAAGTAATTCGAGACTGGTGTGAAATAAATTCAAATAAAAGATCTTCGTGTTCAGTTATATCATACAGATTGATAACAGCCTCCTATCACAGTGAGGGCAGTATTATATATACACTTTAAAAGAATCGTTGTCTCTGAGTTCTATCTCGACACTGTGAAATCTGAAAACTTAAGTAAACCAAACATAATTCATGTGTGACGTTGATAAACAAAGTCCTAATCAGAAAATGTTTTACTTTAAATTCTACAAGGTTCGAGTCCTGGTCGGGGCATGGGATTTAATGTGGGAAGGTCTTCCAGCTATACTGGGGAGCGCAGATGGTTCTACCCAGGCATTTGTCTCGGGTGTTCCTCCATTAAAGATTTTTTTAGCTGAACGTTGGTATACTGACCATAATTAGTCGCTGCGATGTCTCGAAAAACGCTGAAAGTTTGATCGAAACTTTAAATACTGACAGGGGCCAACTGACACATGATTTGCTGGAGTGTTTATAAAACAATATTGATAACTGGTCAGTCAATTATCGATTATAATAATGTTTTATTATTATTATTTGCGCGAATTTACGTCCGCGCGAAACAGTCATTTTCCGCAATTGCGCGAAATTTCGTGCCAGCGAAATTAAATAATATCACAGTAATTCATGTGCATATTGCGTTTAATTACGAATTTGGCGTTGCTTACGAACAACTAATCAAAAAAACTGTTTAATTTAAATTCTAAGTCCCTTTCTTGTCAGGTTAAACTGAAAAGGCTCTACTGAAAGCGAAATGAAAAAAAAAATACGTTCCTTGTATGAATCTAAACGTACACAACCCTAATCAACGCTGTAAATACCAGACCCATATTAAATAGTCGTTAATTTACGTCCGCTTTTTAAGCTTGCTTCCATATCAGATACGAAGGTATGTCCACACTAAATATATCCCTTGGCACGTGCTTATCTTAACCATACATACCCGGCTTCTAAGTCCTTCAAACTGGGCTATGTGAATACCGATAAATGCCATTTGGTTTACTGAGTGTAATCGTCCATCTACGCACTTTTAATTAATGCACACTTGTGCAGGTGTTAGGAAACATATGCACAATTATTTCAGTTTTATAGACCTCTGTATGTACACCATTTGTTGAAGTTATTATAATAACAGACCTTTTCACATAAATATGTAAAGGTATTTTCAAATATGATGTTAAACAAGAGATTTGATCTTGCTTAAATAAACCATTTATAAACAAAAATAAAATTATAAATTGCCCTTTGTTTTCTTCTTAAATACTAATTTGTGCAAACCATTGAAGGACTATATTTAATATTGACATTAATTAACTACCAACTATTTCAATGCACATAGCTTCCCCTCCCCACAAACCGGAAGTTCAGACGTATCTTAAAAGAGGCCGGAGAATGGAGGTTTCGTTGTTCTTTTGCGAGCATTTTCCTGTTGCCGTTAATCTAACT
Source organism: Sinonovacula constricta (assembly GCA_007844125.1). Classification (NCBI taxonomy): domain Eukaryota; kingdom Metazoa; phylum Mollusca; class Bivalvia; order Cardiida; family Solecurtidae; genus Sinonovacula; species Sinonovacula constricta. Next base: position 48,268,579 of record CM017566.1, read on the forward strand.
TTCTTTATGTCTAAGTACTTAAACGTCCTATTATTCTTAGCAATATAGACCTACTGGCGTAGCTCCTTTTAGGCACTGTAGGCACGTGCCTACACAAATTTTGAAAAAAAAAAACCATCAAAATTTAAAAATGACAAAAAAAAAAATGAAAAAAATGAAGGGAACGGTCGTCACGGTGTATGCATGAGCTTTAATCATACCTAATTAACTCTAATCACACAATCTATTGCGCCTAATGTCATAGGTACATAGATTTATTGATTGTTACTGAAAAGCGTAGCAAAAGCATTTTGCCTACACATGATTTTCTGTCAAGCTACGTCCCTGAGACCCATACATATTGTTTACTCTTGTCTTTATTTCTAGACAAATGTAAGCTAGAACAGATGAAACGAAAACACATCATCTAAAAGACCGTTGCTAAAAACATCATCTAAAAGACGTTGCTAAATACATCATCTAAAAGACGTTGCTAAATACATCATCTAAAAGACGTTGCTTAATACATCATCTAAAAGACGTTGCTTAATACATCATCTAAAAGACGTTGCTAAATACATCATCTAAAAGACGTTGCTAAATACATCATCTAAAAGACGTTGCTAAATACATAATCTAAAAGACGTTGCTAAATACATCATCTAAAAGACGTTGCTTAATACATCATCTAAAAGACGTTGCTAAATACATCATCTAAAAGACGTTGCTATAAGCTTTAATTCCGCTGAAAATTTCCCATGTGATTATACCAGCGGCGCCAAAGTGTAATCCCATATCAAGATCCGGAACTCATCTAAAAATATCGTATGTTTTGTATTATGCAGAACAGAGAGATGCCTGGACGGCTGATGGCCACCTACCCCCTGCTGCCCACGTTCAAGTTCTGTGAGCGGTTGCACTGTTATGTGGACAAACTCGACGACCTTGACCCGAACATACCGCCACCTCACCCACCGCCAACCAAGAAGGCAGACATCTTTGACCCTAAAGAGTTTAAAGAAGTAGATGAAAGAGCAGTAAATGTAAGTAGACAAGTCTTTTATTGTCTGCTGTCTGTACTTTTTGTTATATATGGAAAGGTTAAGTACTTCGATATCTATTCCCAATAATCAACAAAACCTTGTTGGAAAATAAATGTTCAAGAAAGAGTTATCGACTATGCTGATTTGTCCTAAGTGCTGTCGTTAACAACTGTTTGTGTATCCTTCTGGATTTAAAAGGAAATAACAATTTAACCCCCCCCCCCACTCCCTTTTCCAAAAAAAAATGTGGTGAATGTAATCAACCCATCTTTATTCAAGGATTTCTGAGAATTTATATGCTCATGATGCGGCACATCACTTTTGAAGTCATGATTTATCCGAAAAATAATGTTATTGGTACAAAGCAATTCAAAAGAAGAAGTACATATCACAGAAGACTGACCAAATTAAAGCGATTTACGCTTCTTTGGGCCCGTCTTTTTACCAATTGAACTGATAAGCGCAGGTTGAAATCCCCTAAAATCATTACATAGGCTATACTGAGGTTTAAATGTAAACATTGTTCCGGTTGCAATGTATAATAAAACTACATAACATGGTCATATAACATGACACAGATGCGCAGTCAGCTGACCGATGTTTTGACGTTCAAGAGGCCCCACGTTTGAATCTTACAAAAAGCAAAACAAAAAAACAACAACAAAAAAACACTGTATTTTTATCTTCATACATTTAAATAAGAAACATCTTCCTTTTTCATATTTACAGTTTTTTATTGACATCGAAGAGTTGGTCTTTTTTATTTATAAAACCACAAACCATTTAAAACAGTTTTTGGAATAAGTAAAACAACGTGCCTGTCAGCGGCATTATGCCTTAGAAAAAGGGTCCTATGTTTGATACTTCTGTAATATGTCATCCTTTTAATGTTATTAGTTTAATTCCTGGTTTCCACAAGCGAATAAATGTATATGTATTATTTGTATTAAATTCACTAATTTCCAGTGATAGGTCAAAGTTTGAACACATGAAAATATAATAAAATAACTTTATGTTATACATTCTCTACCATTCTAACATCTCCTGTTTCCCTGTTCAGACCCCGCTGAAGTACAATAAGGAAACACTTGGTGCCCTGGTGGACTATTTGACAGCCGGATACCAAGATGACATGTCCAAGGTCAGGGTTATCTACCGCTGGATCACGTGTCAACCCATTGACCGGATGCAGTTGCGTCGGGAACCACCCACAACACAGGCCCTCTTTCAGCTCTGGCGAATCAAAAACAAGAAAGGCAATTACGCTCAACTTGTCAGTCTACTTTGCAGGTAAGGAGCTTGCAAGTTCTCTAAGATCTTTTTTTGGAAAATTTAATTGGTGCTACTGACTTTGAAGACGTCTTGCCGCACCTGCGACCGAGTTAAAGTGTCGCGGAGTTTATAAGGCTGAAGCATCTATTTTTCAATATGTATATTGCTATTCTGGGAAGTAAACACTCTCTTACACTGTCGATTGATTGAGTGTAAAGAACCGTCACTCTTATGGAAACTAGACTATCTGCTACTTTGTTTTCTTCCTTGTTGACTGCTATAACTGTAATTGCAAGCTGCATTGGTAACATCAGCATACTAGGTTTCTTTCGTTAAACAATACCTCGCTAAGCAGTTGCGGCTTCGTATTAATAAGTGCAATATTTTCAAAGTTGCAAGTTATACTTTATTGTTGCAAACGCCACAGTTAACACCGTTAAAAGCGGAATACTCGTTTCTTTTCTCTGAACAAAGTCTCACAGAACAGCTGCGATTTCTTGTAATTGCCTGCTACGTTATCGTCCCAATAAAAATGCATTTCATAAGAGGCACCGCTCTCCAGTCGGCGGCAATAATCTCCTAATCCACAGACCAATGGTTTTCAACTATGAGCTTGTGTCTGCATATCAGGTGTCTGAGTTTATTTCAGTCATAGCATTGGTTAAACTTTGAATCATGTTAACCAATCAAATTCTTGGACCAATCAAATTCTTGAAAATAGTTTAAGTTTTAGATTTAGCTTTTCCAAATGTCATCTTGTTGAAACATTTTTTTTTATTTCAGATATGCTAACATTCCTTGCGTGATTGTACACGGCACGCTGAAAGGTTCTACTTACGAGGTGGGGGACAAGATTGACGAAGACAAACATTACGGCGAGTGGAACGCCGTCCTGGTTAACGGTCATTGGCGATTCATTAACGCCTACTGGGGCACGTGCGCGGAGGGAGCCAGTGATTCGCCCGCCACCATAAACGGGGTATCTGAAAATGGCGAAGATGAAAACGGCGGAAGGATGTATTACTGTTGTGATGAGAACTACTTTTTGACAGACCCTGATCAAACTGTGGCTACACATTTCCCAAGTCTACCAATCTGGCAGTTAAAGAAGAAGCCAATGGAATTAGACGAATTTGAACGAATGGCGTTCGTGAAAGATAGGTTCTTTAATTTACAATTAAAGCTTTTATCTCATCCAGAGTGCGTGATCAGAAACAATGATGGATTTGTGGAGTTAAGATTTGGAGTGCCTAAAAAGCTCTCACAAAATGTAGACTTTCAGTACCTATTGTATAGGATGAATGGAAGTGCTGAGACAAGGTATGTTTATCTGTTGACTTTATCTTTAGCCTTTAGAAACGTTTAAAGTCCTATCAAAATGGGTTTCCCATACTTAGACGCAGAGTTATCGTTCGTTTCTCTTACATAGTTCACAGCAAAAGGCTCACGGTCATTTATGCCTAAATTTCTTGAAGTAAAAAGGTGAACACTATTTGTGAGGTTCTTTTCTATGGTGTATTTGTTGTTTTAATTAATTCTATTGTCTTTTGGTTTCCGATGACTTGTATAACTTAGCAGTGACTTTGGAATTGTTTTCTCTACACTTCACTCAATGCAGATTCATACGCGAATGAATAGACTATTTAAAATATACATGAAAACAACACGAATAACAGACTGACATTATTTATTTTAACAATATATAAAGAATTTTGCTTTATCCAATCTTTGTTTTACGAACTTAGTAGCAGCCAAATTGCAAAATCCCTAACCGACGATAAAAGATCATGCGAAATGCTGTTTACTGGTGCCAGACATCAATGTGCAAAATAAAGTACACTCCATTTGTCATAACAAAAATGCATATCCTATCCGAGCCACGCTGCACAGTAAGCTAGTTTTAAACTAAGAAAACCACGTGATCACATACTTTTGAGATCGCGTTACATAACCATCCGGGTAATCAGCTCCGACGTCGGATCTATTTTTAGCCAAACCCCCATTGTGCTTATTTGTTGATTTGGCCATAATAAACCTTTAAAGGACAATATTTCACGATTTGTACTGTCTAACGATAGAGATAATGTTATGTTTATGGTGAAATTATGCAGAAATATTCCATAACAGGGGCAAGATGTATTACATATAGGAAACTGTCAGATATCACATTTAAATTCATTTAGTACATTCGGTCAGACGTTCGTGGATTTTATATTATCATCGATCTGTTGAGCCAGAGTCAGAATATACGGTGTTACCGGACCAGATTTGCTTTGGGGGCTAAAGTTTTAAGAACTGATCTCTCTTTTGTCGTTTTAATGGCTGTTTTCAAGGATCTGCATGTACAATCTGATTTAATAATATTAAATGCAGATTCTTTGGCTACTCCATAACCTCACCGCTCTCCATAAAAATTCAAACTGATCTAATAGATTATTGGTTTTTTATTGACATGTCAGTCCAATCAAGAAAGGGGTCATGTCATCAAGGGAAGTAATAGACATATATCTTAATTAGTCTAACCTGAATTATCTTTCTTTAATATTTTCTAGTTGCCTTATTATCTATACCATAACTTAATTCTATTATATATTTCACAAAGTAAAGATATAATAACTTAGTCCTATGACAACAGTAAGTCACATTATCTTACAAAGTACTGCAGTATCACTATCTTTGTTTCTAGCATCATTATATTAGTAACTAAGTTTGATTCTTTATACAACAAGTATCTATGTATTTTTATGGCTCACCTTTAATTTCTGAAGTCAGTGCAAAAGTCATCCTAGCTTAATTTACCCATCGTTGGTTATTTAAACATGTTTATGTGTGTTATTGTCTAAACCAAACTTTCTACATGCATGAATCCATCTTCATGTGCGTAAATTACTAAAAAACCAACAAACAGTAAATCACCTTATTACATTAGTTCCTTTCAATCTCTATCCGACTAGAATTTCCATCTTGAAACCGCACCATACCGCAATGTGTCAATACCAGACTGAATGGCCAGTCTGTGTAAAAGGGCTCAAAGAACTATTGGGTCTTATTGGGTATGGACTCCTTTTTAACACTGATAACATTAAACGCATTCTCAACAATACACAAAGAAGGTGATGCCTGTTTTAAACATGTATGTATTGTACATGATGTTTATAAACCTTTTTTGGGGGTAAAAAATAAAATATAATCACATCTGTTTGTGTTTACACATGGAACTATTTTACAACGCGGAAGCACAAACTAAACAATCTGCTAGCTTTGAAGTGGCACAACACATAGGGACTTCTATCGAGAGAGGTCAGAGTCTATATATAGAATAAATGATACCGTTTCAGAGCGGACCGTTATGTATTCATCCACCGAACCAACAACCATGAAACCCTCTGTGTCAAGATCAGAACGCCCTACGAGTCCACCTACCGGTTCGAGCTTGTCGGGAAGGATGTCACTGTCCCGGATGAGAGTTACGACTATGATTGGATCGCTATCTACAAAATTATTTTCAGGTTAGTTTCTTGATCGATTTTGGTTCATTAATATCGCCATCTACAAGATAAGTTTCTGGTTAGTTTCTTGATAGATTTTGGTTCCTTAATATCGCCATCTACAAGGTAAGTTTCGGGTTAGTTTCTTGATAAATGTTGGTTCCTTAATATCGTCATCTACAAGATAAGTTTCGGGTTAGTTTCTTGATAGATCTTGGTTCCTTAATATCGTCATCTACAAGGTAAGTTTCGGGTTAGTTTCTTGATAAATGTTGGTTCCTTAATATCGTCATCTACAAGATAAGTTTCTGGTTAGTTTCTTGATAGATTTTGGTTCCTTAATATCGCCATCTACAAGGTAAGTTTCGGGTTAGCTTCTTGATAAATGTTGGTTCCTTAATATCGTCATCTACAAGATAAGTTTCGGGTTAGTTTCTTGATAAATGTTGGTTCCTTAATATCGTCATCTACAAGATAAGTTTCGGGTTAGTTTCTTGATAGATTTTGGTTCCTTAATATCGTCATCTACAAGGTAAGTTTCGGGTTAGTTTCTTGATAGATTTTGGTTCCTTAATATCGTCATCTACAAGATAAGTTTCGGGTTAGTTTCTTGATAAATGTTGGTTCCTTAATATCGCCATCTACAAGATAAGTTTCGGGTTAGTTTCTTGATAGATTTTGGTTCCTTAATTTCGCCATCTACAAGATAAGTTTCGGGTTAGTTTCTTGATAAATGTTGGTTCCTTAATATCGCCATCTACAAGGTAAGTTTCGGGTTAGTTTCTTGATAGATCTTGATTAATATCGTCATCTACAAGATAAGTTTCGGGTTAGTTTCTTGATAAATGTTGGTTCCTTAATATCGTCATCTACAAGATAAGTTTCGGGTTAGTTTCTTGATAAATGTTGGTTCCTTAATATCGTCATCTACAAGATAAGTTTCGGGTTAGTTTCTTGATAAATGTTGGTTCTTTAATATCGTCATCTACAAGATAAGTTTCGGGTTAGTTTCTTGATAAATGTTGGTTCCTTAATATCGTCATCTACAAGATAAGTTTCGGGTTAGTTTCTTGATAAATGTTGGTTCCTTAATATCGTCATCTACAAGATAAGTTTCGGGTTAGTTTCTTGATAGATCTTTATTAATATCGCCATCTACAAGATAAGTTTCGGGTTAGAGTCTTGACATATCTTTATTAATATCGCCATCTACAAGGTAAGTTTCGGGTTAGTTTCTTGATAGATCTTGGTTCTTTAATATCGCCATATACAAGATAAGTTTCGGGTTAGTTTCTTAATAGATCTTGGTTCATAAATATCGCCATCTACAAGATAAGTTTCTGGAAAAGTTCTTGGTAGGTTGTGGTTCATTAATATCGCCATCTACAAGATAAGTTTCGGGTTAGTTTCTTGATAGATCTTGGTTCATTAATATCGCCATCTACAAGATAAGTTTCGGGTTAGAGTCTTGACATATCTTTATTAATATCGCCATCTACAAGATAAGTTTCGGGTTAGTTTTTTGAAAGATTTTGGTTCATTAATATCGCCATCTACAAGATAAGTTTCGGGTAAAGTTCTTGGTAGGTTGTGGTTCATTAATATCGCCATCTACAAGATAAGTTTCGGGTTAATTTCTTGATAGATGTTGGTGAAAGTTGGGTTTCCTCATCATATTCATATGGGTATTTGCATTGAAATATAAATATAGCGATGGCATATCATTAACTTGCAAAAATATAGGCCTTTATATATACAATATTTATTCAAAACACCAAAAGGGTACTTAGTGTCAACAACCATTATCACATTTTATTCTAATGTTATATAGCTTAGCAACATATATAGCTTAGTAACATATGGAGCTTAGCAAATATATATAGCTTAGCAACACATATTGCTTAGCAACATATATAGCTTAGCAACAGAAACGGTCAGTGTCTTCCATCTTGTGTGTTCTCGTTAAACTGTGTATTATTCAGTCCTTTCGTTTTGTGTCTTTACATCCTAAGCAGAGATAGTGGGTTTTTTTTTCCGTAATCTTAACGCCTCTTCATGTCTTATTACAAATATAAAGTTGTCTTGTTTTGGGACAGCCCTTGTCTCATGTGTCAGATAAACACACACTAAAACCATGAAAAGCCAAAATGTAGCCCCGTCTTACCTGCTTGATTAACTTCTTGTTAATCTCTTTAAGCTTTATTAGGTTAAACAGGTTTGTCAGAGCTGGGAAATAGTCCAATAATTGCCACATTTTTAGAAAACAGAACACGTATTTACTGTCGCCTGCCTGCATGGCATCTGTTCCAGAAAAAAAGACATGTCGTCTGTATCCCCGTAGCAGCAATAATTTTTCGTTGTTTTTTTTCACCATCATTGCGTATTTACACGGCCTGTTCCAGTAAAGGTATACCGGCATGCCCGCCTTTCCCGGCAGCTCCAACTATAGGATGGGGACCTGGTCAGTCAGCGCGGGAGGTCGGGTTAGCGCCTCTGACGCATACGTCAGGAGAAATACAGACGGACGATTACGGACGAGCAGAGATTCGCTTCGGTGCCGCCAATACGTTGAAAATCGGCGACATGATCTACTCCGCTATGTTGTGTACAGGTGGCGAGAAAATGATTGAACTTCCGGATCAAGTTGTACACCGCGTGGAAAACGGTGACGTCATATTCAACGTCATCACACCGGCTAAGGGCGAATATGTTCTTCGTCTATTCGTGAAAAATTCAGATAACGCTGGAAGTGGTAAGGAATTCTGTGACTATTTAGTAATCTCTGACCAGAAAGACAAAAATGGACGTTATCCAAAAGGTTTCACCGGACGACTCGGCGCCAAACAACCGGCGTTCGCGGAGTCCGGTATGCACCCGACTGTGACGTCAGGATACATCACAGCGGTGGAAGATACGGTGAAAGTTGGCTTTAGTCGATCAGAAGATATAGAGCTGTCGGTGAATTTCTCCGGAGAGAACGTGAAGCCGGCGGAGGCGCCGTTGTTACTTTCACAAGATGAGAAAGATTCCTTAGTGACGTACTCTGTAAGGTGAGTTATCTGCTGTTTTTTCCCCAATTCGTTCATATCCTTTCGAAGAAGTGTATTTATGCAAAGCTGACTGTGGATTAACATACATGAGTGGACATATTGTTTTGCAGATGTCAATCTGTCAAATGTCAGTCTGCCAGTCTCTCAGTAGACTATTTCTATGCCGGTCGACGTTTGGAGATTGCCTCAATTGATATTTCTCGAACTTAAAAGAGGCATTGGTCATTGGATCAGTGGCCCAAATGTCAAGGTCACAGTGCCCATCCTTCCGATGACTTAAAGGTCACTACGACATTCAATATGTTTATGGGTTCCGATCGATAGCAAAAGATTGCATGAACACTCATTCCCGAAACATCGTAAGGACAGGCATTGGTTATTACAAGTTAATGACGCTTATTTGCTTCGTGGCCAGTGGCGCAAAGGTCAAGATCACAGAGTCGTGACGTTTCTCCCGATCTACACGATCTATTAAGAGGATGCCTAAGCAACATCGGCTGTGACAAACAAATGGTCCCTAAGATTTTTGAGACTCACAGAGCAAAGACCAATGTCACAGTAACCTTTTTAATGATATGACTTTAATGGCACAATGATCTTCAATGAGGTAATGGTTACTGCACGAAAACAAAAAAGGGCTTCGACCCACATTCCACAATCATAGTAGGGACGGCGGTCCCCGATGACTAGACGACGATGTCTGTTTCGGCGTCTCCAGCTGATTCCCAGGTGTGCCTAATTGTAAATGGTTTCTCCCGGTTCAATAAATAGTGATTAATCGGTTGCCATACTCACATGACCTTGTCATTATTTTCGCATTCTATTGTGACTGTAGCTTAAGTTAACTTACGTGTAGTAATTTATACGTCATTTATGTCCTTTGTCCCTTTCCAACACCTTTAGCATCACGGAATTTACTTTTCATGTCATATGGTACGAATATCAATGATGTTTAATTGAAATGTAGTAATAATAAGTAAATAAAAATGATACATAATTAATGTTATTGAAATCTTAAAGGTGGAAGCCGACAGTTTGCCTATATCTAATGTATGTAACAATATATGACCTCTGTTTGGTGTAGTTGCGTATATTTTCTACAGAAAAAGGATTTTATGCATGATTGATAAATGGGCATTTATTTAAAATACCATAAAGTATTATTAAACAAACATATTGTTATTTTTAGCTTATCTGGGCTGGCAGTTTTTTCTCAGTGTTACCAACCTTACCGTCATATATAAAGAACTCACGACATAAATGGATTTTATGCATTATAAAATGATTTATGTCTGGGTTTATGTATGTTAATGCTTCGGCCAATTAAAACACACCTAAGGCATCACGTGGTCTAATTATCCAATCGGGGTGAAACCACGCCATCTTTTATTTTCCTTTGTTCACTACAAAGACATTGTTCCATTTAGTGTAAAAAACCACCTCCTCCCATTCCTCCGCCTCTTTGTTTTGCTTGGCCGACTCATCTATACATATTTATCAATCTATTATGGGCGTTTTTTTCTCAGCCCAGATAAGCTAAAAATAACAATATGTTTGTTTAATCATACTTTATGGTATTTTAAATAAATGCCCAATTATCAATCACATGTGCCTTCTGTTATTTTTACTTACAAGTGTTACCAACCTTACCGTCATATATAAAGAACTCACGACATAAAAGATCATACTTTAGTCTAAGCTTTGACGATTTTCAACTATATCTCAGTTTTAGGGCAGTAAAACTCGTATATTAACAATTAAAATGTTCATTCTTTTAAAATATGTAAGAACTACTGCGATTCCTGATAAAAGTAAACATCGACGTCACAGCGACATGGATGAGCTAAAACATAAGTGGTCACGTGGTTATCTTATTCTATAAATAGCTAATTGTGCAGGGTGGCTCAGATAGGAAACACACGATTGTAATGACGATTGTGGCGTAAAGGTTCACTTTTCAGACAGGTGGAGGACATCAATTAACATCATTTTGCGATATATGTTCATGTAGTAATGGTTTATTGTGATGTTTAATGAAATATCTTTGGCCCTAACTTTTGGATATAACCTTTAATAAGCGACCAGTTAAAATTGTATTGCGACCACTTCCAGACTTCCTCAGAGCGGTCAATACGGAGTCAAGATCCGTGGGACCAGACTAGATGGGGCCGTCCACGAGCCCTTGTATGATTACATTATTGATCACAGGAAGGTCAAGAAAAGAACGGAAAAGGAGCCAAGTATTAAACAGGAAGCGGAAACATTCAGGGAATCCGGTAGGTGGCGTAGTGTGATGACGTCACACTTACGTCAAATGTAATTTAAATATTTCGTAATGTGTTTCAGGCTGTTGTATTGGAATATTCTTTATAATTTTTTTTCTTTGATTCGGTTGGGGGTCAAAAATGTGCTGGAAATCTTTCTTTTCATAGGTTAAGCAAGTCCGATTTAACGTTACAAATAAATACTAGTTGCGGAATTTCAACCATATCGTAGGTTTTTTATCAAAAGATAATATTGTGTTGTTTTTTTTCAAATAAAACCTTTGTATTTCAATCTAATGTATGATTACTTAAAGATTTAGCTATCAGAAAGTAATTTATACAATACATTTCAAGAAGACACGGTCAAACTAGAAACAATTTATCAAGTATTCCACTGTTTATCGATGTACTGAAAACACAGCCTGAAACTTCAGTTGATGCTGTTTGATATCCCTTTGTCGATGATTTATTTTGCGATATATTCACAATCACGTGTGGTTTAGTAGAACTACGTCACGAGAAAAGCCATGCTTAATTCAATCAAGGGCATTCAGACTTCATCCAAACCGTGATTAAAACAAACATTATTGACTTTATACTAAAACATTAAAACTACAAATTGGAATCTTAATTGCCATTATAGGTACAAATTAATTTTAAATGAATATCAGATATTGTTTGCTAAGCCCGCATTAGGCAGATAATCAGATCTAATTGAAACGCTATTTAAGGACTATGAATAAAGTTATATCGCCTTTTCAACCAATGCTGACTTTTTATATAAAGGTTGACTTAAAATTTGACTTCAATCTCTTTTTTCAACCAATACTGACATTGCATATAAACGTTGACTTAAAACCGACTTTCATCTCTTGCGACTCACAACTCTTTTTACAACCAATACTGACATTGCATATAAACGTTCAAACCGTGTTTTTTTATTGTTTAAAAATATTTCAACGGGGCTATTTTTACTGTGGCTCATTGACGCGTCAAAAGGTCACTTAACTTTGCAGATAAACAAAAAGAATGGCTGACACTAGTGACAGTCCAAAGTAGGGTTTGTACTGACAATTTCTAAGTTTTAACAACAATCTTCACGTGACGTTCTCAATACGCTTTGTAAACATCGAGCGGAATCTAAAAATTCTATTAAAAGGCTACCTAGTCTTAAAATAAAAACACCCCGTGTAAAATAGTAATTTAAAAAAATATATTTACTGTTGCCACATGTTATAATTCAATAAGGTTAGTCGTAATAACCGTTTTTATTATGGATTCCACCTTTAAATAAAATGCCAGAAACAATTTAAGCATGGCTTTCCACCTTGTCCTAGTTGAGTCAAATTACATTTTTGTGATTGAGCAATAATATCATGCTTCCACTAACAAATCAATTACCTTATGTTGTTGACCTTATTCATAATATATCTTATGGCGTGTATATCTATATCACTGTTTATTTGTTTTCTAGACTTTGATTGGGGTTTTCCAAACAAACAAATACGAGTAAATAAAACGCAATTGCTGTTTGTGTTTACATTCCTGTTAGAATTATTACCTCATTGGCGTGATATAACACATATAACATTTCAGAAGACATTTTGTATTCTGTGAACTGTAATAACAAAAAAAAACTTTTTGTGTCTTTTTGTCTGAAATAAAGCAGTGATTTACACCACATCAGATACTCAACACGAGCAAAACAAATAGTTATTGTTTATGTGTTTCAGTCTGCAATCACTTTGTAGCAATGCTTAACATTTTAAATTGCTTAATATTTTATTAGTCGTAGATTTTCTCTGAAAATGTTACAAATAACAATCATGGGTTGTTACTGTAGCTTTTGGCAAGATTCCAACTGATCGGATGTCCAATATCTCTTTCTAACGAATTTTTAGAACCGGAAGTTCAGCCAGAAACTCAACAGGAACCGGAAGTCAAGGAAGAAACACCAGGTAGCCATTTTTAACAATCAGACTATATTTGGGTAGTCAAATATTGCCATTTTATTCTGTTGTACTTGAGGTTTTCTTTTGTTCAGCACATTTTGCTGACCCTTTGGTGTCGCGTCTTACATTTTTTTTCTTTTAATATTTATTTTTCTATTAAAACACATTAAAACACAAATAAGAATAAAGAAAAGCTAACACGTTTGTCCACATGAAAATTTTGTTTATAAAATTGGTATATAAAAATAACATCAAAGTCAAATCAAAAGTTTTAAGACCAATTTCCATTTCTTTCTTGAATTGAAATTACTGATCTTGTCTTTCAAATTTTGTATTCTAGCATTGCGTATTATTCAGAATGCATGTTTTAGTTGTCAAGGGCGATAATCGGAAAATAATATTATTTTAGAAGTACCAATTACAGTGTCGTTCGCTAAAGTGAATGTGAAAAGGCCAAAGTCTAAAGGTATTGTGCTATTTAGTGGGTGAATAGGCTCGTGTTTTATGAATAAAATTTAGATCGGTGTTATTATGGTATAAATATGGAATGCAGTTAATACTTTTTTCATGTGAATATTGTATAACCTTTGTCACAGGAAGATGGGAGTCACGCATGCGTAGTATATGTCAATTTTAGTTTGAATAATTTTTATGTCGCTCTGTTTGGATGTTTTGATATGATTTTTTGTAAGGGATACATTTTTACAACTGATGTTGACGGGGGGAAACATTCTTATAACTGATGTCGACGGGGGAAAACATTCTTATGACTGATGTCGACAGGGGAAACATTCTTATAACTGATGTCGACGGGGGAAACATTCTTATGACTGATGTCGTCGGGGGGAAACATTCTTATAACTGATGTCGACGGGGGAAACATTCTTATGACTGATGTCGAAGGGGGAAAACATTCTTATAACTGATGTCGACGGGGGAAACATTCTTATGACTAATGTCGACGGGGGAAACATTCTTATGACTGATGTCGACGGGGGAAACATTCTTATAACTGATGTCGACGGGGGAAACATTCTTATGACTGATGTCGACGGGGGGAACATTCTTATAACTGATGTCGACGGGGGAACATTCTTTTAACTGAAGTCGACGGGGGAAAACATTTTTATAACTGATGTCGACGGGGGAAACATTCTTATGACTGATGTCGACGGGGGGAAACATTCTTATAACTGATGTCGACGGGGGAACATTCTTATGACTGATGTCGACGGGGGGAAACATTCTTATAACTGATGTCGACGGGGGAAACATTCTTATAACTGATGTCGACGGGGGAACATTCTTTTAACTGAAGTCGACGGGGGAAAACATTTTTATAACTGATGTCGACGGGGGAAACATTCTTATGACTGATGTCGACGGGGGGAAACATTCTTATAACTGATGTCGACGGGGGAACATTCTTATGACTGATGTCGACGGGGGGAAACATTCTTATGACTGATGTCGACGGGGGGAACATTCTTATGACTGATGTCGACGGGGGGAACATTCTTATAACTGATGTCGACGTGGGGAACATTCTTATAACTGATGTCGACGGGGGAATCATTCTTATGACTGATGTCGACGGGGGAAACATTCTTATAACTGATGTCGACGGGGGGAAACATTCTTATAACTGATGTCGACGGGGGAAAACATTCTTATAACTGATGTCGACGGGGGGAACATTCTTATAACTGATGTCGACGGGGGAATCATTCTTATAACTGATGTCGACGGGGGAAACATTCTTATAACTGATGTCGATAGGGGAAACATTCTTTCCTGTTATAATTATGTTTGCATAAATTTCCAATTCGTGACTATGTCATTCATGCAATAATTGACATACTTATCATACTTTTTAATTAGGTAGTTATGAAGATAGAAATATTGAATAATGCACAATTGTGTCGTTTTATCACAGCTTACTTCAGATATCAGTTCAAGATAATATGTAAAATAAACTTTTATTTTACGTTAGACTTATGTTTATTTTTTTTGTTGTTGTTTAAATATATATCTTAACGTAGAAATTAGCTCAATTAAAGATGCTGCTGCTTAAATATAACTGATAAGTGCACAAATAACAATTATAAGTTAAAATGCGTGAATATTAAATACATACATGTACAATTTTTAAAGCATTTTTCTCGTTCAATATGGTATTGTTTAGACCTATATTGTGTATTAGTTTCTATCTTGTCTATGGTTGGGTTTGTGTGTTGTTTGTTTGTTTTTTGGGGTATATCGTCCCACCAACAGTATTTCAGTTATCTGGAAATGGTGTCCACATAAGGCAGATATAGTGCTGCCTTCACTGTGTATAGCATGCCGTGAACACCTGGCATGATACCACACCCAGTCACATTATCCTGTCACCGGACCAACCAGTCGTTGAACTACACTTATATTTGCTTGAGTCTTAGTAAGGGAGCTATACCACTACCATTTTAAACGACTTTGGTATGTCGCGGTCCTGGATCGAACCTGGGCCCATCCGTACCTTGTTGCGACGTTCTAAAAATTGCGCGACCAGGTCCAGTCGGTTTGTGTGTTGTTTTTCTTGACAAAATTATCAATCCTGCAATGGGGTTATCAGAGGAAATTCCCACTTTATGCCAAAATATAAAATTTTATACAATAAACATGGGTCTGATTAGTGGTTATTTTGTGGTGTGTTTTTTTTTTTTTTTATAAATATTTCTACGCATTGTTAACGAAAAGAGTATATTTAAATGTATTATATATACAAATATTTATTATTTGGTTGCTGGTACATTAGAATTGGTGAGATGGTTTAAGTTACATATTGCGCAACAAGTTGACAATGAAAAACACACCATGGTTGTATATGTATTATGTGTTCTTTGCATTGTATGCTGGGATGGCTAGATGTGTAGTGTATGTGTGTATTTATCTTTTTTTTAGGTTTGTGAAATAAAAGTAAAAAAGTAGTGTATTAAAAATCCTTATTTGTATATTTATAGTTAAGTACGTGCTATTTTCGCTAGAGATATTTTAAGGGAAAACAAATAAACAATTAAATTATTGCTTTAGAAATTGTAAAGCGATTGTCCTGCTGTTTATATATATATTCATCATTTTTAAAATTAAATACAATGCTTAAGTTAATCTCCCTTGTAGGTAGGCATTTGCACATACTTTGTGTAAGAAATTTTATTTTTATTTTTTTATCTTGAAAAAAAGGTCTTAAGCACTTAAGCTCAAACTTACCTCAATCAATAATAAAAGCATCTTTATATGCACTTTGCAGTCCCAAGTATTCGCACAAATTAAAAAGTGGGTTTTTTTCTTCAGTTATTACAATAATACCAAAAAACCTGCCCAAAGGGAGCTAACAAGGTAGTATTTGAAATGTTAGAGTAGTGTCCCTTTATGAATGAAGAAAATATTGGAATATTGTGGTTTGTGTGGTTTTTGTAGATTATTTATCCGAGGTATCTTTGGATTTCTCCGACTCCGGTTCCGTGGAGTATTTAGACGTGGATGCCCAAACAATAGCGGATGATGGTAACAATTTGTGTAAACTTAAACCAGACACTAACACGACATCTAGCGGCAATCGGTGTTGAAACAGTAACCATTTGTATTGATTGAATTTCAGATTTAATGAGTAACTATGCTGTATATTTTACCTAATTAGTAGTTTAATATTCATATATTTTTAAAAAGGAAACGAGGCAGGTCATTTAATAGACTAACGAAATGTATACCAAAATTGGATACATCGTGCTTGCAATCCTATTTCGAATACAAATTTCGAAGAAAACAATAATAAATAAAACACATTAATTAAACTGAATGTCGATTTTTCCCTTGTTGAAAAATAAGTTGAACCTGTCAAATACAAGCACGTGTTTCCGTAGATCAACAATAAAAGGAAAGCATGATGACGCACATATTGCCACTATAGATACGCTTAACGGGTCGGTCCTCGTTTCGATGTCTTATTGACATCGGCCCTCAATTCGATGTCTAATAAACATCGGTCCTTAATTCGATGTCTTATTAACATCGGCCCTCAATTCGATGTCTTATTGACATCGGTCCATAGTTATATGTCTTATTAACATCGGCCCTTAATTTGATGTCTTATTGACATCGGCCCTCAGTTCGATGTCTTATTAACATCGGTCCTCAATTCGATGTCTTATTAACATCGGCCCTCAATTCGATGTCTTATTAACATCGGCCCTCAATTCGATGTCTTATTGACATCGGTCCATAATTATATGTCTTATTAACATCGGCCCTCAATTCGATGTCTTATTGACATCGGTCCATAATTATATGTCTTATTAACATCGGTCCTCAATTCGATGTCTTATTGACATCGGTCCATAATAATATGTCTTATTAGCATCGGCCCTCAATTCGATGTCTAATTAACATCGGTCTTCAATTCGATGTCTTATTAACATCGGCCCTCAATTCGATGCCTTATTGACATCGGTCCTCAATTCGATATTTAATTAACAGCGGTCCTCAATTCGATGTCTTATTAACATCGGTCCTCAATTCGATGCCTTATTGACATCGGTCCTCAATTCAATGTCTTATTGACATCGGTCCTCAATTCGATGTCTTATTAACATCTGTCCTCAATTCAATGTCTTATTAACATCGGCCCTCAATTCGATGTCTTATTAACATCTGTCCTCAATTCAATGTCTTATTAACATCGGCCCTTAATTTGATGTCTTATTAACATCGGCCCTCAATTCGATGTCTTATTAACATCTGTCCTCAATTCAATGTCTTATTAACATCGGCCCTCAATTCGATGTCCTATTGACATCGGTCCATAACTATATGTCTTATTAACATCGGTCCTCAATTCGATGTCTTATTGACATCGGTCCATAATTATATGTCTTATTAACATCGGTCCTCAATTCGATGTCTTATTGACATCGGTCCATAATTATATGTCTTATTAACATCGGCCCTCAATTCGATGTCTTATTGACATCGGTCCATAATTATATGTCTTATTAACATCGGCCCTCAATTCGATGTCTTATTAACATCGGTCCTCAATTCGATGTCTTATTGACATCGGTCCATAATTATATGTCTTATTAACATCGGTCCTCAATTCGATGTCTTATTGACATCGGTCCATAATTATATGTCTTATTAACATCGGTCCTCAATTCGATGTCTTATTAACATCGGTCCTCAATTCGATGTCTTATTGACATCGGTCCTCAATTCGATGTCTAATTAACATCTGTCCTCAATTCAATGTCTTATTAACATCGGTCCTCAATTCGATGTCTTATTAACATCTGTCCTCAATTCAATGTCTTATTAACATCGGCCCTCAATTCGATGTCTTATTGACATCGGTCCATAATTATATGTCTTATTAACATCGGTCCTCAATTCGATGTCTTATTGACATCGGTCCATAATTATATGTCTTATTAACATCGGTCCTCAATTCGATGTCTTATTGACATCGGTCCATAATTATATGTCTTATTAACATCGGTCCTCAATTCGATGTCTTATTGACATCGGTCCATAATTATATGTCTTATTAACATCGGTCCTCAATTCGATGTCTTATTGACATCGGTCCATAATTATATGTCTTATTACCATCGGCCCTCAATTCGATGTCTAATTAACATCGGTCCTCAATTCGATGTCTTATTGACATCGGTCCTCAATTCGATGTCTAATTAACATCGGTCCTCAATTCGATATCTTTTTAACATCGGCCCTCAATTCGATGTGTTATAAACATAACTTTTTTTTCACTTTCTTTTTCGGCGTAGCTGTCTAACCTCCTTTTCTTGACCTATTTAACAAATGCTGACGCATTGTCAGCCAGAATGAATATCCGAGCAACTCTAATTGGCAGAAATTCCAGACAACGCCATATACGGTATTGTTTCTATTAAACGTCCTCGTGGGGAATGGGGATATTAAAGTTCTTAACAATTCTACGTCAATTCCCTACAGTATGTGTGTGTATAGTGCATAAAAGGTCATTTGATCCTGCATTAAATTAAACTAAATCTCTGTCATATGCCACAAAGCACGTCGTTCACACCCACACTGTCTAACTTCTTCGTAAATTTTATAGTGACTATTACGTGAGGAACTTCAGAATTATGAGGCGTAGATGGAGCGAGCGACGAGTGTAAAAATGTTTAATATTTTGATTTTGCCAATTTAGTTTCAATAAAAAACATAAACACGATAAAAATGTGTAAGTTAATGCCTCACTAACGCCGCATATCTCTTTTTTAAAAGATTTTTCATTTTATTTTTAGGTCAAGGCTTATAAAATACTTAATATGATTCTAAAATTTAACGATATCATTGTTCTTTTTAAATCCAACTGGTCTTTTTAACAGCTAAAACTCATTAAAACCGTCAACATTCCAACTTGATAAATTATTAAATACTTAAATATTATTAAAATAAATTAATAATTCAAAATGATTATTATAGGTGGAGGGAACTTACTGTATTTTCTTACCCGAAACATAAATGCTACTCCTATTGCTCTTATATCTTTTTAGTTTGGAAGATAACATTTTAACTAGTATTTTTCTGGCTTATTTATTTCTCCCTTCTTTTCTTAACCTATAGCATTTTTATATATTACTATAATTATATGTAATTTAATTGTATGTCTTTTTAAATACATGTATCATGTATTCTTATAGTTGCGGTGTTTAAACTTCCATTTTCTTTTTATCAAAAACTTATTTACTTTTATTAGAATTATTCTTGAAAACGTATTATCTTTTTGTGTAGTGTAAGACAACGCCTGGTCCCACTTGCAGAATCCATTCTCATGTGAAATTTTGCTCAAGCTCGAACTTTTATTGCTCAGTACTTCTAAATAATATAATAATCTTGCTGTATAATGATAAAAAACTTAAAACTTGTCATGGGATTTGGGATGGGGTTTGCCGGCATCTTTGCCGATACTGTGCAGCGACATTTCTATCATTATAGCACAGGGGCACTTATAAGGCGCCCAGGGACCGAACCCGGCCGGTCCATTATACTGACACCGACGAGTCAGTCGTAATGCTGTCCCCTTAGCCCCGAGCGTTAGGAGGGAAACCAATACTACCAACTTTAAAGTCTTTGGTTTGACCCGGCCGGGGTTTATATTAACTATTTTTCAGAAGTATTCTTGGAAACCAATTTTGAGCTGGAGCAAAATCTAAATTGAGAAAGGATTCTGCAAGCAGGGTCTTGTCTCAATCAACTTCTTGAAAAAAATATCGTTGTAACATTGACTGACGTGTTTCATTAATTATTAATTATAATTTATATTGGAACGTAATGTCAATATTAGAACGTATTTGTATATATTGATTGCATGATGCCTTTTTTTTCAGATACATTTTAACATGACTTTCCATGTGCAATTACTTGCTTTCTTTTATATGATTAATTGCTTCTTGTTGTACAATGTTTCTTGTATGCTCGTGTGGTTTTTAATCAAAACTTTGCTGTTCTCGTTGTTTTATGTTTAATTACATTGTACAATATGTGCATGATGTTAATATATTTCTAATTGACATTTTGTAACGCAACGCTTTTTTGTGTAATAACAGTTTGTATTGTATTTTACCTATCAGGTGAATGTACTTCTTGCGTATGTCACGTAATGTTAAACGTATATAACTGCTTATTACATTTTTGTAATAAAACATAAATATATAATACGCTCATAAATAAATAAATATATTTAATTAAAACACCAAATCTGGGACATTGCATATAACAATAAAGGTATTTATGTATTACATTGATAAGTAATTACTGTTTTAATAAATATGTTTGTTAGATCTATTTTTAAATAAACACTTGTATATTGTTAAAGGTGGTATCTGCAGTATTCAATTTTATAAATTAAGCGGAATGGTTATTTTATTATTTAAGTCTCTATTGAAGGACAATGTTTGTTTTAGACTAAATAAGTGTTAAACTCTCTCTCTCTCTCTCTCTCTCTCTCTCTCTCTCTCTCTCTCTCTCTCTCTCTCTCTCTCTCTCTCTCTCTCTCTCTCTCTCTCGCTCTCTCTCTCTCTCTCTCTCTCTCGCTCTCTTTCTATATATATATATATATATATATATATATATATATATATATATATATATATATATATATATATATATATATATATATATATATATATATATAGATATATATATATATATATATATATAGCCTTTTACTCAACCCAACCACTCATAACACCTCGGCTTAGCTTACCAACCTTTTGTGTCAAATTGCCAGAATCAAACTGGTCCGGTAAAATTTAGTCCAGTCCTGTAGATAATGCCAGCTTGGTAGGTCGAAGGTCCAGTGTTTTTAAAATTTCTATCGTGAAGACTGTCAGTGTTAAGACTTGTATGGATACTATTGACATACAAAAAGCGTGTATTCAATTAAGTCAGAAATAAAAAAGAAAAAAAATAATTACATGAATGCAGATTTATTTTCTTTCGTGAGAAGATTCCACATATTTACTTCTGACTGCGGGTATAAGCTCGTAAACGGCTAGAGCATAGAAACCGATGAACCAGGTAAAGAATATCATTTTATAAAAATAGCAGATGCCACCTTTGGATGTTAGATTTAGCAGTTTATCTGTAATGTCATCCTTTACCATGGGCAGGTGTTGAAGTTCGCCTCCGAGCTGGATATCAGCTTCAGATGGGAGGTAACTCTAATATTTTATTATCCGGCATGCACAGAGCTATTAGTACTTTGATTTTTAAATCGCATTTGACATGTATAGGTTTCATGTTTGATTTAAAATACTGTTGTTAGTGTTGAAGTTTTATGTTTAAACAAAATATTTGTACACGTATGGGTAGTTAATCAAATTAATCAAATATTATTTAAATATTTGTAAACTTGATAATGAAAAAAGATTTTTGTAATAATTTAAATATTAAAAATAGGAGTTTCCTGTGGTTAATAACCATTAAGCAATTCAAGCAAACTTATATAATTGCATCGGTCTCAAATTATTTTTGTTGTTTTAAGTTGATAACTTTTAATATAAATCTATATTTCTGTCAGTACACATTTTAGATATATTTTACAGAAATGTAAGCAAATAAATATAGAGAATACTATCATAATTATAGAAGCCGACGGTGATGAAGATGACTATGATGAAAAAGACGAGCATGAAAGGCTTGTAAGTTTTGGTGAAACCGTCGTCCACGACGGTGACGAGCACCAAAACCCTAACGAGCCTCGTAAAAGCGAGTATGCTCGTCAGCAGGAAGAAATAGAGCGGCATAAGAAGGAATTTGTGTCGAAAATGACGGGCATTTTAGGGGATATACTTAATGACGGTAAAAATCGAGTGAATTTTGCAGAATGGCTGTGTTTTGTCGCTTAGCAACGTTTTCATTCTGCTCGATCAGATGTTGGTGGGATGAATGCTGCAAAAGGTTTAATTGAAGTTCGTTTTTGAAAATAATATATGTGAAAAGTTGTTTTTAAGCTCACCTCGCTGTGGTCTAAAGTTTTTTTTTAAAAAAAAGAAAGTTTCCTTGCAAACTTTAACGTACATTTTTAACGAGAGTGCAAAAATAAAATTATCAGCTTTACCATAATCAGGGAATAATCTTTTTTTATATGCACGTACTGTGTAGAACTTTAGACTTAAACGAAATCAACGCTGCTTTTTTTTTTTTTTTTTTTTTGGGGGGGGGGGGGGGGGGCATTTTTTACAAAATAAAAAACATTTAAATAGAGTGAGGTGATTAAACGCTTGGTCAAATATGTTCATTCATCACATCTTTATAATGTTGTACACAGGAGCGAATCCAGAAAATTTTGGTGGGGTGAGGGTGGGGTGAGGGTGGGGTGGGTCGGTTTGTGTATGAATCAAGATCCATTCAACTTTATCGCAGTAATAACTAGATATATATATACTCAGTAAGGGACCCTAACTTCAAACTAAGCAGTAAACAGACAAAAAATACTTTAAAAGCTTAGTATTTTTAAGCTTACATGTATGTGTTATCACAACTCTACCCTTTTACCCGACTGGTGCGGGGGGGGGGGGGGGTGCACCTCCCACCCCCCACCTGGATCCACCCCTGATTGTACAACGTAAGGCCAGTTATAGTAAGTGTTTCTCTAATAGCTAATGAATGCAACATTTACAATGTTTGCCTAATTTCATTTGCTTGCTAATATGTTGTTTATTTCAGGGTGTCGTTAACGCTATTTTATATGTGTTGTTTAATAAATGAAATCTGTTGTGTTTTTTTTATAACAGGTTGAACGTTTTTTTGCATGTCAATTGTATGTTTATTTTATGCTAATATATGCTAATTAGGTAGCTCTGCCTATTTGCTATTTCTAGAATACGCTACCTGGTGGCGTGAATAACTTTCTTATTTCATTGTTAAGACTAGCAAAAGCAGACAAAAGCACTTGACGTATAACTTATTATAAATCATATTTGTTCATATTGGTATAATTACTTTGTTTATTTGTTTACGTGTTTTTTCCTCTGACGTTGCTACAATTACAGGACGTCAGCTTTTAACTAAAATAGATTTTGCATGTTTAAGTTATTATTTATTGCTATGATATAATAAAATATTCTATTTAAGTGTTTTAATGACTGATAAGAGTGGTTATAATAATAATAATAATAATAATAATAATAATAATAATAATAATAATAATAATAATAATAATAATTTAATGATTCAAATATTATATTTTATAAATTTACTATTTATTGAGATACTTACTAAAATAGTTTACAAACATTTATTCCCATTTATTCCCATTTATTTTCCTACCTGTCAGTTGAAAAAAAAATAGTAACATTTCTTTTGTATTAGAATCCCTTTTTCATAATTAACTATACGTTTTATACAGGAAATGAAAAAATAAAGAACGCTTAAAGTTTTGTAAGTGGCCTTAGATCTATCGTTGTTCCATATCATTTTACCGTGCACTTTTATTTCAGCTAATGACGTAAGCGCTTTATCATTTATCTTTAGACCAGGGTTGCTATGGTTACTACTCATAAAAAATCTTAGTTATTTTTTTGATTTAGACTAAGAAATTGTCTTAAATCAGGAAATATTTCCTTAGATTAAATAACATTCATTGAATTGCAATCATAAAACCATTTATTCTAAGAAATGTCTGGGTTGAAGTCTGAGAAAAACAAACCAAAAAGTTCTTTATTAAAATTCCAGTAGTTGCTTTGTTGTTGTTTTTTCTGGTTGTTTCTCTTTTAAAATCATAGTTCAACTTACTTCTATACTAACCTCACACATTCACGTTTGAAATTACATAAACATTCGTTATTTCTATTGTATCTTTTATGCCAAAGAATGGATTTCAATGATGTCTGTTTAATAATATGTTTTTAAAGCTTTGCCGTAGAATACAGTAAATCTTTTTTTTTTTACAATTGTTGTATCCTTTTATTCAATTTTAAAAGGCTTCTTATATTTTTATGTTAATCATTTTTACAAATAATATTTTTTTTTTCAACCAATGGCGGAAACGTACGTTTTAAAAGGCTTATATAAGTTAATACGTTCTTATTCGTATACAATAAATGATACATGTTTTTTATATAAAATTCTTTGTTGACTTTACGTAGAAAATGTTTCATAAAACTTTCATAGTTACATTTTATTAATCCTTTCTAACTCGTTTTATCGAGCCCCTTCCAATGTAAAATACACTGTTGTTTGCGTGTGAAATCCCCTTTGTCCCCAACCTCTTCCTTTTTGAAACAAACAAAACAAACAAGCAATTTTAAAACATCTCAAATGATGTAAAAGAAAAAAAGACTTACCTTGCATTGCAAATTTCATAATTCAGATTCCATTCCGGAAGTGCTTAGGAGACGACTGCGCATGGCGATTGAGGAGCATGACTCATCAGAAATGCAGAGTGTAATCAAAGACCTGAAAGCGCTGAATCTGGCTTCCGTTCAACAAGACATCGAGTTGGCTGAGTCAGAGTTCCAGATAATGAAGCTGAGAACAGGTAAAAGGTTCTCTGTTAATTTTCACTTCTACGATATAATCAGACAGTAACTTATGAAGTAAATTGTCGACATACCAGTTTCTTCCCCTTCAAAGAAATCCGCCAAATATTCCACTCCAAGTTATAATTGATAAAAGTAATAATTGTTTGATTGACTGTGATATAAACTCCGATTTTGTCATTAATTGAATGTAAATGCAATTTCAAATGTGAGGAAACACCTTGCTTCGATATAATGTTGAAAGTTATCGCTTCATTTTCATAAGATTCATTTCTGGTGTTTACATATATCGTTTTTTTAAGTTTTAAAGCAGATATAAACATGATCATTCTAACTGTTCTAAATGACCTTAAGTACGAAGTTTATTGATATGTCTATTTTTTTTCTTTTAACATGACGTGATCATATTTCTTTGTTTGATGCTTTGTCGTGAATTTAGTACAATGTTATCTTTAAGTTAAAATAATTCCATCAACAGAATTACAAATCGCTATTCGAGAGAAGGACTCGATCAAGTTGAAGGCAGCACTGAAGAAAGTAGAGAAATCCAAATGTGAGGACAGGGTTGCTAGGGAAGTCGCCGTTGCTAAGCAACTTTTAGAAAGGTACGACATTATGACATATGATTATTTTCAAAATGTTAAGAATCTTACAATTTTAACTACATCAGTACACGATAAGGTAACATTTGAACACAATTGGCAGGGGAGGATCCAGAAAATTTTGGTGTGTGTATAAATCAAGATTTATTAATCTTATCACAGTAAATACTAGATATATATATACACAAAGAAAGGGACCCTAACTTCGACCTAAGCATATATATATATGATTTTCCCCGAGAAATTGATCATTCTCGAATGTCGAAGAAGCGTTTGGGCGTGTATCTGGAGCATTTTTTCTAGTGTATGATATTGACTCCTACACACACACACACACGCACGCACGCACACACACACATGCACACACACACGCGCGCGCACACACACACATACACACACACAAACATACACACACATACACACATACACACACACATACACACACACATACACACACACATACACATACACACACACACACACACACCTACACACACACATACACACACACACACATACACACACACACATACACACAAACACACACATACACACACACATACACACACACATACACACACACACATACACACAAACATACACACACATACACACACACACACACACATACACACACATACACACACATACACACACACACGCACGCACGCACGCACACACACATACACACACATACACACACACATACACACACACCTACACACACACACACACACACACACACATACACACATATACACACAAATATATGATGAAATTTCCTTTCCAGAATCCGGAAGCTACAGAAGCTGCTACACGCTATCCTGGACATGGAACAATCAACGATCGCAGAGATGCGGAGCTACGCCAAACCGCCCGCCATTGTGAAAAGGGTCATGATGGCAACGCTGCTGCTCCTGGGACATTTTGAAGAGGAGACAAACGTGAGATAATAAAAAAAATAATTTAGTTAAGTTCCTTAATTATAAGATTCATTTTGTCCTAATTAGTTTTATAATCGTCCTTATAGTCATCATCAGCAGCAGCAACAGCAACAACAAGAGCGGCAGCATCAACAATAACATTTTAGCTCGTCACTATTATCACCCTCAAATGCATCAGTGCTTTCATAAAATGTCAACACTTCTGCCTCTTAAATTTTATTTTCTAAACTACAACGGATAAATTGAAGAGGTATTAATTAATTGTCTCCCCTATATAATCCCTTAATACAAGAAGGACCTTTCATTTGTTTTACTCGGTTTTTATGCTTGTACTCTTTTGGAGTGTTTGTTATCTTTTCTGCATTTCTTGTGATGCCCAGGTTAACCATCACCAACAAACACTTCCATTTTCTTTTTAAATAACAAATCTCTAAGTATTTTAATGGAATGTCAGCATATATTTATGCAAAAGTAAGAAATTTCACTGTTTGTTATTGCAATATCTACAAAAGAACAGGCGATAAAGTTCAAGATTTCCGACTAAAAGGACCTATCTACTGTTTGGAATACCTTTGATATTAAAGGAAGACAATTTCCCTTGATAAAAATGTTATCCATGCTACATTTATATTGACAATGCATCTGCGTTACACACTAAAATTAGTATTCGAGTACTCGGTCATTTTCACCATAGACCTTCATTGTACAGGGTACATTTATGTGGTATTTTTAAAAAAAATCTTTTTTCTTTTATTTAAAATAATTATGTCCCTCGCATCGGCTTAATATATTCAATTTAAGTTTGACACAATTTGCAACGTTATGATTGTGTTAATTTGTCGGTTTCCTACCTTCGAAATCCGCATCAATTACGATCAACTTTGGAGTCCGGTGGCAGCGCAATATAAACATTCGTATATTGAGAAAGGTCATGTTTAAGAATCGGATAATCAGTGAAAATGATTTTTAATCCACTGTCCGTGTGTGTTTGAGTCCCAATTGGGGCGAAAGACTTAATATGGGAAGGTCTTCTAGCTGACCTGCGGTGCGTCGGTCGTTCTACCCGAACATTTGTCTGATGCCTTCCTCCACAAAAATTGCCGGACGTCGTAAAAATGGTCATAATTAGTCGCTGCGATGTACTTAAAAACAAACAACAAATCAAACACACGCACAAACACCCGCACGCACCCGCACACAAACACACACACGCCCATGCACACGCACGCACGCACGAACGCAAAAACACACACACACACGCACGAACACGCACACACACAAACACACATACACCCACACACTCGCGCAGACACTCGCACACGCACACACATACACGCGCGCACGCACACATAACAAATGTTCCCTTCACATTTACATCGGATTTTTCAGTCTTGGAAGACGATCCAGCAGATCCTTGGTCGGACCGGAAAGGAGTCCATAAAACGTATGATCGGAGAGTTTAAAATCGAAGAGTGTCCCTTGGAAGTTGCCATGGGAGCCAAGGACTTTCTCCGGGACTTTACCATCGAGCAGGTCCGCCTAGTCAGCGCGGGAGCCGCCACATTTTACGTCTGGGTATGTTGGCTTTTTGCATTTTGTAATAAAACCCGTTTTGTAATGAAACCCGTTTTGTAATAAAACCCGTTTTGCGGAACAATTTTAAAGGCAGCAAAGAAATATGTTTCTATTTCAAAAAGCAACCAGTTATACATACATACATTCATACATATATACGTACGTCGTACATACGTACATACGTACGTATCTAAACTTCGAGCAAAGGGGAGTGAAAATTCAGAACTGGCAAGGACACTTAGTCATGATTTATTATGGCAGCATCAGTAATAAAACAGAACAATAATTATCTATATTTAATACACATGTGATATAAGAAAAAATGAAGAAGCACATTTTGCAAACACATAATACATGCGAGAAGCCGTAGCACATAAATACAACCATAGCACTCGCAGAAGTAACATTTTCAATCCGGTTATAGTCATTTCTGATTTCGAGTGATTTTTGGCAAGAAAATGAAGATAGTGTTTCAAAAACATAAGTTTATTACAAAAATGTGTCGGCCGATGTAAAAAAACAATTTTACTACAAAACGAGATGAAAATTCAGACGTCTTCAAAATATGCCAAGTATTCTTTCAATAAGAACAAATGGTGTATGAACATGTTTTTTACCAAGTCCAACATCTTTTATAAATAAATCAAGATTCTAGACGAAAACTAATTTGATTACAAAACGGGTTGTCATTAGCCACACTTAGCAGAACAATAGGAAAATCCGTCTTTTAGATACGTTAGTTGTTCAAACAATGTATTACATATTTGAGACAACTTAAGTCAAACCAATCAAATGTTATGTGTGGTTGGTTTATCTACTGCTATCTTTTGTTTCTATAATGATGCTCAACAGAAAAAACACTTTTTTTTTCTAAAGACGAGATGACGTAATATTTAGAGTTTTCCTATTTCTCTAAAAAGATACCCTTTATACTAAGTTTAGACATTAAATCAAAACCGGATAGTAAAATTTGTTAAAATTACTATTGCACGTGCCCTTGAAGGCAGATCACTTGTGTATTTGTTTTCAATCATGTACTCAAATACTATATATTACTTCGTGAATATTGTTCGTCTGGGACGAGTATCCCACAATGCGTACAATTCTAAGGAAGCTTTGTAGATGCGCGCGCATAATATTAATGGTAATTTCGCATTCTATTAATAGACCGGTTTATATCAGCGAAAGCAGGTCAATATCTAAGTTTATTGACTCGACTATTTTGGGGGTGTGACTAATCGTGTTGCGTCTATTTATAGTTCATGTAATAATGCCAAATTATATGAGTAGGTAGATGAGTTATGGAAATGAAAGGTTTTTTATTGCGTTTGTGATCAGACATGGTATTATCAATTTCCCTGTCCGCCCGTCTATATGTCCGTTCACTTGAACTTATGTTTGTCTTTCTGTTTGCTTGTCCATCTATCTACTTATTTATTTTCCTCTTTGTTCATGTTTTTTTCTTTATTCCACCATTTCTGTCGTTGCTAGGTGAAGGGCGTGGTTCTGGAACTGGAGACAAGGGCCGGAGATGAGATCAACAACATCCGACCCCGGACTTCCAAATCCCGTCGGAAATGCAATCGTGAGATGACATTCCTGAAGGATATAGAGGCGGCGGCATCGTAGTACACTCGAGGCAGCATGCATATATGGATATTAGAAAAATATGGGGTAATATAATGTAAATTAGTAACAAAAAAGAAAATTGTATGCACCATTTTATTGTTAATATAAATAATGTATGTGAATATTAAATGACATAGGCAGTATTTATTTTCATCAATGTAGTATTCGTACAACTGGTCTGGTTAAAGGATTGAAGTTCATTTTGCTAACATCCTCGGCTTATGTATGCAGGTCGCCGGAGTAGTCAATAAAAGAAGAAAATTGAAAGGATATATTAAAGTTGGTATCTGACAGTTTGCCTATATTAAATGCCTGTGACAAGACTTTTCCATTGTTTTGGGGAATTAAGGCAAAATATCTGCTTGAACTCGTACTTTAGTCTATGTAAAAGCGATTTTGAACACTACCTGCATTGTCAGACGGCACACACTGCGAAAAGATTTTTCTAAATGTTCCTTCTTTCCAAATCTATAAATATGCATGATTGTGATCGCTGCTAAAAATAGATTTTGACGTCAGAGCGGATGACGATATAAGTGATCTCAAAAGTAAGTTGTCACGTGGTTTTCTTCGTTTAAAAATAGCTATCTCTGCAGCGTGGCTGAGATAGAAAATACCTGTTTGCAAGAGCGATTGTAAAGCCATGCATCACTGTTTACACAAATCTAAGGCACCAGTTACCGGCATTTTGCAGGAACCTTCCATGCAACAATGACTTATTTTGGCTATTTGAGAAAAATATATTTGGTCCAAACTGTCGTATATCACCTTTAGTATTATTAGTATTATCTTTTAGTATTTTCCACTTACACCCTAGTCGTTGATGCTTCATAAATATGGTTGTACATGTATTAAGTGTGTTTGTATATTTTAACATACAATAAGTTTTAGCAGATGTTTACATGTATATATATATATATATATATATATATATATATATATATATATATATATATATATATATATATATATATATATATATATATATATATATATAACAGTCTGTGATAGAAGATCATTTTTACTGAATTTTTACACCACGCAACCGATATAAAGAAATGTTTTAAGATAATCCCGGAGTTGATCATTTCATTAAGTATTTTAAGCCATAGTCCATGTTATATATTAATATTATTATTACTATTACTATTTTTACTGTTTTTACTATTACTATTACTACTATTACTACTACTACTACTACTACTACTACTACTACTACTACTACTATAACTTCTACTACTACTACTACTACTACTACTACCACTATTACTACTACTATTATTATTATCATTTATTATTATTTTTGTTATTATTATTATTGTTATTATTATTATTGTTACTACTACTACTACTACCACTACTACTACTACTACTACTACTACTACTACTACTACTACTACTACTACTACTACTACTACTATTTTATTATATTTGTTGTTATTATTATTATTATTATTATTATTATTATTATTATTATTATTATTATTATCATCATCATCATCATTATCAGTTATGATTATTCACTTTTCAAGTATTCCCCAATTTTCGAAAAGAAAGAAATCTATCAGTTATCTCCCTTGCGGGAAGGTATTTTCATATAAATTATGATATAAATATTCTTAATTTAACACCACCCCCTCCGAAAACAACAACAAAAACAACAACAGAAACAACAACAAAAAACAAAACAAAACACACCAAAAACGCACAGTATAACTTTTTTATATTTCTAAATATCTATAGATTTTATATATACTAAATAACTGCCTACAAGGGAGGTAAGACATTGTTAGTTGAATTGCTAGAGTTGCGTCCTTTGGCAAAACGAAAAAAATACGGGGATCTTTATCATTGTCTGTAATATGCCCTTCAGCATGAGTAAATGTCGTGGTTAAGGTGTTATATTGGTTATGTCATGTTATAAAAGTTATTAAACGAATAGTTGTTGAAATATTGTAAATGTTGAGGTTAGTTTGACGATGCTAAGCCCCAAACCCTTCCACTTCCACAATGTTGATTTGGAATGTTTTACAAAATTTTACAATAAGAACCGATCAGTGCTGATCATCTTTATGAACGTAAAATGCTTAGTGCTTAATTTATTTGTTAATGTTAACAAATATGCTTGCTATAATTCATTATTTTCGTGAGTAATGCATATGTGTATTTGTTGATGTTGAGATGCACTTTATTATATTGATTAGACAGCTAGTATGGTAGATTTGCGGGGTAATGTGTAACGATCAAATAAAAACTTGTTATAACAGTAGTTGGTTGAACTAAAAGAACTCCATGTACCAAATTATGACCCGTATTTTATCAGGGTTTTGGAAGTCCGCAAAACAAACTTTTCCCATGCGCAAATTTCAGTGAGCCTTCCATATATAAAGTATTGAATAAAAATACATAAATAAATACATGCGGCTATCTATTCCTCGAGTTAAATTTATTTTACAAAAAATTATCATATTGTTAACTTGTAAGATGCATGTTTCATGCAGAAGGGTGCTAATGTAAACAGTTAATTGAAATGTTAAAATGCATTGTCACTTAAATTTGTTTCTCTATTTTAATTAATTTATTGTATTTTTATTATAACGAAGGCACTGCCATTGAAAGTTTGGTGTTTTTTTCTTTTCTTTGTAATTTAATGTAATTGAAAATGTTAAAAATGCATTGTCACTTACAGTTGTTACAGTATTTTACAAAGAGAAAAAAAAGAAACAAAAGAGAGAGCAGCATAAGTAAACTTTATACTATTTTTCATTTAAATACCAATTCTTTTTTAACATGCTTAGAAAATTTTTTAGCATGCTAATTAATTGTTTTTTTTTTTTATTATTATTTAATTTTTTTACCGTCCTATAAGAGAGATCAAATACATATTTAGAAAGCAAATTATAAACATACCGAGGTTGCATAAATAGTTCATACTGCGGAGCTTTTTATTGTTTTTATTTTAGTAATGGCTGTAAATAATTCACAAACACTGAATTATTTATTAGATTTTAAAATCTTTTTAATGTCACATTAATTGGTACATATATTTCCACGTGTAATGCTTTTTGATGCTTTCTCTACTGTTATGGTATTTTTATAACAATTTGTTATTGAATGATGTGTTAATTGCTTTAATTAAAAGTTTATGGTGTTTTGTTTGAATGTTATACCAGTAAGTGTATATATTGTTATTATTATCTATAGTAATAAATGAGTGATATTTTAAACCTCGTGACTTTATTTATTTAGCTGCCATTAAGGTAGAACGAATGTAATGCTGCACCTCCAATTGAAGAGTATCAAAGTTATTGTTAAAGGTGAACCTGAACAGATCTAGCAAAATGCTGTTTATAAATGTCCTACATCTGTTTGAAAAGTGAACCATAACGTCACACTCGTCATTTCAAACATGTATTTCCTATCTGAGCCACGCTGAACAGCTACTGTTAAACTAAGAAAACCACACGACCTATGTTTAAGCTCGTTCACGTCTAACATCGATGTCTATTTTTAGCAGGAATCCCAATCGTTCATATTTATAGATCTTAAAAACATAATACATAGTGTAGATTAAAGAGTTTAACTGCCCTATAATTGAGATACTATTGAAATTTGTCTACGCTCAGCCACAAGTATAATCTTTCTGAAGAAACTATGGACTGAACGATTGGAATTCCTGCTAAAAATAGACATCGACGTCACAGCGGATGACGTGAATAAGATAAAACAGTTCATGCTATTCAGACAAGACGCGGAGCGAGACTAAGTAAGTTACCAGAAGAAACATGGCGGCGACCAAGACCGAAGTAAAGACTCCTTCGTTTTTGATTGGTTGCGCATTATTTACTGCGGAGCTGCTATCAACGCGCTGATATATATGACGTGACATATTTTGTGGCGCTTAATGACACAATTTTATTTTTTTCTCTTCTTTCTCCCCGTTCATATATACCGTGCGCAGAACATTCAATTGTATCAGTGACTGCAAGGCAAATTTTGTTCATCTTGATAAATTGAAGGATGCAAACGGACCAAATGTCAATTTTTATCACAAAAACTACCGCGCGAGCGTGAGGTAACACTTATGCGTTATTTTTGGTAACTCACTCTTTAGTTATTGTAGTGTGACGTCATTGTCGTAGTGTGACGTCATTAAGTATGTGTGGTGTATATGCCATTTTCCGATTACTTTGTTGTCGCCGTTTTATGCATTTTGTTGGACAATTTCATTTTAATTAATAAATAGATAACATTTTAGTCATGTTATAAGCGAATCTGTTCCCTTTGTGTGGAAAATAGTCGAGTAAAGACTGGAACTATCTTTTGTGCGGATTCTTCCAAACCGAATTACACATGTCAAGGCCAACTTGTCATACTATAAAAAGATTATGCATTGTAAACAAAAACAGCTGGTGTTTTGGTTATGTAATAAATAGAATCTAATAATCGTGGACATTAGGTACTGACAATAAACTCCCAATAAAAATAAAGATATATGACAAAGTTTGTTTGTTTATTGGGTTTATCGTCCCACCAACAGTATTTCACCGGCCGCAATAGCTCAGGTGGTAGAGCGTCGACTTGCGGATCGGGAGGTCGTGGGTTCGAACCCCGGCCGGGTCTAACCAAAGACTTTAAAGTTGGTAGTAGTGGCTTCCCTCCTAACGCTAGGGGCTAAGGGGACAGCATTACGCCTGACTCGTCGGTGTCAGTATAATGGACGGGCCGGGTTCAGTCCCTGGGCACCTCATAAGTGCCCCTGTGCTATAATGATAGAAATGTCGCTGCGCAGTATCGGCAAAAATGCCGGCTAATCCCCTTCCCCCCGCCCCCCCAACAGTATTTCAGTTATCTGGAGACATGAAGCAGATATAGTGCAACCTTCACTGTCTATAGCATGGCATGAACACCTGGCATAATACCATACCCGTTCACAGTATACTGACACCGGGCAAACCAGTCGAGGAACTATCCTTATATTTGCTTGAACGTTAGCAAGGGAGCTATACCACAACCATTTTTACGACTTTGGTATGTCGCGGCCCGGGATCGAACCCGGGGCCTCCCGTACCTGAAGCCGACGCTCTACCGATTGCGCTACCAGGTCCGCTATATGACAAAGTCTTATGAGCAATGCACAAGACAACACAAGACAAAGGGATTCACATGCAAGCCAGATGTATAAGAATAAATCTGTCATTAGTAAATAATCAAAAAGAGGAATCTCAAAGACATGTTTATTTTATCAGATTTTATTAATTCTAAAATACACAACATTTAGAACATTAAAGATAAGTAAAATTGTAATATTTTTTTTCACTAAAACAATGATTTTAAAATTTTTACTATGAAATATAATTCCGAATAAAGTGTAATATAATTTTACTGGAAAAAAAACCCCATTGTCATTAATGTATTCCCAATTCATTTAAACATCTAGACGTACTGTATGGCCGATACTGGAAAAAATATTAAAATCAAATTTTGTAACAATTATCTCGAATAATTCTGCATGACACTGATGAATTTTTATCACATGATTTTATTTTCCAAGTCAGATACAACTGTTACATATTTGCTTATATTACACTAGTGCAATGCAGCGTTTTCGATTGACGACGTCATCGACGTTAATGATGACGTCATCATAATGCAGATCGTCTCATACCACAATTTCACCAAATATTGATGTTAACATTTCGTAAAATCTTATATTGGTGACTAAAATCATGTGATAAAAAGAATATGACACTCGATGCCATTTAATACAAACATTTACAAAACTCGTCCAGGAAAAATTATACTAAGCTCGCCAAAGGCTCGCTTACTATTACTTTTACTGAACTCGTTTAATAAATATTTGCATTAAATGACAACTCGTTTCAGATCCTTTATTTCTAACATTTTTGGTTCTCATGGCATTTTATTTAAAAAAATAACATTGCGTTTACTTCGGAATCTAAAGAAAAGAATCGAAATCTGAAGAAATTAAATTCTTCGTAGTTAAAAGGTAAAGTTAAAATGTCACAGGAATTTACGTATTTCTCTAAGACACCATACTACCTATAACATGGCATTGGCGTAAATGAATGTAATTGTAGATGGCATGCGCGACAAAAACCCTCATGTGTCTGTCTGTTAAGAGAGTGGAGTGTCTGTTAAGAGAGTGGAGTCTGATTGAAGTAATGTAAAGAAGTTTTGGATTAGATACGGACAGGGAACTGACGGATGTGCGTACAGACGGAGGAGGGACAAAGTAATACGACGGCTATACATCGCCCTGTGGAAGGCATTAAAATCACTATAGATTTCGATCGTGTGTTATGGACAGATGAAAATATTCGTATGCTGGTATCTGTTGTTTTTTTTTTTAAATTACTCTCAAGTGTCGATTGTGGTAGATTTATTATTTTTTATAGTGTTGCTGCCAGTAATTTAAAATGTCATAAAACTAACTGTACACCAATATGTAGTAGGACTTAAATACAAAAAATATGGTCCATCGGCATAATCATCATGAAAAAAAATCAATTGATGCAATTCAAATTTGTGCCAAAAATGAAAAGAAAAAGAAAAGTAGTGAGTAACAATTCTCAGTGATTCGCCCATTAATTAAAATCCAATTAAAATCAATCACTTTCTTCATCCGAAGAAAATTTAAAATCTTTTACGACATCCCCGGTATCCTCCACATCATCGTCATCATCTTGATCTTCGTCATCATCATCTTCATCATCGTCATCTTCCTCCTCCTCGACATCCTCTTCATCGACGTCGTTGTCGTGATCCATACCATCGTCGTACTCCACATCAGAGCCATCCGAGCCCGACCCAGCCAGCTGTTCCAACTCGTCGCTGTCAAAGTCACTGAAACAAATATACGTAAATAAATGATTAATGAAGAAGTTTTTTTTCTACAATAATGTTTAAACTTTAACTCCACAAAGCACAAACTGAACACAGCGTTTGTTTGTTTTTATCATTCCACCAACAGTATTTCAGTTATCTGGAGACGGTTTCCACTTGAAACAGATATAGTGCTGCCTTCACTGCGTATGGCATGCCATGAACATCTGTCATGATACCACACCCAGTCACATTATCCTGGCACCGGACCAAGCAATCGTGGAACTACCATTATATTTACATGAGCGTGAGCATGAGAGCTATACCACTACCAGTTTGAACGACTTTGGTAAGTCGCGGCCCGGGATCGAACCCGGGGCCTCACCTACCTGGAGCCGACGCTCTACCAATTGCGCTACCAAGTTTGGTGGGAAACATAAATTAAAATAAAATTATGAACGTATATTATTTTAGGACTTTTTGGGAAATATATAATACGTAGATATATATACGTACATTTTATTATAAAATTTGGCTTAAAGGACTAGCTTTTTATTATAGATGTATGAATTTGCAGGCATTTTTGCCGATACAGTGCAGCGACATTTCTATCATTATAGCACAGGGGCACTTATGAGGTGCCCAGGTCCATTATACAGACACCGACGAGTAGGAGGGAAGCCAGTACTACCAACTTTAAAGTCTTTGGTTTGACCCGGCCGGGGTCTGAACCCGCGACCTCCCGATCCGCAAGCCGACGCTCTACCACACTTAGTCGCATTTTCCTGAGACCGGACCAACCAACCAATCGTGGTCATCGTCCCCATATATTTGCATGCGCGTCTGCAAGGGGGCTACACCACTACCATTCTTTACGACTTTGGTATGTCGCGGCACGGGATCGAACCCGGTGCCTTCCGTACCTGGAGCCGACGCTCTACCAATTGCGCTACCAGGTTCGGTTTTATTAGTTTAAA
Organism: Sinonovacula constricta; assembly: GCA_007844125.1. NCBI lineage: Eukaryota > Metazoa > Mollusca > Bivalvia > Cardiida > Solecurtidae > Sinonovacula > Sinonovacula constricta. The sequence continues at coordinate 48,306,262 of CM017566.1, forward strand.
AGATATTTTTATAAACTGATTAAAATAAGATCCTCGCCAAACCTGTAGTCCCCATCACTTTCATCATCATCATCATCATCGTCGTCGTCGTCATCATCGTCATCTTTGTTAGCCTTCTTCTTCGCGTCAGCTTTCTTCTCATCTCGCTTTTTCTGTTCTTTCTCTTTCTTTAACTTTTTCTTTTCATCAGGTGGAAGGAAGCTTTATGTAAATAAAAAAGCACAGTAAATCATATATTTTAAACACAAAATTGCTATAGTAACGACAATGACATAAAACATTACTGGGCGAGGTATTACGAGGTTGGTGGCTCAATCGCTCAGCCACATTAATGAAACATCATTAAGTGATTCGTAGTCCGTTATTAAGGTAATAAAACGTTGGACGATTAACAACAGAAGGGTCTGGGGATTGAACTTTTAAACTCAAAACGATTCCAGCTATGTCCTTGGGCAAGATAACGTACTAAAGCGAATATAGTATAAAAATCGCTACATTGATTTTAATCTTTGAGTCTCTTAAACAACTTCGTCTGACAGCGGCTTATCAATGTCTAATATTAGTTCAGCAATGTCAGAGGCTGATCAACGTCTAATATTGGTTCAGCAATGTCTGACAGAGGTTTAGCAATGTCTAATATTGGTTCAGCAATGTCTGACAGAGGTTTAGCAATGTCATATTGGTTCAGCCATGTCTGACAGAGGCTTATCAATGTCTAATATTAGTTCAGCAATGTCAGAGGCTGATCAATGTCTAATATTGGTTCAGCAATGTCTGACAGAGGCTTATTAATGTCTTATATTGGTTCAGCAATGTCTGACAGCGGTTAATCAATGTCTAATATTGGTTCAGCCATGTCTGACAGAGGTTTATCAATGTCTAATATTGGTTCAGCAATGTATGACAAAGATTTATCAATGTCTAATATTGGTTCAGCAATGTCTGACAGAGGTTTAGCAATGTCTAATATTGGTTCAGCAATGTCTGACAGCAGCTTATCAATATCTAATATTGGTTCAGCAATGTCTGACAGGCTTATCAATATCTAATATTGGTTCAGCAATGTCTGACAGGCTTATCAATATCTAATTTTGGTTCAGCAATGTCAGAGACTGATCAATGTCTAATATTGGTTCAGCAATGTCTGACAGCAGCTTATCAATGTCTAATATTGGTTCAGCAATGTCAGAGGCTTATCAATGTCTAATATTGGTTCAGCAATGTCAGAGGCTGATCAATGTCTAATATTGGTTCAGCAATGTATGACAGCGGTTTAGCAATGTCTAATATTGGTTCAGCAATGTCTGACAAAGGTTTAGCAATGTCTAATATTGGTTCAGCAATGTCTGACAGAGGTTTAGCAATGTCTTATATTGGTTCAGCAATGTCAGAGGCTGATCAATGTCTGATATTGGTTCAGCAATGTCTGACAGAGGTTAAGCAATGTCTAATATTGGTTCAGCAATGTCTGACAGAGGTTTAGCAATGTCATATCGGTTCAGCCATGTCTGACAGAGGCTTATCAATGTCTAATATTGGTTCAGCAATGTCAGAGGCTGATCAATGTCTAATATTGGTTCAGCAATGTCTGACAGCAGCTTATCAATGTCTAATATTGGTTCAGCAATGTCTGACAGCGGTTTAGCAATGTCTAATATTGGTTCAGCAATGTCAGAGGCTGATCAATGTCTAATATTGGTTCAGCAATGTCTGACAGCAGCCTATCAATGTCTAATATTGGTTCAGCAATGTCTGACAGAGGTTTAGCAATGTCATATTGGTTCAGCCATGTCTGACAGCGGCTTATCAATGTCTAATATTAGTTCAGCAATGTCAGAGGCTGATCAATGTCTAATATTGGTTCAGCAATGTCTGACAGCGGCTTATCAATGTCTAATATTGGTTCAGCAATGTTTGACAGAGGCTTATCAATGTCTAATATAAGTTCAGCAATGTTTGACAGCGGCTTATCAATGTCTAATATTAGTTCAGCAATGTCAGAGGCTGATCAATGTCTAATATTGGTTCAGCAATGTCTGACAGAGGCTTATCAATGTCTAAAATTGGTTCAGCAATGTCAGAGGCTGATCAATGTCTAATATTGGTTCAGCAATGTCTGACAGAGGTTTAGCAATGTCTAATATTGGTTCAGCAATGTCTGACAGAGGTTTAGCAATGTCATATTGGTTCAGCCATGTCTGACAGCGGCTTATCAATGTCTAATATTGGTTCAGCAATGTCTGACAGCGGCTTATCAATGTCTAATATTAGTTCAGCAATGTCAGAGGCTGATCAATGTCTAATATTGGTTCAGCAATGTCTGACAGCGGCTTATCAATGTCTAACATTGGTTCAGCAATGTCAGAGGCTTATCAATGTCTAATATTAGTTCAGCAATGTCAGAGGCTGATCAATGTCTAATATTGGTTCAGCAATGTCTGACAGAGGCTGACCAATGTCTAATATTGGTTCAGCAATGTCAGAGGCTGATCAATGTCTAATATTGGTTCAGCAATGTCAGAGGCTTATCAATGTCTAATATTGGTTCAGCAATGTCAGAGGCTTATCAATGTCTAATATTAGTTCAGCAATGTCAGAGGCTGATCAATGTCTAATATTGGTTCAGCAATGTCTGACAGAGGTTTAGCAATGTCTAATATTGGTTCAGCCATGTCTGACAGAGGTTTAGCAATGTCTATGGTCCAACAACTACCTCTCAGCAAGATCAAAGTTGCCGCCGTCGTCGTCACTATCACTGTCAAACAAGGCAGCGAACTCTTTCCTTTCCTCCTCCGTTGCCGACTTGACACGCTTGATCTCGGGGAGGGTGTCGGCTTCGCCGGACTGTAAATCATAAGATAAGATAAGATGATTAAGGTTAAAAAGAAGTAGTGACCATGTCAACAGTACAAAAACATCTATAAAGGGTAATTAAATATACTAGACAAAATACCACCTTACTTTTAGCATGTTTTAACTTGTTATTTGCTTTTGAATTCATAAAAAAATTACTTTATCCGAAAGTTGATTGGTCCAAACAATGACTGTTATTGCTGGAACTGGCTTTAATTGGCACTTACACTTTTCTGGTATACCGGAAGTCAATTTCGATTGATTACATTCTGGTATACCGGAAGTCAATTTTGATTGGCCAGTTTGATTTAGTCAAATTTGATTGGTCACTTCAACTCACCCGTTCTTGTGCAGCGATGGCGTGCATAAGCTCGCGGTCTCGTAGTTTTCGCCAGGTGGCGTAGAACTTGCCGATAGGAGTCCCTGCTGTCTGGCAATCGTACTCCCAGCGTTCCTGAAGGGTTGACGAAATCAACTTATTTGTTAAATTTACATGGGGTTTATGCCTAAACTTTGGACCTAAAAGCACAGCAATGATCGCGCATAACAAATTAATATTAATATTAATCACAGCCTCATAACATAAACCACCTGAGAACAATTATCCGCGTTATTCCTCAGCCCCTCAGCTCGAGGGTTTGAGTCCCGGACGGGGCGAGAACATTCATGTGGGGATGTTTTCCACTTTAGCTGCGGTGCGCCATTAGTTTTACCCAGACATAAGTCTCTCTCTCTCTCTCTCTCTCTCTCTCTCTCTCTCTCTCTCTCTCTCTCTATATATATATATATATATATTGGTGGAGGAAGACCCCATATATGTCTGGGTAAAACTACTGGTGCACCACAATGATGGGATTTGCCGGCATGTTTGCCGATACTGCGCAGCGACATTTCTATAATTATTGCGTTGGGCCACTTATGAGGTGCTAAGGGACTGAACCCGGCCGGTCCATTATACTGACACCGACCAGTCAGGTGTAAGGCTGTCCCCTTAGCCCCGAGCGTTAGGAGGGAAAGCCACTAATACCAAATTTAAAGTCTTTGGTTTAAGCAGGCCGGGGTTTGAACCCGCGACCTCCCGATCCGCTATTGCGGCCGGTGGTGCACCACAGGTAAAATGGAAAAGTAGAAGGTATTTTGTTTTCATAACTTAATACAAAGTAAGAGCTACTAGTAATCTAATCGATGAAACAGGCGAAATCGTAAAGAATGACAAAAAGCCAAAACCTACGATTGCCTTCGTGTCGGTGAGGACGAGGGTAGTTGAGCGCCGTCTGGCGGTGATGAAACGACAATTCTCCTCAACTTTGTCCAAGATCTGCTTGATCTGCTTCGTGAAGTTGCCCACCTTACACTTCTTCAAAAACTCCTTCAGCTGCAAAATGGAATTGATGATTTAGTATTTAACATTAGTTTTAAACATACCGAGATTGTTATTTGTGCAGTTGAATAAATAGATGTTTGGATCAAAATTTCCACGTTTACTAATATTGTAGACTGACAAGCTAGACAAAAACAGATAAAACAAATGCTTATAAGTATATTTATTCAATTTATTTTCGTAACATTTAGTTCTACGTCTACTTTAAGAGCTGTCCGTAGACAGTACGCCCTACTGTCATCGATGCGGGATAGTGTTATGTAGGTTACCCTTTTTGATCGTGGACACGTATTCTAATTTAGAAGTGAATATTTTGACGGTTTTCACAAAATGGACTTAAATTCAAGGTTTGTAAAACCACAGCAGCTGTAAAACGACCAATAACGTCATCAGTTGTAAAAATTGCATATGTGCCAGTTGTCGTCCGCGTTGGTGTTCGTTAATATTGTTATATAGGTTGGTTTTTTTTAGAAATCCGAGAGCTATCAAATTGAATATTTACCTGTAGAATGGCAGGCAGTGCCAGTTCCGGGAAGCCGATGGTGTGCGCATGCACGTGGAAATGTTCCAGGAGCAACTCGTACAGTTGGTCAATAAGGCCATCCTGGAAAAGGGAAAATAACTCGTACTGTCTTAAAATGAATTTTTTTCAAGAGTTTTCTCGCTTTAATATAAAAATATTCCACCAGTCTTATTACGTATATTTTTATCAACGAAGTCAGGAGGCTTGTGTGTTTCACTTTTGTGTGCAAGCTTTTGTTTTTAACATGCAAAAATAACTACGGATATATAAACTATTTTGTTTAGTTTTACTACTATAATATCTTGGTATATGGTCGTATTTCTTTCACAGGTTGCCATAGAAAATTATTCTTTTTCTATGAGCACAAATGAAATAACATACAATAATACACTGAAATCGCCAAATGATCCTTTTATTTCAAAATCCCTTTATTTCATACTTATTTCGTCTTTAAACATCATTTTAATCAGTAGTCCCTTTTTATCTCCCTTGGATTCCAGACTGAAAATGATAGCCTTATATTGATGACTGAAGTCTGATAACAAACTTGACGCAGAGCAATGTTTTCAAATATTCTAGTATTTTTTTCTGTATTATGAAGTTGTTAATTATGTTGTTAAATCTAAACATCAATAAGTCCTTCAATTTAAAAAAATAACTGCAGCAATAACTAACAGTATTGACAATTACTCGAATTATCTTCAGAGTGACCGCCCCTTACGGTGGACTGGTAAAGCTCTGGAATTTCCGCCACTTTCGGTAATCATGGCGAAAATTAACACTCTTTAAAATATTTAAGCGTACCTTAAATGATTTCTCGTTTAGCTGTGACTTTGAGAACTTAAGGATACAGGCAAAGTTGAATGGTCTGAAGCCGATGGATTTGTGCTTTTTGTTGAAATCCGTCTGCTCGAAAACCTGCAATGAGAAAGAAATAGCAAACGACATGACAATGGAAAATTCCAGAAATATAAAAAATATCGCCTTAAAAACACAATTAAAAAGACGAAACCGGATATAGCTGGCGGTGAATATCTTTTCTATCCTAATGAATGTTGTTATAAAAATGTTTTTTGCATCGTACCAGCAATAAAGTTTGTAGGTACGTGCATGCTACTGGCTGAAAGAGATAATGGAAATGGTTAAAAACGTGACAGAATCCTGAAAGGTGGTATCCGACAGTTTGGATCCCCATTTTTTCTATTTTTGGCAAAAATTATCTTCAAACTTGTTTATAGATTTGGAAAGAATGGACATTTAGAGAAATTATTTGTTTACAGTCCAGGTAATGTTAAAAGTCATCTATGCTAAGATTACAGTATGAGTTTATGTAGAAATTATGCCCAGATTCTCCAAAAACAGGTGTAATATATTGTTACATAAATAGACACCTTTAAAGTGGTATTCGACAGTATGGCCTTACAATATTTTCACTAATTATTATAATAAACCATTATTACCTGAACAGATCTCGCAAAATGCTATTTATTAATGTCCTACACCTGTCGGAAAAGTGAACCACAACGCCACAACTGTCATTACAAACACGTATTTCATATCTGAGCCACGCTGCACAGTTAGCTATTTTTAAAAATAAGAAAACCACGTGACCACTTATGCTTTAGCTCATCTATGTCATTCGCTGTCTCTAGCAGGAATCCCTATCGCTCTTATTTATAGATTTGAAAAGACTTAAAATTTACGTTTTGATTAATGGGTTTTACCGCCCTAAAATTGAGAAACTGTCGAAAATCATCAGAGCTTTGACTTAAGTATGATTTTTATTCTACAAAAATTATGTACAAACACCCAAACAGAGGTCAGATATTGTTACGTATTTTTGCTATACGTAATCAGTCGGATACCACCTTTTAGGACATTTTATCCATCTGTTCCAAAACCTGCGAAAATATAAGGAACACGGTCAAGAAATGGCTACAATGGACAAACTGTATAAATATATATATATATATATATATATATATATATATATATATATATATATATATCTACGTCCAGCGGAACGTTCAAGGGATGGAACTGATCGACACAACAACAACAACTGTTGAAATAAACGTAAATTTTGAACATCGTTCTAAGAGTAGTTCAAAAGTTATAACTATATGTCCGTCTTGGTATCGTAACTTTTTGATAAAAAACCTGCAAAGATAAAGAAAATTACAAAATACGGTGAATGAAATGTTTAACATGTTTACAAATATCAAAGACCAAACGGGGGTGTTTTTTTGGAATTGGAAGACTGGACAAAAATTAAAAAAAAAAGTTTAAACCAACAACATAAGTTTTTTTCTCCAAACAAAAATCTTTATTATACTGCATGCGCCTGATTTAAACGGTCTAGGGCATAAAACACACACGCTTTTCCTACACTTTTGTTAACAGGCATTTGTTTAGTAATCTTGACCTAATAATTCACCAGGGGCGGATCTATAGAATTTTGCCATAGTAGGGGGGGGGGGGGGGGGAGGAGGGGGCGTAATCCTACACCCATGTTATTTCTGCAAAATGAGTTTAGAGACGTTGCTTTGAATTTCTGAAATGACGGGAATGCATTCTTGTGTGTATCTGGACTACAACAGATACTTTTTGTTAAATTGAATTCATGTGTGTGTGTGTTCTCTGTATATTCTGGGCATGTAAGAGGGGCGCCGTGTTTACGCCCCCCCCCCCCCCTCCCGGTCTTATTCGAAATCCGCTCCTGTACACTGCTGAAGAATAAGAGGTGCAAGTAAGATGTCATCGTCACCAAAGCTAGCTGATCTAGATTTGTACTGTTTGACAAAGGCTAAGGTTGAAAATAAGCTGATTTCAACAACAACAACAACTACTAATGAACTGTTCCAGAAAAAAATCAACAATGAATTCTAGAGCACGCTAAATACTTAACCGACATAAACAGACGAGAATGGAACTAGACGAGCGCGCTACAAGTAATAAAACAGAACAACATTGTCATTCAAGAATTGTTTAATTAACGGACATGCGCAGAATCCACTTGACAACGTATTTCCTGTTTTGAAAAGAAGACTCGTCGGTGGATGAAAGAAAAAACAAATTTATTTTGTGCACATGTTTCCAACATCGAGTACATTAGCTTCCACGGGATATGAGTTGCTATTGTTATTCTGCCAGAGCTGTGGAAATGCTTATTTTTTCTACTTGTCAACGAGCAAGTTGGCTTTAACAATATATTTGTCACTAACCAAAGTCCACATTTCGATAGGACATGTATCCATTCATTAGGCAAAAAACAACAACAGTTGTTTCCGCTAACGTCTCAAAAACAATTAGTGTAGGTTGGTAGGTAAAACTTTTTTTTTCATTAACTTTTTTTTTACCGTACAACCATTCGCCAATTACAAATGTGAGATCAATGCATCAAGGTAATACTAGCAACACATCTTCATGTGGAAAATGACGACATATTAATGTAAACTTAAAATAAATATAATATAGTTTTCTTTTTACATTGGTTTGACCATAAATGTGCCCATTTCTTTCTTTCTTCCATATGGCCTCTGGACAAATGCTTCCTTGCCAAGGTCAAAGTAATATTTTTGCTCGAAAATTGTCGACGAACACCAAAGAAAAGTTTAGGGTCGGCACAAAAAATAGGGTCGGTCAGGTTAGTGGAAACAAACAACTTTTTTTACGCCTTATGCATAGCATATACATGTAGACAACTTAAATATATATTAAAATTATTCTTTTAATCACGAATTTATCCACATTTCGAAAGATTTTTAACGAAAAAATCAGCTGGACATTGCTAATGTTAATCCCCACTATGTTTTATAGATTTGAATTTAAGATTTAACAAAAAAGTCTAGATATGAACAGCTTTATACAACAAATAATAACTTGCATGTCATTTAATTCATCCCAACAGGATTGTTAAGTGTATTTCCTTTGATGGACATTGGACTTTGGTTCCTCAATTCCATCTTCACATGAACAGGATGCTACAGCCATTTACTCTTCTCTTGTTATTTTTTCTTGATTCAAAAAGTTAATTTCATTTACTATCAACAAATTTGTGTAGTACTAATGACGTACAATAAACTTGTTCTCAATTTGATCACTCACGAGTAATGGTGTGTTTTTATGACAGAGGACAGATTTTCCACAATCCACAACCCCGTCAGTATTTACAATCATTAATTTGGCCGCTATTCCACGTTTCAGTATCCGGATCAGGATGCGTATCAGCATCCGTATGCGAAAGGTTTCAATGCAGACACCCTATTCTTGGTGTCCGTATACGCACAGCGTATGCCCTATCTTTCTTTTGTGAACGTATTTTGAAGAGAAAACATGCCAGATGAGGAAGAATATCAACATTTTTATTTATTGGGGCTGCTCTGGTTCGTGCAAGAAAAGTTCGCTCCAAAAGAAGACACAGGTGGTGGGAACGGGCCATTATAACACGCCGCAAAATATACGGGACCTACCACCATCTCGTTAAAAAATTCAAATATTCCCAGTTACATCTGCATCCCTGTATGTGGTACTTTTTTGGTCATAGAGTACCGGGTACTCCCTGACCATTTTTAATATTTTTTCTGTAGTTTTCGTGGACGTTAGCTTGCCCTTCATATTACTAAATGTCGTCAGTATGTCATCCGCATGCGGATAAAATGGCTCACTGAGCGATTCTAAAGGCACGCTGTTTATCCGGATACTGATGTGGACGACAAGAATAGCCCCAACGTTATTTAACTTGTTCCATTTTTTATCCGGATACGCAATGCGGATACTGATACTGATCCGAAGACGTGGAATAGGGGCCCATTAAACTTTTACGACATTGACGCAAACCTTGTCAGTATCAACAATCATATAACTTTTACGACAATGACGCAAACCTTGTCAGTATCAACAATCATATAACTTTTACGACATTGACGTAAACCTTGTCAGTATCAACAATCATATAACTTTTACGACATTGACGTAAACCTTGTCAGTATCAACAATCATATAACCTTTACGACATTGACGCAATCCTTGTCAGTATCAACAATCATATAACTTTACGACATTGACGCAAACCTTGTCAGTATCAACAATCATATAACTTTTACGACATTGACGCAAACCTTGTCAGTATCAACAATCATATAACTTTTACGACATTGGCGCAAACCTTGTCAGTATCAACAATAATATATCAGCAATTATTAATATCTTAACCGCATTAGCAGCAGTTTTGTTACCTCCGTTCAGCCAAGACGAGAAATGGTCAGATTTTTTTTGGTGTTCATTATCATAATTTCACAAACGATAATAGCTTTAAAGGCGGTATCCGACAGTTTGGGGTTGGGATTTGTCGGCATTTTTGCCGATACTGTGCAGCGACATTTCTATCATTATAGCACATGGGCACTTATGAGGTGCCCAGGGACTGAACCCGGCCGGTCCATTATACTGACACCGACGAGGCAGACGTAATGATGTCCTCTTAGCCCCAATCGTTAGGAAGAAAGCCACTACTACCAACTTTAAAGTCTTCAGTTTATCCTAGCGGGGTTTGAACCCGCGACCTCCCGATCCACAAGCCGACGCTCTACCACCTGAGCTATTGCGGCCGGTCCCGACATACATGTAACATTATCTTACCCCTGATGTGGGGGAATTGGTGCATAATTCGTGCTTAAACTTATTCTAAAGTTTAAGTAAATGCTATTTATAACATTACGTCAAACGTTGGACAGTACGGATCGCGTTATATACGAGGGGTGTTCATTAAATAATGAAACTACCTTATTATCTCTGATGTTTATTGTCTGATGCTGTTTGTTTTTTAAAGTCCCTTAAAGTATATATCGTTTTTATGTCCATTTTTCTTAAATCTATAAACAAGCAAGATGGGAATTTAAGCTAAAAATAGATATCGACGTCAGGGCTGATTACCCGGATGATCATGAAACGTGATTTCATAAGTAAGTGGTCACGTGGTTGCCTTACTTTAAAAATAGCTAACTATGTAACGTGCCTTAGATAGGAAGTATCTTTAATAATTACAAATGTGGTGTTATCCTTAAGTGTTCACATGGATGTATGGGCACCAATAAACAGCATTTTGCGATATCTTATCGGGAAACAATAATGCATTCGGTTGTTTGAGTAACTAAAGTTCGGTCCAAATTTCAGATACCACCTTTTAAAATATTAAAACATTTTTTTACGGCAGAAACTCTTATATGTTATAATGCACGTCACAATTTTTGAAAATCTCTAGACGGTTTTTTGGTTGGATATTAAAAGTATACTACCGTAAACATGCAATTACACGCATCATGGAATAAACGGATAAATTTTGTTTTATATCTTCTGAATGACGTATTTGTCACCCTGTAAAAACATCCATTGAAAGATCTTATCAAAACTGTGCAACATCCTGTTTCTTTGCTCAATTAATTCATGAAGGCTGAAGGATTGTTTTCTGCATTTCTGTAGATTCATTTAAAGGTGGGTATCCGACAGTTTCGACCAGTATGTTTTCTTAAATAAACAAACAAGCCATTGTTGCCTTAAAGGGTCCAACACAAGGCTGTTCATTGATGCTCTAGATCTGTGTAAACAGAGAATAATTCCCCACTCGTCATTGCAAACAGGGTTTTCTATCCGAGTCACGCTGCAGAGATAGCTATTTTTAAACTAAGCAAACCACGTGACATTTTAATGTTGAGATCACATTATATAGTCATTCGGGTAATCCACGCTGACGTCTATTTTTTCTAGCAAATTACTAATGTGCTTATTTATAGATTTTGAAAAAAAAAACAAACTTTTAGAAGGATTTTTTTTAAATATTTATACTGTCTTACAATGTATGTAGTTTTCAAAACCGTCTTTACTTAAGATTTAAGTATGTGTTTATTGTTTGTTTATTTGTTTATTGGGTATATCGTCCCACCAACAGTTTTTCAGTTATCTGGAGACTGTGTCCACTTGAATATATAGTGCTGCCTTCACTGTGCATAGCATGCCGTGAACCCCTGGCATGATACCACACCCAGTCACATTATCCTGACACCGGGCCAACCAGTCGTGGAACTACCCTTATATTTGCTTGGGCGTTAGCAAGGGAGCTATACCACTACCATTTTAACGACTTTGGTATGTCGCGGTCCGGGATCGAACCCGGGGCCTCCCGTGCCTGGAGCCGACGCTCTAACGACTGCGCTACCAGGTCTGGTCCCTAAGTATGCGTTTATGCAGAAACTTCTCCCAAACAGGGGTAAGATATTGTAAAGGCAAACTGTCGGGAGTAGGGGTCCCGTGGCGTAGTGGTAGAGTCGCCGAATTGAAACTCCTTTGACTGCTTAGCCTCTCAACGTGTGGGTTCGAGTCCCGTTCGGGGCGAAGAACTTAATGTGGGAATGTCTTTAAGCTGACGTGCGGTGCGCCGTTGGTTCTACCCAGACATGTGCCTGGGGTCTTTCTCCACCGAAAAAGCTGACCGTTGCTATAATGATCATTATTGGTCGCTGCAATGTATTTCAAAAACAAAACAAAACAAACACACAAACTGTCGGAACACACCTTTAAACAATGTCATACGATTCAAAGCACTTAAAATTGTCATTATCGATGACATCAATGGGATACAGACTTACGCATGAAATATTGCGCTAATACATCGCCATATCTTATTCAAATCAAGCATTATGAACCGTCTGCAATAATTTAATAATGTATCTCTTACATACTGCTCAAATAAATTATATCCCATATGAACTGTTCTTTAATAATCTCCGATAATTGCTGTCAGTTAGGAATTGTGACATTTTCACCATATACGCTGGCTTCTGGTATGACCGATTTACAATCATCGATTATATCATGAGTGCATGGAGTTAATAATTCGGTGAAACTTTGCAAATGCTTTCATTGAAAATGCTCTGTGATAATGGTTTCGGCCTTGCATGCGAAATCAAGGAAATAAAACAGAATTTGCAATAAAACAAAATCCTGACACATGACAGCTAGTGACGTCAATGCCGACTGTCTCCATTACAGGGCTGGATACGAATGTTACAAGTGTTCAATATAATTGCTTCTCAACAGCTTTAAGCAGCTTCACCGCCCACCAACCCACCGCCACTACCACTACTACCATCACATCCATCATCATCATCATGATTATAACTGTCGTCATCATGAACGTCATCATGAACGTCATCGTTATCACCGTCATTATCATCATCATCACCATCATTATCACCGCCATCATCACCACCGTCTTCATAATAATCACCGTCATCATCACCACCGTCTTCATAATAATCACCGTCATCATTACCACCGTCTTCATAATAATCACCGTCATCATCACCACCGTCTTCATCATCATAATCACCGTCATCATCATCACCGTCATCATCATCACCATAATCAACAACACCACCAACGGTAGCATCAACAGCGACCAGAAAAAGCAGCAAGGAAAGCAACTTAATGTATATGTAAACTATTATACCGATGCAAGCAAATACAGTTCACATTATTTATACCTGTAAAGTGCAGTGCTATTTATCTTGACATCTTCCCTCTGCAGACATTCTCGTGAACAATAAAACGTGCTATTCTGTCAAAAAGCTATCTACATGATACATACCAAATGAGGTTTCCGGCATAATTTTTTTGTTGTAAATTTTAATAGGGTATATAATGCCCTTATTACATAATTCATAACTTGTCATAACTGCATTTATAACTGCATTCTGCCAATAATGTAATTTGCGAAGACGCCATCTTCTGAATAGAAATTAAATGTACGTGCATTTAATATTTATAGCATTTATTTTTTAAATAATATCTCATACTCTGCAGTCGTTCAAGTTGCAAATAAACAAAATCAAACATCGGCAGTTTATTACCGTAAAGTACCATAAAGTATGTATGCATGTTTGTTTGTTGGGATTATCGTCGGAGCGTCCCACCAACTGTATTTCAGTTATCTGTAGACGGTGTCGAAATGAAGCAGATATAGCGCTGTCTTCACTGTGTATAGCATGCCGTGAACACCTGGCATGATACCACAACCAGTCACATTATCCTGACACCGGGCCAACCAGTCGTGGAACTACCCTTATATTTGCTTGAGCGTTCGTAAGGGAGCTATACCACTACCACTGATAACGACTTTGGTATGTAGCGGCCCGGGATCAAACCTGGTGCCTCACGTACCTAGAACCGAAGCTCTACCATAAAGTATGGTATAATCTTAAAACTTACAAATATGTGTCTAGGATTAGGATGGGATTTGCCGGTATTTTTGCCGGTACTGTGCCGCAACATTTCTATCATTATAGCACAGAGGCACTTATGAGGTGCCCAGGGACTGAACCCGGTCGGTCCATTATAGTGACATCAACGAGTCAGGCGTAATGCTGTCCCCTTAGCCCCGAGCGTCAGGAGGGAAACCACTCTCTACCAACTTTTAAGTCTTTGGTTTGACCTTGCCGGGGTTCGAACCCGCGATCTCCCGACCTGTCAGCCGACGCTCTTCCAATTGTATTACTGCGGCCGGTCATATGTGTCTAGGTTTCTGGGAATTTCGATATAAAAACAACAACAACACTTAACAAAAAAATGACGCAAAACAAGTTTAACTTCCGACTTTCATTGTCACTAAAGTTTTCGAAGAATTATGTTTCCAGTTATTAAACTCGTGCTTGCAGGAACACACAATTACTCCGCGTAGCTCAGGAAGAAAAACAATAACAACAACAATAACAACAACAACAACATAAGGCGCTTTAGAAGATTTATATACTGTTGCCAGATACTTGTTATTATTATTAATATAATTAATATTATAGAAATTGCGAGTTCAAAACACTTAGTCAGTCCACGTATCTTATGGTCATTGAGGTTATTTTCATACAGGAAGGAGTTGTCATATTTTTACGGAAATTACCGGAAGTGTCTACGGAAATGACCGATGTCTTAACCATAAAAAAACAACAACTGTGTATGACGAAATCCCCGTGGTGCTTATTAACAGATTTTTAAAGAATGAAGACTTACAGCGTTTTATTTTACGTTATATAACCTTTAAACTATAACACAAATGGTTTTAATAAAGTAAATAATAAATAAAACAAACAAATTCAAACAAATGTAAACAGACAATCCTAACAAACGGCTAAATAATAACTGTTACATATCCCAAGCCTTATTAACGAAGTGTGTTCTTTACTTATAAGAGGAAATGTATTTTTAAAATAATTAAAAGTCGTTTGACAAAAATATCTCGTAATTTATAAAACGTGATGTTCTAATAATAAATTAATACTCAATTAATGAACAATTAATCTTACTGTGCGTTACTAACATATAACAATGGGGATGTTTTACATGTAAGGGAAATGTGGCGGGGGTCTTCAAGTGGTGAAAACTGCGTCATTCAAGACTATTAAGGGAAATTCTGGTATTTAAATAAGTGTAAATAAATAAGCAAATGTTGTTTTCCGTTTTATTAAATAAGTTTAAATTACCAATTAATGTATTTTTTATTTGTTTTACTGCATAGTATGATAATAGCTAATGTTTTGATGGGAATTTTAGCAGTTGAAAAGGGAAATATATACTGTACTTTTCCGGATAGAAATGGGACCGAATATTGGATCCTTAACTGGCTTCAAAATACAGTTTAGTAAACCGGATTCATACATACAGATCTCGACAACATGTTTGTTTATTGGGTTTATCGTCCCACCAACCGTATTTCAATTATCTGGAGACGGTGTCCACTTGAAGCAGATATAGTGCTGCCTTCACTGTGTATAGCATGCCGTGAACACCTGGCATGATACCACACCTAGTCACATTATCTTGACACCGGGCCAACCAGTCGTGGAACCACCCTTATATTTGCTTGAGCGTTAGCAAGGGAGCTATAACACTACCATTTTTAACGCTTTTGGTATGTCGCGGCCCGGGATCGAACCCGGGGCCTCCCGTACCTGGAGACGACGCTCTACCGATTGCGCTACCAGGTCCGGTCGACAACATTTATTTTGGTATTCAGCTATTGAAGCATAAAGACCTTCATATTGGTCGTATATTTTAATAACATGTAGACTTAATAAAAAAAAGACAACGTGACATCCAAATAATTGATTAATTAACGACTAACCCAGTGGCATATTAACTTAAATTACACATAATAATTGCAAAGTTATAAATTATGAAACTACGCATAAGCTTCCATAAATGTTGACCAATAGGGTTTATTGGTGAAATGGGAATTGTCTCCCTTGTTAGTTAATATCCGAGGTATTCCAAGCAGTAGACAGGTCCTTTCAGTTGGAAGTCTTGGACTTTATTGCCTGTTCTTTTGTAGATATTGCAATTACAAACAGTGCAATTTCTTAATTTTGCATAAATGTAAGCTTGAAATTCATTTAAATACTTATGGAGACATGTTATTGACAAAAGAAAATGGAAGTGTTTGTTGGTGTTGGTTAACCTGCGTATCATAAGAAAGGCAGGTAAGTCAACATATACTCCATAGAGCACAACCATAAAAACCGCGTAAAACAAATGAAAGGACACACTTGCATTTAGGGGTGGTTACACTAAATACCGATCGGAAGTAGAATGTGTGACATGGACTTTTTTTCTTAAGTAACAGTCTGTTGCTATGTTTTGGCATAACATTTCCTTTTTGAAGATCATCTTAATCTTTTGGTGTCAAAAGAAAGCTGAAACTATCTAGAATTAAAAGAAAGCAAAAGTCTGTAGCCCCTATGCACTTATAATGGACTGATCCACTTTTACAGGAAGTACATCTTTCATTGAAATTTGGCGGTTACCGACTGGCAATTTGGCGGTATGCGCAGTCTACGAAGCTGAACCTTCTTACAAGTTACAAAAGTTGCCTTATTTCTGTGTCTTTATGATCGACAATAAATAGCTCGTTTCACCTATATATGGTAATGGGGGTCCATCATAACTTGGTCATGGTGCAATTTGTTTCCATCTTTTCGCGATTCAATAAAGAATATAGAACAAACTTATTTAGTGGCGTCTAACCTTTTGGGATTATTCAGGGGAGGCTATTTATTAATGTCTCTCATTGACTCATCGTTGTTGTTTTTAAATCCAACACACGGGTCACGTGGCTGTGCCAGAAAGTAGTATGCATGCTATTAACTAATTAACGAGAGATGTCAGCGCCTAAGAGGATGGAATGCTTTATGTAACTGACGAGCAATTTATAATTAAGCGGCTAATATCAGAAGGATACGTGTATCCAATGCACGTGTTGGAAGCACGTGTAATATTAATAAATGGCTGCAAGAGATGTTGATTGCAACATAGATAGTTCCCAAATCAGTGAAGATCCCTTATCTTGGCAGCCATCTTGGATGGTAAATTAAGGAATTTTCAGATGAATTGTACAGACGCGTAAAATTTATTTTCTTGTAATTTCTTCACTTGTGGTCCAAAAGTTAAAAGATATACACCATCGGAAAGCTCTTGAAATTCATATTTTAGAATACAATATCTTTTAAATGGATAAATGCAAACAGAATTAATACACAGAATTAAGAAAAAAATATTTGCTCATCCTTAAACAAAATGAACAGTGCGTCTTTTTTGGTTATATTTTTTTACCTTTTAAACTATCAAATTATAGTTTTGATATTTAAAATACTTCTTAAAAGCTGTTTATTTTGACATAAAATTCAGTAAAATAGACTGAAAAATAAAAACACAGTGGTGAGTTTAATACAGCACATATATCCAGATTTCGGCCTGCATAAGCTTCTGCCTTCAAAGATGGTTGCCTTAAACTGTCTTATCAGTGCCTATGACATTACACTGAAAGCATCTATTGATAACCATATTATATTTTAATCCCAATTATGATAAAACAATGAGCAAAAAAAATGAAGCAAATAGTTAAAGGTCAACATTTATAATAAACTGGGATACATTCCAAAATTATGTTTGTTGGGTTTATCGTCCCACCAGCAGTATATCAGTTGTCTGGAAACGATGTCCACTTGAAGCAAATATAGTGCTGCCTTCACTGTGCATAGCATGCCGTGAACAACTGGCCTGATTCCACACACAGTCACATTATCCTGACACCGGACCAACCAGTCGTGAAACTACCACTATATTTACCTCAGCGTGAGCAAGAGAGCTATGCCACAACCAATTTTAACAACTTTGGTATGTCTCGGCCAGGGATCGAACCTGGGACCTCACGTACCTTGAGCCGACGCTCTACCAATTGCGCTACCAAGTCCGGTGGGAAACATATGAATTAAAATAAAATGTATGTACGTATATTATTCTAAAACCTTTGGGAAATATATATTACGTACGTATACATACGTACATTTTATTATAAAATTTGGCTTAAAGGACTAGCTTTCTAATTATAGCTATCATTTAATATATAGATACTGTCACGAAAAAACAAAGAAATATTTCAAATTTCACACAATGGTTAAATTTAGATTTTTTACATTTATATTCTAGTTTCTGTCACGAAAATATTCTGATTGAAATAAAATAAATAATTCAGGTCTAAACAATAATTACCGACACCGTCGCTAAATTTGCCACGGGTGACGGTATCATAGCTACATGTGTATTACAAATATCATGTCAGCTCATGTCTTTTTGTCAGCTGCGTCACGCATACAGAAATTTCCCGTCACGAAATCGATCAATGGAAAATTTAACTGTACGATCCCCTTACTCATCGCCACGTGGTCTGTGTCGGTTGTGTCTGGGTTAAACAGTGTGGAAAGTTTCGCAAAGAACACACATTTCATTCAAGTCCGACTAAACAGGATTGCCGGTTTGCGGTCCTTTAAAGAATGCGCATCTTGCAAATGTGTATACCACGTGGCTTGTGGATTTTTTAAAATTTAAAAAGGAATTGTGTAAGCGTTTTCAGTTTGAGCTTGTCTGGGTGTTATGCTATTTCTGTGTACCTGTTTTTGTCATAAACTGTAGCCACCAACAACAGTGAATATAAATTAAAAACAAACAAGGAGAACCTTATAAAGAAATTAAAAAAATTACATAGCAACATTTTTTTTAAATAAAACAAACAAAAATCATCTTCTTAGATAAGAAACAGTTGCATTGTCATGTTTTAACAACGACACTAACCAACACCACTACCACCAATAACAACAAAGAAAAAACATAAACAAAAATCATCTATCATTAGTTGAATTAAAACTATTTCCCTACATACAGTGGTTTTTGTCCTGGTTTCAACATTTAATCAACAAACCACGTGTTTCTTCCCGTCGTCGTTTTCTCAGGGTTTTAATCAAGTTTACATGCATGTTTCCGACCACGTGCGGTTTAGCCACGCCCCTGTCTTGTAACAAGCGCCCATCCCCGAATCCTTACTGACCCAGTAACCCAGTATGTGGGAGATAACTAGGCCACCAGACATCCTATCCTGGGTCGGGCTGCGAAAACATTGTGAACGGGGACAAATAGGGGGTAATGGGGGTCCTTGATTGTGTGTGGTATGTGTGCATTCAGACAGAACACAAGTATGAACGGGTTAAAATAAGTTCATTGAGGAGGGTCTTTTCCTCAAAGCCGATGCATTCCGAAGACCACGTGGTTGTAAAAGTTTAAATTTTAAATTTAAAAAGGTTGTTTGGTTTTTGGCTTGGGTTTTAGATATATTGACGAAATTATAGTTGTGGGATGTGATGGGATTTGCCGGCATTTTTGCCGATACTGTGCAACGACATTTCTATCATTATAGCACAATGGCACTTATGAGGTGCCCATGGACTAAACCCGGCCGGTCCATTATACTGACACCTACGACTCAGGCGTAATACTGTCTCCATTGCCCCGAGCGTTAGGAGGGAAGCCACTACTACCATCTTAAAATAATTTGGTATGACTGGCCGGGGTTTGAACCCGCGACCTCCCGATACGCAAGCCGACGCTCTACCACCTGCGGCCGGTAATGAACATTTAATTTAAAGTCTAAAAAGTGACTTTTAAAGAGTTTCACATGACAATGACTCCACTATTGGTCCGATCATGATTTTTATTTTCAAAATCAGCCAGAAGGTCGTACGACCCATGTGGCAAACATAACCATAAAAACAGTACAATACATGAAGGATGTGGAAATAATTAAACAATATATATACACGCTGTATATTACAACGGTACATCTACAATTTTAACAAATTTACAACAAAATAATGCCAATATAAACACATTGTAATAAGAATTTTAACTTGTTAAATAATACCTTAAAGATGGTAACCGACAGTTCGGACCAAAAATATTTTCATTAAACCTCTTAGTAAACCATTGTTATATGAACAGATCTCGTAAAATGCTGTTTATTGATGTCCTACACCTGTCGGAAAAGTGACCCATAACGCCACAATCATTAATACAAACATGTATTTCCTATCTGAGCCTCGGTGCACAGTTAGCTATTTTTAACCAAGAAAACCATGTGACCACTAATGTTTTATTTCATCCACGCCATCCGCTGTGACGTCGATGTCTATTTTTAGCAGAAACTCCAATCGCTGTTGTTTACAAATATTGTTACATAATAATAAGATGTCGGCAAACTGTCGGATACGACATTTAGAACAATATCTGTTAATGAAGAGGCTTTTATAATACTAACATATTAACGGTTCAATCCTTGATATACATACTAGAAAAGTGTCGAGTAATGTTAAGTACGTTAAAGTTAGCGATTTTTACCACCGTGTGAAAAATACAGGGACTGGGGAAAAATAGTGTAAACATGAAATAAAAACGAGAACTGATATTTATGAATATTGTAACACGAAATAAATACGAGAACTATTATAAGAAATAAATACGAGAACTGATATTTATGAATATTGTAACTCGAAATAAATACGAAAAATTATATTTATGAATACTGTAAGCCCAAAAAAAAAATAAAAACAAACTGGTGCAGCATTGGTTTTTCTAAAACCAAATATTGTTTGTTGGTAATAAAATCTGCGGTGCGCCGGTGGTTCTACCTAGATATAAGTCCGAGGTCTTCCTCCGCCAATAATTAGCTGGACGTAGAATATATTATCACAACAGCATCGGTGCAATGTAACAAACAACAGAAACAAACAACAGAAACAAACAACAGAAACAAACTATTAAGCAACATCTTTGGGTTATGAGTTTGTTTTCTTTAAATTTTATTTTTTAATTTATCTTCCTACGTCACATCTTTGTCTTTCTTTCCGTCCTTTTGCTTTCTCTTTAAACCAAACTCTAATTCCACCGTTGCATATAATACAATACATTTTCAAGTTCAATTTATTTTCAAGTTATGAATGCTTAACAAGTCCTACAGCTTTAAACATGGACATTCGCTAAATTAAAGTTCATACGGTGTATATAATAAAGATGGTTTCCGACAGTTTGGGCCAAAATTTTAATTTTTATTTCTTAAATCTCCCTCTCTCTCTCCCTTTCCTTTACCTCTCGTTCTCTTTCCCCCTCTCTTTCTCTCTCCCTCGTTCCCTTTCTCCTCTCTCTCTCTCTTTCTCCTCTCTCTCTTCCTCGCTCCTTATCTCTCTTTCCCTTTCTCCTCTCTTTCCCTCGTTTCTATCTCTCTTTCCCTTCTTCCTCTCTCTCTTCTCTCTTTTCCCCTTTCTCTCCCCTCTCTCTCTCTTTCCCTTTCTTCTCTCCCTCTCTTCTCTTTCTTTCCCTCTCTCTTCTCTCTCTCTTCTCTCTCTCTCTCTCTCTCTCTCTCTCTCTCTCTCTCTCTCTCTAAAATGTAGTTCAGATTGTGGGGTAATAAAATACATCTACTTGGCTCAACATTCACATCCAATCAATACAGAATAGCAAGTTGTACACCAGTTTTTCCCTGTGATGTGCAGTTGGATTGAACAAGCTGTGAGAGAGTTGATAAAACTTTAGTGTTTATACATGTTTTGTGTAATTTTTCCACTGGGGCGGTCTATCGTAAGATATAACTGTACTGTGAACTTATTTTGTTGCTAGTTGTTATTTATGTATATAAATAGTTGTTATGTATGTATATAAGTCCATTGTATCTGTTTTAACTCCCGATGCAGGTGCTTACTGTTAGTTGTTTCACTTTGACGGGATGTTGTTATTTTGTTTGCTAGAAAAACCTTCAGGAAGTGCGAGGTTGGAGCGCTCCACAAACCAGGTTTAAGCACCCCAGTTGGCCCTTTTGCCGATTGACCGTTCCAAGGCTGTAACTGATGGGTTTCCTTTATGTGTGTTATGTGTCGTCTCTGTATTTTTGTCACATTTTCATTTACCTTCTTTGCCTTTGACTACTGGTAGATAAAATTTAAATATCTGAAAAGGACCTTTTCTTATTTACCTATTATACGTCGACTAATTAAAGGAGGTTTAGGGGTGGGGTGGGTAGGGAGGTGGGGGTAGGGTGTTTACATATTAATGTAAATTACACATTAATATTTAAATTTAAACAGAAATATTATTACAGTTCAGTTATCTACTTCAGTTTCTATTGTCACAAAATATCTTATTCACTATTCGCTCAATGGTATTTAATTGCTTTCACTCTACAAATATTAATATAAACTTATTGTTTGTATGTTATAAATCAATGATACATTTTATCAAATTGTCCCCTCACAAACATCAATGTTAAAATTGCAACTTATAAAAAAAACTATCATTGTAACATTATGACGGAAATACCCGAATTTTACCGATCAACATTTCCGACTGCTACTCCACATGGGTTCCCCAAACGCCCTATCCCAGCCTTTCTGGAACAATCAGAACACTCAGATAATTCACTAATCAACTCTCGGATGTACGAAGGTAGTCGGATTACCTCGGCCATTTCCCTAAATGGGATTACTTTTGAGACAGAAGTCAAAACAAAGATGGCAGCTCGGGTGACAGCTCACTACAGTACGATGCCTGTAAAACTTCAATTTGTGGCGGCTTTAAATTTAAATCATCCAATTTTAATTTACCCAGCGCAGCAGACACGCAGCTGTCAAACGATGGCATTGTTTATTGTTTTGTGCAAACTACATTTAAGGCATATTCTTCTTCTGACTTTCGACGAACGGAATTAACCGAGGAGTTCCGACTAAGATTGTCCCGAGGACGGAATTACCCGAGGAGTTCAGATTGAGATTGTCCCGAGGACGGAATTACCCGAGGAGTATCATCAACGGTCCGTGAAAACGTCCATTGACCCAAGCAGGTCAGAAAAGGGCCACAGGTAACCTCAGTTCCATTCAATTTACAGACAACGGAGACTCTTTTTGAAGCAATGGATCCACCATTCATGTTTATTTCCACTTCAACAAATCAAACTGATGAACAGATAGTCGTTGTTTAACAACGGAAGTATAAATAGGTTCAAGTATAAAGATTAAGAAATTCAATGCTGGACGGTTGTGTTTGAAATTCAAATGTGTGTGGTGGGATATTTTTATAGAAATTTGGCGGATTTTTTTTAAAGTCACATATGACTAAATATTGTACATGAATGGCGTGCGGCTATTTAGTGTATTTTTAATGTTTATTGTTATATATGTTGGGTTTATCGTCCCACCAACAGTATTTCAGTTATATGGAGACTGTGTCGACTTGAATTAAATATAGTGCTGCCTTCACTGTGTATAGCATGCCGTGAACACTTGGCATGATTCCACACCCAGTCACTTTATCCTCTCAACGGGCCAACCAGTCCTGAAACTTCCCATAGCATAGGTGTTGCAAAAAGTATAAAAGTTATAATATATGCAATGCAACTTAACCAATAACTATTGTTTTATGTACGTAGATTTCGTTTTTGTTAATTATTGTTGATTTATTGTATTTATCTCCCTAAATGGGATGTTCTTTTGTTTAATTCATTTACAACAGTATGACATTTATAAATAATTACTAATGACTTTGACACAATATATATTATTAATTCAACAGTATGCTGTAGGCTAAAGCGTTGAGTACATCGTCGGATACCCATGCCCGACTATTACGTCTATTACATTCGTCGTCCGTGGCTTTGTTGGTAAATTTTCTGTCGTCTTATCGAACTGAACAGAACAAGAATTGGCAAATCATATTACTGCTTACAAAATTTATACCCTTCAGCAGGGAGACTAGAAGTATAACAATGGCTGCGCCCCAGTGGCACAATCGAAAGAAACGAGATTTATCATTGGACTGAAATCTTCATCGGATTATGAAGTGACCAATGAAATATCATTACCAGAAACGGCGAAAAGTGAACTAAATATCCTACGGGCGATGATTGGAGAGTAACGGAATGGGTCGGTGGGTGTCCGACGATGCGTTTAGTACATAGTACATGTATATGCATGAGAGAAAATAAAACATACTTTCTCCTGCATTCTGATCAAGGTACGATACATTACACATATCGTCGCATCCTACATTGCACACTGGGAATGCGCATAAATACACGAGAATCTCGCAGCCCGAGGCAAACTGCCAAAATACAAATATATATCACTGCGCGGGGTAATAGTACAAATGCGTTGCACGTGCTTCTTGCGCAAATGTATAATGCATGTCCCTGCAACACTGCGAGCATGGCGTTTTTGCTATACATGTTGTGTGTCTAAGTTTGATCGTCGTCATCTTTATCATCTTTACCATCATCATCATCTTTACCATCATAATCATCTATATCATCATCATCTATATCATCATCATCTTTACCATCATCATCTATATCATCATCATCTTTATCATCATCATCTATATCATCATCATCTATATCATCATCTATATCATCATCCTCATCATAATCATCATCACTGTCATCCTCATCATCTCATCATTTTTATCATCCTCATCCTCTTATCTTTTATCTTTATCGTCATCTTTATCATCATCATCATCGTCAGGTCATCAACATATACCCGTGGGTCTTGTTGAAAAGACCGGCTTAGTAAAATATTTTATCAATATTTCGGGAAGAAACTGTCATCTCGGATTGTTTAGGATCGCAACTAATTGTAACACACGTGTATAGAATGTCCAAATAAAACAAACGGTGCCGCGAAACTCGTTATGAAACTACTGCTTATTGCAATGTGTTTTCAAAATTTGCTGAATGTAATGTGTTTCCAAAAGTTGCTGAATGCAATGTGTTTCCAAAAATTTGCTGAATGCAATGTGTTTCCAAAAGTTGCTGAATGCAAAGTGTTTCCAAAAGTTGCTGAATGCAATGTGTTTCCAAAGTTGCTGAATGCAATGTGTTTCCAAAAGTTGCTGAATGCAATGTGTTTCCAAAAGTTGCTGGATGCAATGTGTTTCCAAAAGTTGCTGAATGTAAGGTGTTTCCAAAAGTTGCTGAATGCAATGTGTTTCCAAAAGTTGCTGAATGCAATGTGTTTCTAAAAGTTGCTGAATGCAATGTGTTTCCATTAGTTGCTGGATGCAATGTGTTTCCAAAAGTTGCTGAATGCAATGTGGTTCTAAAAGTTGCTGGACGCAATGTGTTCCCAAAAGTTGCTGAATGTAATGTGTTTCCAAAAGTTGCTGAATGCAATGTGGTTCTAAAAGTTGCTGGACGCAATGTGTTTCCAAAAGTTGCTGAATGTAATGTGTTTCCAAAAGTTGCTGAATGCAATGTGTTTCCAAAAGTTTCTGAATGCAATGTGTTTCCAAATTTTGCTGAATGCAAAGTGTTTTCAAAAGTTGCTGAATGCAATGTGTTTCCAAAAGTTGCTGAATGCAATGTGTTTCCAAAAGTTTCTTATTGCAACGTGTTTCCAAAAGTTGCTGAATGCAATGTGTTTCCAAAAGTTGCTGGATGCAATGTGTTTCCAAAAGTTGCTGAATGCAATGTGTTTTCAAAAGTTGCTGAATGTAATGTGTTTCCAAAAGTTGCTGAATGCAATGTGGTTCTAAAAGTTGCTGGATGCAATGTGTTTCCAAAAGTTGCTAAATGCAATGTGTTTCCAAAAGTTGCTGAATGTAATGTGTTTCCAAAAGTTGCTAAATGCAATGTGTTTCCAAAAGTTGCTGAATGTAATGTGTTTCCAAAAGTTGCTGAATGTAATGTGTTTCCAAAAGTTGCTGAATGCAATGTGTTTCCAAAAGTTGCTGAATGTAATGTGTTTCCAAAATTTGCTGAATGTAATGTGTTTCCAAAAGTTGCTGAATGCAATGTGTTTCCAAAAGTTGCTGAATGCAAAGTGTTTCCAAAAGATGCTGAATGCAAAGTGTTTGCAAAATTTGCTGAATGCAATGTGTTTGCAAAATTTGCTGAATGCAAAGTGTTTTCAAAAGTTGCTGAATGCAATGTGTTTCCAAAAGTTGCTGAATGCAATGTGTTTCCAAAAGTTGCTGAATGTAATGTGTTTCCAAAAGCTGCTGAATGCAATGTGTTTCCAAAAGTTGCTGAATGTAATGTGTTTCCAAAAGTTGCTGAATGTAATGTGTTTCCAAAAGTTGCTGAATGCAATGTGTTTCCAAAAGTTGCTGAATGTAATGTGTTTCCAAAATTTGCTGAATGTAATGTGTTTCCAAAAGTTGCTGAATGCAATGTGTTTCCAATAGTTGCTGAATGCAAAGTGTTTCCAAAAGTTGCTGAATGCAATGTGTTTCCAAAATTTGCTGAATGTAATGTGTTTGCAAAATTTGCTGAATGCAAAGTGTTTTCAAAAGTTGCTGAATGCAATGTGTTTCCAAAAGTTGCTGAATGCAATGTGTTTCCAAAAGTTGCTGAATGTAATGTGTTTCCAAAAGCTGCTGAATGCAATGTGTTTCCAAAAGTTGCTGAATGTAATGTGTTTCCAAAAGTTGCTGAATGCAATGTGTTTCCAAAAGTTGAATGCAAAGTGTTTCCAAAAGTTGCTGAATGCAATGTGTTTCCAAAAATTTGCTGAATGCAAAGTGTTTCCAAAAGTTGCTGAATGCAATGTGTTTCCAAAAATTTGCTGAATGCAAAGTGTTTCCAAAAGTTGCTGAATGCAAAGTGTTTCCAAAAGTTGCTGAATGCAATTTGTGATCAAAGGTTGTTATTGCAATGTGTTATCAAAAGTGGCGTCTTGCTATTTGTACTCAAATGTTGCTTACTGCAGTGCGGTCTCAATGGTAGCTTATTGTATCGTTTTATCAAAACGTTGCAAATTGTTCGACATGGGCAGATTATTAACAATTATCATTGCTTTCCCGTCACCTTCCCTAGTATGGCATACCCTTCGTTTTAATTTCTCTCCAAATAAACATGGTGTTGTTAAATTTGACTTTCTTTTATTTCACTCGAAATGAACATGGTCTTGCCGAAAGTGACTTTTTTTCCCATTTAACTCAAAATAAAGTCGATCTAGTCAAATGTCCTGTAATTTTCACTCAAAAACAAATACGATCTTGTCAAATATTACTTTTTTTCGCTAAAATATAGCCTTACCGTCCTTTTGAGTGTCAAATAAATATTTTTTTAAACTTTTCTTTCTTTTTGTGGGATTTTCGTTACAAACACAGACGGGTGAATCTTTATATCAGTGCACATAGAGCAAGCCACATGCTATGTATTTGCCAACTACACGCCGTTTAAAAAAAACACGATCGGGGTCGGATGTGTGTTTTTTCACCTTTTTTCTCGTTTTTTGCAATGTAACCTTTAGCTAAGTGGTACACGAAGACTAACTAACGACTGAGGCACATCTCTTCGGAATGCCTCGGATATCACGAATCATCCCTCGGATGAATGTAGGTAGTCGAGTCACCTCGGCCATATGGAACTACTTTCGTGGCAAATCATTCGCAACTACTCGACTATTTCCAAAATCTCCGACCCGAGGTGTTCCGCGCCTGGAGAGATTTCAAAAAAAGAAGGAAAAAAAAGATAAAAAAGAAGAAAGAAAGAAAGAAAAAAAAGAAAAAAATATCAACAAAAAAAAAGAAGATAAAAAAAAGATGTAAACAAGGAATCTGTCCAACGACGCCATCGTTCATGTTTCCCTAACTTTCTTTCGTGAGAACTACTTTTCGGGCGTAGTCTTTTCCGGCGAACAAAAAGTTACGATTCTGTAAGTATCACTGCACCAGATACATAGGAGGTATTATCGTACCGCAGGCGGAAATACCCGAGGAATTCCGACTAAGACAGCCCAAGTATGTTTCACCTACCTTTTTGCTTTTTGATGCCATTGCAAAAAGGAATATAAAAAACCTAACCAGTAGGTCTACCATTATGTGTGTCAGAGGCTCAGGTAAAAACACAATCTAGATTCAGAGACAGGGCATAGGGAGTTCAGTGGAACACCTTGGGCACGAGTGACATCATGTGCAAGTATAACAGAAACAGTCATTGCATGGATTTCAAGACAGGTTCCGTTGGGATAGGATGGGATTTCCGACATTTTTGTCCATACTGTGCAGCGACATTTCTATCATTATAGCACAGGGGCATATATATTATAAAAGTAGTAATAATAATAATAATAATAATAATAATAATAATAATAATAATAAGTTGCCGGATGACAGGAATAAAATATTTTAGCGGTCCGGTTTCCTCGGTCGGTAGAGGACTCGACCAGTTAGAATGCCACACAAGCTAGATATACTCAAAAGGCTAAACATGCTCCAAATCCTAAGCATACTTTATAACGTAACAATGCCCCAAGCCAGATAATCATGTGAATGTTCTAGGTTAAGCATGTTCTTAAGCCAAAGCATGCTCCAAAGCCGAAGCATGCTCCAAATCCAAACATGCTCCAAAGCCGAAACATGCTCCAATGCCTAAGCATGCTCCAAATCCTTAGCATACTTAATAACCTAACAATGCCCCAAGCCACATTAGCATGTGAATGTTCTAGGTTAAGCGTGCTCCAAAGCCTAAGCATGCTCCAAAGCCTAAGCATGCTCCAAAGCCTAAGCATGCTCCAAAACCAAAGCATGCATTAAAGCTTAAGCATGCTCCAAAACCCAAGCATGCATCAAAGCTTAAGCATGCTCCAAAACCTAAGCATGCATCAAAGCTTAAGCATGCTCCAAAACCCAAGCATGCATCAAAGCCGAAGCATGCTCCAAAGCCGAAGCATGCTCCACAACCTAAGCATGCATCAAAGCCGAAGCATGCCCCAAAGCCGAAGCATGCTCCAAAGCCGAAGCATTCTCCAAAGCCGAAACATGCTCCAATGCCTAAGCATGCTCCAAAGCCTAAGCATGCTCCAAAGCATCAGCATACACCAAAGCTCAATAAGGTCACAAAGTCTAGGCATGTTTTAAAAGCTAAGCATATCCCAAAAGCAGAAGGATGTCAGAAAGTCAAAGCATGCTTAAAATAAAATTTTCCAAGGCTAAGCATGTTCCAAAGCCTAAGTATGCTCCCAAAACTTTAGACTGCTCGAATGCACTTCATTCGCCTAAAGATGTGGAAAAAAAGCGGCCATCTTGTAGCCAGCACCGTACACATCGTACATCAGTCAACTAGAATCACTAATGTACGGTAGGACCCATTATGCATGGCAGAATAAAACACAAATCGACTGGATCAATAAAATGCTGCATTGCGACAGAAAATGCTATAAAACAGGCTGTTGCTTTTTTGCCCAGAATGTCTGGATGCAGTAAAAAGACCATTAAGGCATAAAGACACTGGTTGGGAGGTCTTTCTGGTGCTTTTAGTAATTTTTATTTCCACTCGAGACAATACAAAGTCGGCACTCATTAGAATCGTCTCATTAATATGTACCAACGATGTAGGTTCTACATTCTGATTGTATTTTTCTTTACCCGAAATCCTAAAAACCGCAAAAGAATCTCTTCTGAGACGGTGCTGATGGGATAGTGGTCACGTGATGGATATATACGATGTGTTATATACATATGACACGTTACACTATGACATGTTATAGATGATAAATAAATATTTAAAAAATGCTTGCGTTTTAGTGACGTATATTAAAACAAGAGCAAAATGATGAAGATATACAGGTTGTGTATTTTTATTATATACCCGCTGTCTTTTTTCTAAACCCTACATATCTGGGATGGGATTTGCCACCATTTTTGTCCATACTGTGCAGCGACATTTCAATCATTAAAGCACATGGGCGCTTTTGAGGTGTACAGGGACTGAAACCCGGTCGGTCCATTATACTGACACCGACGACTCAGGCGTAATGCTGTTGTTCCCTTAGCCCCGAGCGTTAGGAGGAAGGCACTACTACCAACTTTAAAGTCTTTGGTTTGACACGGCCGGGGTTTGAACCCGCGACCTCCCGATCCGCAAGCCGACGCTCTACCAATTGAGCTATTGCGGCCGGGTTCCTACAGATCTAGTACTCATTAGTATTGTCTAAAAGAACAATTTAAACAAGAACCAATAATGAAGAGCTTAGTTCAGAAATATAGAATGTTTTTACAAAGTCATCATTTTTTAATCATTTTTAATCAATAATATGAAACAGAGGGAGTGCGAGAAACAGGAAGATATGGGAGAAGGAAGAATATAAAAGATGGGAAAAAGGAGACAGAGAGAAAGAACGCAGAGAGAGGGTCGAATGAAGACAGCTAGCGGGAGAGAAACTAGAGAAAAGGGAGAAAAGTGAGAGAGAGAAAGGAGAGAGAGAGAGAGAGGGGTGGAGACAGAGAAGGGGACAGGAGACAGAGAGAGGGAGAGAGAGAGACAGAGAGAGACAGAGAGAGAGAGAGAGAGAGAGTGGGGGTGGAGACAGAGACAGTGAGAGAAGAGAGAGACAGAGAAGGGGAGAAAAGAGGGTTAGGTGCAAAGCGTGGGAGGATCTATGCACATTCGAAGTTGAGCCCAAAATACTCAGCCTCAGCCAAAACCACCACAACCATAATTATCATCATGATCGCCATCATCAACACCACGGCCACCACCACAACAACAACCATTCTCATCATCACCATAATTATCATCATGATCGCCAACATCACCAGCTTTATAATGATCACCATCAAAGTCGCAATCAACATCATCATTATCAACACAATCAGCAACAACAATTATCACCCACAGAATAACAAAAACACAACGCCCTTTAGATACCGAAAAAGGCATTATATAATAAATAACATGGAATCACTCATTCGGCAGCCGGAATGCATGCATGTTTTCATAACCCCAAGCGCGTATCAATATTTTTAGAAAGAAAACAAAACAATTTCTTGTTTATATACCGTAGTTGTGTTTGTTGAAATGTTTGGTTAGACTTAATTGTAAATTTCATAATCAGTGTGCCAACATCTGCATCATTAGCAACAACAAAGCCATAACTGTCATCAGTGTCTGTCAACAACAACGTCCACGACGACGACAGCAATAACTGAAGCTGTCTGAATGCGAACCTTCAATATCCCTAATAATATTCGGCCTGCATTTTTAATAGATATATTCAAAAAACGTTTTCAAAACGTTTATTATCACAAAATATGTATTTTTCTACAACATCATAAAATTGTGTGACTGCCTTTAACTCTTATTTTTTGTTTGTTGGGTTTATCGTCCCACCAACAGTATTTCAGTTATCTGGAGATAGTGTTCACTTGAAGCAAATATAGTGATGCCTTCACTGTGTATAGCATGCCGTGAACACCTGGCATGATACCACACACAGTCACATTATCTGACACCGGGCCAACCAGTCGTGAAACTGCCCTTATATTTGCTTGAGCGTTAGCAAGGGAGATATTCCACTACCATTTTAACGTCTTTGGTATGTCGCGGCCCGGGATCGAACCCGGGGCCTCACGTACCTGGAGCCGACGCTCTACTGATTGCGCTACCAGGTCCGGTTTTTAACGTATTTTAATTTATCAAATTAAATTCTATTAACGTAAACCTTTATCGTATTCGGCGCCGTATGACAAACCAATTGTCGGTGTTCTGTTAAATCCTAAAAAAAATAAAATAATAAAATAAAATAATATAATAAAATAAAATAAAAATTAAAATAAAAAGCAAACAAAAAACTTCAACATTATTTTTTTTATATTCTATTAATAAGAACATATCACTTATATGAAGCGGTATATCTAAGGCATCGTATGATCGAACATTTTTTCTTGATTTCATAGATGGTCGGATGGATGGACGGACGGACAGACACATGCACACACACACAAACACACACGTGTGTGTGTGCATGTGTGTGTGCGCGCGCGCGTGTGTGTGAATGTGTGTGAATACTAACACAAAAAAGAAAATAGTGCACAACGAAAAAAATCTGGCTGGTACAACTTAACAAAACGGAAAGTCATGATGCACTTGTAATAATATAACGTAGCACAACATTTATAACACTTGATATAACAAGGGACAGGAAAAAGGGAATTAAGGAAGCTGGGAAAATTTATAACAATGTTGAAGTACCCACTACAGAAACTATTGTCGTTGGCAGCCAATCAGGTTGCGCGTTTGCAGAGAACTGACCAATGAAAATGGCGATCTTAAGAGCATAATTCTTTGAAATGTCTGAAACAATGAGTTCGGTGAATCCCCATGTTCACAACAGTAAGTTTGAACATAAGGCCGCTCTCTCGTGCACTAGAATTTAGCAATTTTCCGCCAATTTTATACCATTTTTGTGATTTCTATGGCATCTTGCAATGCTGTCATATTACTACCCTAGGAACCAAAGTTTACACGCGTTATCATTGCTGATATTACCATCACGACAATAAAGATAACAATACGAAGTTCACAAGCGTACTATTGCATATCTAACCACCTCACAAACAAAACTGACACGTGTTATCATTAAATGTATTACCAACCACATTTATTATCATTGCATTTGTTTTCACCTTGTATATAAAATGCGTTATCATTTGCACATTTTACCACCAGCATACAGTTTACACGCGTAATCTCTGCATATACCTTGCATATACAACTTTGACACGTTACGAATGCATATTTTACCACCAACATACCAAGTTTACAAGCTTTACCAAGGCATATATTACCAACCCGTATACACAATTTACACGCGTTTGCATATAATAAGGTTTGCATAATATGTTTATATAATGAATACGAAGGACTTTTTTAAACATCTTCCAATATGCAAGGTAGGTAACTTGGTATGCATCAGCAAATATACGAGTTGTTTCCAGTTAGCTTGTTACGCCTGTCAGGGATTTTGCAACATGTCGCTATGTTGTTATTGTTTTTAAAATGGAAACCTTCCCATTTTAGTGACATTTTTACAAAATGCAAAATTTTTGACACAACATACAATTTTTATAGACGTAGTGCCAATAAATAATTAAATAAAAATAATTGAATAAAAAGTAAGATTGTGAAATAATTGGACACTTGCCAAAGTGATATACGTTCGTATTTGATTTGACCGGAGAATATACTTGACTATATCTAAATATATATCTGCGTGTACATTGCTATAAATAGATATAACAAACTGTTACACAGAATCATAAGATTGGAAACTCTTATTTACGTTTAACGAAATGGAAACCACGTGCTATAATATCCAAACAAGGACTTAAAAGGCTTGGTTGGTGTTTAACACGAAATCACAAGGGTAAAATTAGTCACAGAAAACCAATAATGACAATTAGAAAAATGTAAATAAACACTCATAATAGATTTATAAGTGCTTTAACATAATTTAATTACGCAATGCGTGATCACGCTATGCGTGTTACGTAATGTCTGTATCATGTGCCTAAATCAAGCTTACAGTCTAAACACAAGAGAAAACAGAACATATCCTATCCTATGATAATATTATAATAAACTGTTACGTACTGTAACTATTGCATGTTTCCAACTACACTGTTTGTAAGCGTGATGTGTGTGAATGGTGTGTTGTTGTTTTTTCTTTCCTTTTAGATAAATGCGACTGAGAACGCGTGTATGTATGAGTGTGCAAGCGTGCGTGTATGCGTCTGTGTTTAAATGTGAGAAGACTTGATGATCAGTGACAGTAACATTTATGGTAAGTTTGTTTGTTTTTTGTTTTGGGCACACCGACACTTGATGGGTCATACGGCGCTGAATTGATTGTGAGTATCTTGCAACTTTCTACTATGTACACGTTGAGACAAATAAAAATACTGTTCTGTTCTATTGCATTGTTCAGCTTTTTTATGAAATCAATCGAAGTAACAAAGTTCAATACAGGACCATCTCTATTATATAAAACAAAACAATTAAAAACATAACTGTTCCAATTTGAATCTAGAACTCACAAAAAAAACGACAAAAATAAATCATGACAAATTGGTATTTTTTTTTAATTTATTTATTGTTAAGCGGAAAATCATTGCATTGTCATATACACAAAACAATAGTTACTAATTTCCGCTCTAAACTACGAGTCAAAGTATTGTTTTTTTATCCAGAGAGCGTGTGAACGAAAAGATTAAAATTTCCGAACGAATTAGTAATAGCACACTTGTAACTATGTTCGAGTTTAACCAAAACTAAAGTTCTAAAGGCGATTCGAAACAAAAATCGAGTTGATCGGAATCTGTATTTATACTTTTAGACATACAAAACAGATCGATAATGTTTCTCGATTTCCATCTGTTTTGTTACCATGTGCAGGTCGTCATTTTAACCTTGATTCTAAACCCGGGTTGTCACAACCGTGTACAAACATTCTTGTACAGCTACGATCTCCAATTTCAAACATACCAATCAAGTCTGTCTGAAAACTCTAACGCTATTCAAAATGATATCCGTTGTAAAAATATTTGAAATTTCTAAAGATTTGGGCGCTAAATTGACTCGTTACCGATAATAACCCACAAAGCAACTCCAGCCCCATCCCTCCTTATTAGAACGTATCCCCTTTAGTGACCGTACTACATTACTACATTGTTGTCCATATAGTTACGCATAACAACCGCACTAGGTCAGTAAGAAAAAAATTCCATTCTTCGATCACTTCGGTGAATTCAAACATAAATATCAACTTCGATCAGTCCAAACTTGCTCTCTAATTGATTGGTTCTCGCTGAAAATTCAAATGTCTGAAGCAATAAGGTTTGTGTACAGACCAACGAAGATTTGTTGATGTTTTCCGCCATTGCGCAGCGTAGAGACCTACTGGAGGTTATCACGTGAACCTTCGAATCTGATTGGCTAATAGTCCCGCTACTGCGTGCGGCATTCCATTCATCTCATAAACATAAAGGGTGCGTTAAGGGGTATTTTGCAGAACATAAACATTGCATCATCGAATACGTTTTTCGAGATAAATCACAAAATGACACAGTTTTCTCAAATTTTAACTGGAGAATTCATTTTATCTAATGAAAATCCAAGCCAACGTACTAAAATATGTCAATAGATAGCCCGAAATTTGTGTTTCAACGTCTCCTTCAAAACACGAAAGACAACGTCTATTTGACATGTCCCCCTAAGGCGGCCTCTTACCATGCACGTCATGTGATAGTCAATGGATCTCATACTTGGCGCGAAACAGATACTGGCGGTGTGCCAATTTTGTAGCATTCAACGGTAGGACTAGTCTACTTCTATCGCCTTCGGAAAAATACCGGGAACATCGGCCTCACAACTAACTTTCTTATTAATCAACCAATGCGTGTCCATAACTGTTCATATTTGTCGTTTTAGTGTTCGAAGAGATATATACCAGAAAAGTGTTACCTGTGTGCTTTAGTAAGAGGGAAAATCCACATTTTAGCATTCTCTACCTTCCCACCCTCCGCGAATAGTTGATTCGACCATTGACCCAGACATTATCGATAGTTGAACACTTGCCAAGTTTCTCTCATTGGCCCAAATGGAAGGACGTATTGTAAAATAGTGTGTACACACAACGATCCCCCAGAACAACCTTGTCGACCGTAGAGAGAAGATCTGTTTAAACTGTGGGGATAAACTTCACTTATCAAAAATTGTTAGTACTTCATACTGGATTAGTTTCTACATACAAGTTTTGAAGTTTAATCGACTCAACGAACTTATAACTTTTATCACTTATCGTCTAAAAGTTTCCATTCAACAGTTGTAGATTTTACGCACGTGGTGAACAATTTTCATTCGGACTTATAAGATGGCCATGTTTCCTAATGCTTCACGTGGTTATATGCCCTTCGTTCAAGGAAAATCAACAGTGGCTGCAAAGAGCAGTAAACGTTCTAAAACGCATGTGAATGGCGGAAAACTTCACAAAGTTGAAAACCGAAAACATGCTTCCGCCTCTGGTTTCCAGAAGGTGTACCAAATCACATTAAAAGACAAGAAGGGACAGACATACAAGTGCATTGTGAAAACCGACGGCACTAAGTCATTACCAGAACTTTGTGAAGCACGCCTTGGACAAATGGCTGCCCACAGCTCCATGCCAAACATTCATGCGGAGTCGAGCCCGGCAAAGCAGAGGCGTGTCCTGGCTGAAAAAATGGAAGCTCTGAACTCCGACAGCTGTGACAGTTTCTCTACGTCTTTAGATCTGCGTAACTGTGGCAAGAAAGAGGGTTTCTTCAGCGCCTTCATCCGTTTTATTAAGGAAAAAACGGGTAAAAGTGACTCTAAAGACTCAACCAAACCATCCAAAAAGACTAGTGGTAAATCCAATGGAAAATCTAAACGCAAACCTAGAGACTTGACGCAAAGAAAACGGCAGAGAACGGTATCTGCCATGTCAAACTTAGACCCCATTGAGGAGTCTCCAAATGAGCATGAGTACGAGGGAGACGACGACAACGACTCCTACACTCATTTTGACTCCAGTAGTGGAACTGAATCTGACGTTTCGAGTATGGCTTCGTCCAATATATCGTGTAACATCGAGCAA
The DNA here is from genome assembly GCA_007844125.1 of Sinonovacula constricta. Classification (NCBI taxonomy): domain Eukaryota; kingdom Metazoa; phylum Mollusca; class Bivalvia; order Cardiida; family Solecurtidae; genus Sinonovacula; species Sinonovacula constricta. The sequence continues at coordinate 48,342,830 of CM017566.1, forward strand.
CATGAAGTTACTCACTCTTGATGGTTAGCCAAACGGTTAGGTGGCCGCTGTGTTATTCTTTGATTTGCTCAAGAAAATGTTCAGTTCAGTTCAGCTATTCGCAAGCAAGCCGGAACGCTAAAACAAGCCCAGCTCAGCAGAGCTAATGCTGAACAAACCCGCAAAGACGTAGGGGAACCCCGACGACGCCGGCGAACTATATTCTCGATGTTTAGTTACAGAACTATTTTTTCCAAATTTGTTCGAATCCTGACTAAGGGGGACAAAAATAGGATTTACGTTTTTCTGTAACAAACTGGGGACTCCCTTGCGTGGTGCTGTAAGTTCGAGCCTCTACGCCCGGCGGCTCTCACCGGAGAGTTGCTCCACGCGACAGAACCATCGAACATGTCAACAGACTGTGGGAGGAGGGTTCGGAACTGTTGACGCGTGATATGACAGACAATACAATAAGTCGAAAGTGCCATCTGACCGTATATGACCACCGGCGGTCCATTCCAGAGCATCCTCGACCCCCCATCTTCATCAGTCGAGAGTTGTTAACATTATTATCTGTGCTATCATTAACCTGGGACCATTTGAACAATGTATCACTAAGCTTCCAGTATAAGTTATTGTGTATGTTGCAAAGGCAGCTAAACTAAGCCAAGTTTGATGCTAATATTACGTGCTATTTGCTCTGGTACAGCAGAGATTAAATTGATGTCTCGTTAAAACTAAATGTCAACTATTTATTAATTGGATTTTTTTAAGTTGATGTCTCTTTAAAATCAAATGTCAACTATTTATTAATTGGATTTTTTTTTTAATATATTTTTTTAAGTTACATAACAACTGTTGTAACTTGTAACATCATTGTCATGTTGTTTTTTTCTCTTCATTTCTTTGGCATTTTGCATGAGGTTAAATAATTTGAATGAATTTCTTGTTTCTAAAACAACAAAAAAGTGTCAGAACGAATATTTTTTCAAAAAACTGAGCTAATGAAAAGTGTTGTCTGCAATATTTTTTGTTGTTGTTTCTTTGTTGCTGCTGGTGCTACTTCGTAACTTATTGTATGACTGGTGTTAGCGTCTCATATGGCCCATCTGTTATTATTTATTTCACCAAATCACTTCATTCGATTATGAAAGGTGTTTCAAATGTATTTAAAGTTGTACTTGTGATACGAGTGTAAAAAAAACGTTGTTATTTGCTGATGTGATTAGCTGTTTGTGGGAGATAGGGTTGTGGAGAGAGAGAGCGAGAGAGGGGAGAAAGAGAGAAAACGCGTATTGGATTGTCAGTAATTTATTGTGTTATGTTTGTCCCTATATCATAACAACAGCTATTGTGTTCAATCGTGTTTTATTATTTCTCCAATGTTTGTTTTTTAAACTGTTCATGACTTTTTATCTATAAATTGTTTTGTACATTTTACATCTAAAAAACAATGAAAAAGAATATTTTGAAGAAAAATAATAAAACTTGTTGACTGAAAACTGCATTTCTTAATTCTTCAATAAAACCTTAAACATTTACGTGATTTAAGATCTAAACACTAATAGAATACGCGAATTTGTAAATAACTTTCTTAAAACTGATTAAATATCCAACTATTGTTAGTTTTAATCATCAAACAAGTATAAAAGTTATCTGAACGTCTTATGATAAAAAATGACAATTTCTGCGAGACAGCTTCTAAAAAAATCAATCCTTGTTAGATCGACTGTCTCAAGACGAAGCAGACGACTTAGGCATAGCAGAAGAGTAGGCGATCGATCAATACCCGTACTTGCTCCTGATGGAAATTTTCGCGGGCCAAATGTCGGCAATTCGTCTATATGTTAATTAGCTAATGCTGTCTGATGCTTAATAACGATTATGTCGTCTGCGGACTTGATTGTTTGTTTTTGTTGTGTTTTTTTTTTTAAATTTAGGATTTAGCCAATGACAAAACAACGAGATTTTTTCTTTTATAATAATTTAAAAAGGCTTAATGGTAACAAGATAATGTTAGGATTTTGTTGACTATGTCTTTCATGCTAATCAACAGTTTTTAATTAACAACAGTATTTACTGATGTTGAAAAATTCTCAATATCTGTGTTTCGTTAATTTTTTTAAACAAATATGGATCTGCTCCTCATAACTTTTCACTCTCTGTTCTAACTGTCCGCACGATATCTGTCTTAATCTACACGCACCCCGAACTGTTTTAAAAAATCACCATTCCATCTTATTCGATGTTTAAATGTACTTATTCTTTCTTTTTCTTTTTACATCTTTCTCTCTATCCTTCATCTCCACTAAAACTTCTCTTTTTTCCCGGTTTATTTTGTTGTTTGTGCTTTAATCACACTCTTATGTCAGTTGTGTAGTTTTTTTGTTGCGCCAAATCAATGCAAATGATTGTACTTATTGTGAACCACACGTGGACCGGGAACCATTCTCAAAGCTATTACAGTTTAGTCTGGTTCCCAGTTTAGGTATGTTATTATCGGCTGTATTATTTATTCTGTTCTCGTTCGATGTAAGCCAACTTGCAGTTGGTCAGCATTGGCGAGAGCTTTGTTCAAAGCATTTAATTTATAACATGATGAAAAAAAGAAAATGAAAATAAAAAATATGAAAAATATATGTACGCTATAGTGTTTTTTCCCTCCCAAACAATTTAATTATAATATTGCGGATAACTTTCTAATAATATATTTCTTACTACTCTTAATTAAATAATAAAACCATTATTTTGCATATTAATTAAATAATAAACAAAACTACATTTTAAATAATCAACTAATTGGTCCCATTAATTTTTAATTAAAGTAAATTAAAACAACCTCTCTGATTAATAACAAAACTTGAAGCTGGTGCCGCAAAACATTTTTTCCCATTCATATTAATGATGAGCGCGTGACAGTTTTAACAAAAGTTTACTTAATGGATATGAATAATTTCAATCCAGCGATGACGTAATATGAACATAAAAAATACAGAATCACTGTCGTTATGAGCAGTCTTTTTATGACATACTAACAGATCAATTAATACGCAACATGGCTAAGTAATTAATTCATAAATTATGTAAAACTTTCATTAACGTATTCAAGAACAACTTTTCTATGAAATACAACAGGCCACAGCGCCAACCGTTGTTAACAACGTGGAACAAACAAAGCGGCTGTAAATGAATGTACATTGACTACATTTTTCATGAACAGCGGCCTAACTAATTGTTGATCAATCGTTACAAACCATAACCTTACTTACCGGGGCTAAACATGTTCAACAATGTGTCGCTTACTGTATAAAAATGCCATTACGCACCTGAATGTGGCGAACAATAGTCGACTATAGCTGTATACACGGTGCGTATATTTTACACGCCTATGAACACCGCCAATTAGGAATGTACGAATTGGTGTTAGTAGGTCAATGAAAAAGTACTCCAAATGAACACATTATACTGTATTGTCGGGGTTTATCAGACTTTAATTTATCTTCATACAAAGAAACGGAATTATAAAATGTTTATATAAATTTCTGATTAATTTCTGATTTATAAGTTTCTGTTTGGTTGCACTGGACCAATACACATATTGCCATGGCAACAATTCAAATTATTTAATTGAAGTTAATTGTTTTTCTAACAGATTCCAATAATAAAAAAATACGTGAAATTGCTAATTTCTTATATAAGTAGAGAATATAGTTGTAACCTTAATTTTGGAAAATTCAGTTCACCACCAGTGTCCTGTCTGGTTTTCGGCAATAAGCCGTCACCTTATACCCTGCTCTTTGGGAATCAACCCCGTAATACATGCGAACATAAGGAGAGTGTATAACCAAACCAAACCGCACATCTCTGTAAGACCATATTAATTACTAGTGATCTTGGGATTAAAATTCTTGTGAAGTCAATCGGTTAATCTACAAACAAATGGATTAAAAACGAAACGACAAAGGGTCTCAAACCCAACTGGGTCGATGACGGGGTGAAGCCAACGCGTGGCCAAACCCAGTCTCTAAAGAAATGGGTTTTAATTTTTACTGTTACGTCAAAACTGAAATATTTAAAGCAGATTTCACCGTGATATCAAAGCCGTCAGAAGTACTTTTCGCCAAATCCAAACAGAACAGAAAATCTATAGACATGGCACACTTTGTTAAGAAAGCGTTTCTCCTTAGGAATAATTTCATAATTTTTACTAATCCGTAGATTAACATTGAGTTAATAGCAATAGGAAAATAAAATGTTCTAGGAGATATTGCAATTTGTTTGTTTGTTTATTGGGTTTATCGTCCCACCACCAGTATTTCAGTTATCTGGAGACAGTGTTCACTGAAAGCAGATATAGTGCTGCCTTCACTGTGTATATCATGCCGTATACACCTGGCATGATACCACGCCTAGCCACACTATCCCGACACCTTCTAGACAAAGGGGTACAGAGTAAATGTAAAAGTGTTACAAACACAAGAGACGAGACACAAACAAACAAACAAACAAACAAACAAACAAACAAACAAACAAACAAACAAACAAACAAACAAACAAACAAACAAACAAACAAACAAACAAACAAACAAACACCAATTACCGCCTTGGAACGGTCAATCGGGAAAAGGCCGACTGAAGCGATTAAACTTGATTTGTGGAGCGCTCTAACCACGCACTTCCTGAAGGGGTTCTATGGTTTATATCTATATCTACACACACACGCACGCACGCACGCACGCACGCACACACACACACACATACACACAAACAACAACTATGAAAATAAAAATATCCTGACAAAATGAGACATCTTATAGCAATCAATCAGGAGGAATAAAATCCGCATGTAGTAAGCCGGATCGGAAAGGGATTAAGCAAAGTAAATATGCGTCTCTTCCCCTGATATTATTTATAAGAATTAAATAATCTTCTTATTTCGTGTTATTCTCAAGTTAAGAACGGCCCAAAGAAGAAGGCTGAGCTTCATTACCTAATTGTTGTGTTAAAGCTTACTGACCAGTAAAGACAATAAGCACTTTACCGTTTACACGTAAACCTTTTTGTTAATAAAGTATTTATTTGTATCCCATTGCAAAATCATTGTTTGTTTGTTTATTGGGTTTACCGTCCCACCAACAGTATTTCAGTTATCTGGAGACGGTGTCCACTTGAAGCAAATATATTGCAGCCTACACTGTGTATAGCATGCCGTGAACACCTGGCATGATACCATCACCCAGTCACATTATCCTGACACCGGGCCAAACAGTCGTGGAACTACCCTTATATTTGATTGAGCGTTAGCAAGGGAGCAATACCACTACCATTTTTAACGACTTTGGTATGTCACGGCCAGGGATCGAACCCGGGGCCTCCCGTACCTGGAGCCGACGCTCTACCGATTGCGCTACCAGGTCCGGTCCAAGATCATTGTATTGTATTAAATAAATCAAAATTGATACCTACATTTTTACTGTATTTGCAAGTCAAATATTTTTTTCAGATTGACATAATGATTCGATGTCTATTTTTGACAGAGACCAGTATCGTGTTTATTTTTAGATTTGGAAGTAATGGCTATTGACAGTTACAGATTTCACGATTTGTGCTGCCTTACAATTGAGGGAATATTTTAAACAGCCTTTACTTAAACTAAAGTATAAGTTTATGCAGGAATTATGCATATATTCGTCAGAACATATGTATTAGGTTGTTACGTGTATTAGGTGAAGGCAAACCGTCGGATACCACCTTTAATAGTTGCTAATAAGTTGTTCTAACGTTCGGTATCAGTAACTTTTAACCCAAAAATATCTACCTGACAACCTTATTGAATACAAGGGAAGACTAAACAGGCAAGCGAAGCCCATAAGAAGAAAGATACACAACAACAGCAACAATTTACCCACTAAACCCAGTTCTCGACCCCTTTGTTTACGAATACCATCCTACCCCCTCCCCACATCCACCCACCCCGCCGACCCAAATTCTCCTTAGGTTACACAGATATTGACCCAAGAGTGACGCAACCACTGACCAGCGGTCAATCTTTGTCCGGGCCTGCAGGGATTCTCAGTTGAGTAACTAAGTGACTCATAACTTTTACCTCATGACCACCTATTCCGTGTCATCACCAGTCCGGCCAATTAAGTAGATACTGCTAGCTACATAAACTTGACCTGGCAGCGCAATCGGTAGAGTCTGCTCCGGGTACGGGAGGTCCCGCTTTCGATCCCCGGCCGCGACAAAATCGTTAAAACATGTAGTGGTATAGCTAGCTCCCTTGCAAGCAAATATAGAGCCAGAACCACGACTGTTGGGCCCGGTGTCATGGTAACGTGATTGGGTGTGGTATCGCGCCAGGTGTTCATGGCATGCTATACACAGTGAGGGCAGCACTATATTTGCGTCAAGTTGACACCGTCTGCTGATGACTGAAATACTGTTGGTGGGACGATAAACCCAAACAAACATGTAGCTGACTCTAGTATTTGACCAGTGCATCTCTATCTGACCTGTGTGTCTCTAGTGTTTGAGCAGTGGATCTAGTTGACTAGTGTGTCTCTAGTGTTTGACCAGTGGGTGTATGAATGGACAGATTCCTCTCGGATGTTTCTCACTTTGCGAACAAATATGAACCCCGCCCAGCCCATCCACATATCTAGCCTCCACGCGGGAAAATCCGCCAGTTTCGGTCACGTGTAAGTAATCATGTTGGAGTCAATTTAGGCACTTCTCCCCCCTCCCCCTTCTCTGACCAGCTGATGAGTAAGAACGTGTTTACATGGTCCAGTTCGGCCAGTCAAGTAAACTAGATGTGGATTTACAACCGTATAATAATTCATATTATTACTTTTCAACGTGTAACAAATGAACTTACTAAATATTTATTTACAATATATACCATTGTTATGACATTTTCTTCTTCCAAAATTTTATTCCTTCTAATATTTTTTCAGAGATTGTGATTTTCGTTTGTATCATTTTATTATTGCATGAATGCATTTCATCTCAAGTTTTATTTATCTATCTTTGTTATGCTCCTTTTTTACATCCATACATAAATAAACTGGTGAGGTCTGGCTAAAATATTGGTGTGGTGGTGGGGTTGGGGAGGGGGAGGGGGGTGTCACCAGAGAAATGTCTGGGTAAAACCATCGGCGCAACGAAATATCAGCTGGATGACCTCTCCACATGAAAGTTCTCGCCCCGATCGGGACTCGAACCCCACGGGATAAGAGGCTGACGAGTTACAAGTCGGCGACTCAAAACGCTTGGCCATGCGCGCCTCGTCTGTTCTGTATTGTTCTATGAATTGTCATCACATATGTTACCAAATCTTCATGAATTCAATGTGTCATTTTATTCAGACCATGTACAGTTAAAACCCCCCCCCCCCCCCCCCACACACACACACAAACACATCCACCCCAACCCACCCTCAGATGAAATTGGTTAAATGACAGGCTGTAAAGTTCACGTGCCATCTTATTAACTTAATATTAAGTCCAAAATAATAAAATGATCCCTCGTACTTTAAATAGGTACCGGAAATAAGGAACCTGGTAATGAGCCACTTTGGGCACATTTGGCATATAAACCTTACCGATTGCCGCCATAAGTGTGCAGTATGGCGGGGTGACGATAAAATGTGGACGGAAGTGTTGTTACTTAATTAAATAAATTATAAGTAACTAAAATAATCAACGGTAAACTTGCATGACATTTAGAACTTATAAGAATTATTTTGTTCCAAGTATCAAATACTTTTGGATGCATTTGCAGTAACGCTACTACCTCCCAGTGTTCATAACGTAACTACCGAGAACCAGTTCCCTTCTAAGTTATTTCATTGGCGACCGCCTATATATGGAATGCTGAAAATTTTTGCACATGCGAGCGGATGTCCTCGGACATTCTCGTTCTAGCTGAGAATAGGCGACAGAAAATGGGCGAGGTGTTCCGAATTTCGGAAGTTCCGCTTATTACACGTTCTCAACATACGGGTCCTTTTTCGGTAAATGGTGTTCTTTTTATATTTATATTTATTTGTATTTATTCTTTGTTTGTAACTTCCACGCAAACGAGGTATTTTTACTTTTTTAAATTTCTGAACATTAATGTACATCTGACGGTTATACTTGTTAATGAAGACATGTTTGTCCCTTTATTTAGATTTGTACATATAAGTAGCCTTATATACCAGAATTAAATTATTCCAGTGATTTAAATGTTTACTTAATAAATTAAATTCACTCATCTCTTAATTTCTAATAAATATTAATTTTCATTATTGCGTCGCCCTTTGATGCTTCGCATCAATGCTTTTCCTGTAAGCAATTAAAATGATATCAAATGTCAGGAATGTGGTTTTAGTACAATTACCATCGTGTTGACATAAGGAAATGACCGCAGTCGAGTTATAGCGAAGACAACCGGAAAGTGACCAATCGTGTATACGAAGATAGTCGTAAAGTACCGAGGTCACACGACATGCAGCGGACTTTACCGAAAAGTGATGAAACATTTATTCGTAGGCGATCGATAAGGATTGACCAGTCACGCCAGTGGTCCGAAATCTAGAGTAGGTTGGACAGACGAACACTTGGCATGCTGCCAGCAACCGGCGCTAGACGTCATATATCTACCAATTACTGACCAACGAAGGAGACGAAAGTAATATAACAGACGAAAATTACATAGCTATTTGCATTGTATGTAGTTTCGCTGCCACATCATAGACAGATCATTTTACGATAAGTTTATACTGGGCTTTCTTTCTCTTCGGTATATAGAACATTATTGAGATCGTTCTTCGAAGAAATTTAAATTATTAATTTTAAATAGTTTGAAACAATATGTAGAAAAGTTTTAAAATAAAAACTTAAGTTTTATATATTAATAATCTACTTAAAACAAAGAGTTAAATATTGATCTACCACAGTTTAAAACATAAAATAATTATGATACGATATGATTTTTGGTATCGTCCATTGTTTTACCTCATCAACAATATGACGTCAACTTTCTACGTCACAATGCATATAAGTCCTCGCTGTGAAAGAGGTTTCTATAAATATTCCATATTATATAATTTATCTGGTAATTACATTGGACGGCAAATAAACAATATCAAACATAACAACGCAGATATAGCTAAATATTTGTATAGTTGACTTCAAAATAACGAAATAAAACTGCGACAACAAAATAAAGTCCATTTAACCTTTTTTACCATTTCCAGATTATTAAAGGGCGGCAAATTAATATGAATAAACATTCCAGGCCTTTCTAGAACAAGCTATCTACTAAAACTACTCGACTGTAGACAATATCGATCTACAGTGTAGCCAGTGTGGTAAACATAACCTTTTGAAATCGTATTGCAGCGCGTGGGGCTATTTTTGGAACTAACTTACGTCATTGGGTCTTCTACGGACGTGGCAATATTGACCATGGGCGACGAAAAAAGGACACCATTGTTGTTTCGGGTTGCCTAATTAATAAATCTAAACTGGACATGACTATATTGAGGATAACCATGCTGAATAAAAGAGATGATATAAAATTTCAAGTCAGTGATATTCATTCACTAACTAAAGCCCGCTGCTGCTACTGTTGATGATGATAATACTGATACTGCTGCTACAACCACCACCACTATAACGACAACAACCCAACATAAAGGACCGCCAAAACTTTCACCAACTTCACCAAAACCTATAACTACTACTACCACCACCACCACTACCACTACAACGACTACTACTACTTATATTATTACTACTACTACTACTACTACTACTACTACTACTACTACTACTACAACATCAACTACAACTACTTCTTCTACTTCAACTACCACTGCTACCACCACCACCACTACAACTACCACCTCAACTACTACTACCACCTCTTCTACTACTACCACCACCACCGTCACTACAACTACTACTACTAAGACTACCACCACCACTACAAATGCTATATTTTTCCCGGCCGGAACTATTATCTACCTTTTCCCGCGAACTCCACCTCTTCATACTACAACAATCTTCATCATATAATAACAAAACGACCCCTTGACAGCGTGCTTTAACTAGATCAACAATTAATGCACTATATCACCATTATCTCACAGAAACCAACTCAAACACGTATCTAGGGACCATACATCTGGTGCAGTGTAGCATTCGGAACATCTTGGTTATTTTACATTCAGAAATTATTATTTCCCCGAATGTTTACGGAAAAAGCCAAAGATAATGTGAATGTCAGGATGTCCAACCTTACACCCACACAGTTTTGTTTGTTTATTGGGTTTATCGTCCCACCAACAGTATTTCAGTTATCTGGAGACGGTGTCCACTTGAAGCAGATATAGTGCTGCCTTCACTGTGTATAGCATGCCTTGAACACCTGACATGATACCGCATCCAGTCACCTTATCCTGACACCGGGTCAACCAGTCGTGGAACTACCCTTATATTTGTTTGAGCATTAGCAAGGGGGCTATACCACTACCATTTTAAACGACTTTCATGTGTCGCGGTCCGTGAACGAACCCGGGGCCTCCCGTACCTAGAGCCGACGCTCTGCCGATTGCGCTACCAGGTCCGGTGCACGCAGACTTCACAGCAGGCAACCAATTATGATGTTACGTAATGTATACAGTATGCCTGTCATAAAATAACATAAGATATCACATAATCTATGCGCTCCTGTACAAAAGATGCCATAAAAACATCACCATGCTTATATAGATAAATATATAAGTAACGCTAATGCAAAACACGAACTATGTTCAAACACTGGGTCACAGGTTTAGCTGACCCAGTAACACAACGACTAATAAGTAATAACAAAGCTAAATTATTATCCACAAAATATACATACATTTATATCATTCCGCACAACCAACTGATCAAACAGTTAGCTAACCAACCAACCAGTAAACCAACCAACCAACCAACCAGCGAACCAATCAATTAGCTAACCAATCAACTAAAAACCAACCAGCTAACAGCACAATCAACTAGCCAACCAGCCAGAAAAACGATAAAAATAACTAACCAATCAACCAACCAGCTAACCAAACAATCAACTAACCAACCAGCTAAAAACCAACCAGTAAACCAACCAACCAACCAACCACCTATTCAACTGGACAGGCCATCTCTCTCTCTCTCTCTCTCTCTCTCTCTCTCTCTCTCTCTCTCTCTCTCTCTCTCTCTCTCTCTCTCTCTCGCTCTCCCGCGACCTCTAACCTCTTTAGGTCGGTCATTTAGATGGATGGATGTCGAATTTGAGAGGTGTCGATGTGTCAAGGTGTATCGAAGAGCAAACACAGACACAGGCATCGATCAAGCGAGGTAGATGAGCAGACATGAGAAGCAACATCTTCAATTATGCGGATAACTACAAATCATGTATAAAAATTCCAAGTGTCTAAATATCTTAATTTCATCCCAAATTCTGCCTCAACCTAGCATATTGTTGGGTTTCTATCTGGGTGAGTGTATGGAGTTGTCTGTGTAGGGAAGAAGCTCAAAGTGCCAATCGTAACAACATCGTAACAACCGACCAACAAACCAAACAATGAACATGAAAATCAACCACCCATCGTTTAACTAGCATCCAATTACATATTTAAGTGGGAAATGAACGTTACGCATGGTGCAAAGTAACCAGAAATCAACTGGAATATAATTAACATACCATACCATGTAACACACGAACCAATCAATTAACAGACAAGAAATCAATTGAAATGTAATTAACCTACCAAATTAACAAAACCAACTAATCAATTAACAAACATAACAATCAATTAAACGTTAACCTGGAACTTAAACAACCCTCCAAATATCATCATCAAATCCTCGATACAGCCGGAGACCCGGCGGTTGCCCATCCTTCGCGCCACACTCCGGATTCGGAAGCTGGAACTGCGTACAAACCAAACCACTGACACATATTCACACAACCAACACGAACACACAATAAACCTCCTTACACAAAACAGATGTTACCAAACAACAGAGGTTGGAAAGGACAGACAATACGCACGGCACCGATTGACGCAACCGGTTCACGTAAACGCAGTTGATGAGAACGTTTATTTTTCCAAGGAAGAGAGGGGTTTGGGGTGGGGGTGGGGGTATAGATTTGGTTTATTTCTTTTGCGCCACAAAAATATTTAAATAAAACAGATAAAGTTTTGTCCATGGTTGCATGACACAAACAAACAAGCAAGCAAACTAACTACCTTAAATAAATAAACAAAAAATGGTCCAAAATGGTCGGATATCACTTTTTAACAGATTAGTAGTAGTATTTTCCTGACAACCGACAAACCCAGACTGGAAATCTTTGTGGTGGACAACGGACCGACCAGTCTTGGAACCTCTTTGGTGGACAACGGACCGGCAAGTCTTGGAATCTTTGTGGTGGACAACGGACCGACTAGTCTTGGAACCTCTTTGGTGGACAACGGACCGGCAGGTCTTGGAATCTTTGTGGTGGACAACGGACCGACCAATCTTGGAACCTCTTTGGTGGACAAGGGACCGACCAGTCTTGGAACCTCTTTGGTGGACAACGGTCCGACAAGTTCGGGAATGTTTCTGGTGGTGCGAGCCCAAGACAGTCAACTGTTAAAACCAATTCTGGTGACTTTTATTAATAGTGTCTAGAGTAAAATTCAAATTTGAAACGCTTTGAAACGCGTTTTGCGTTGCACAAAACGAACAACACTTTTTATTATTATTTCTCGAAAATTAAAGACAACGTGACATATTACGAAATTTTAAGTCTGTCAACCTATTGTCGGGAATATTAGAAGTTTCACGAAGCGTTGTCAAAAAGAAAACAATTCTATACTTCTGGCAGACATTGGTATTATGTCAAATGACGTGTGAAATACTAAATAGGTTGGTTGTGAAAGACATACTGAATACCAAAGTATTTTAAACATTCCGTTATACAAATCATTACAATACACCTTCAATCGCCAAGCTTTATCCAAACGTTTTCAAATGCCTTCTTTTCACACGACAATCTTTTTTAAACAACGGACTAGATAAATGAATAGCAAACTGACTAAAAAGACCCGAATGTTTTTAACAACATATTTTCTAAAGTAACCCCTGAGAAAAATAATCCTTCTTTCAGCTGAATAATATATCGATTTCAAATATCTTTACAGTCGACCGCTCAACTTGAATGACCCGCTAACCCAGTAGGCATTGTAGTCTGGCGCAGTGCGCATGCGCGTAGTAAGAGCGTAACCATAGCAGAGACCGCGCGCGCGGAAATTTCCACTGCGCGCGCAGCTAACCTTCTGGTTCAGTATTTGTAATGAGTTGACGTACTACAACCTCCAAACCTTAATGTGTATTGGGTTTTCGATCGGCACTGAAATGAACTCTCAATGTTACCGACACATGTATACAGTCTAGCTGAGGACAGAACGTTGAAGGGGGGTGATGATGAAACCATGGACCCCTCCCACCCACAACTAAATTGCTCGCAATTGTTGCACATGCGGGGAGGTGGGGGGCCAACTGTTGATTTAATGTAAAATTGGAAAGAGGGGTGGGGGATGGCGGAAACGGAGTGTAAATTGTTGTAGTTCATTAAATTCATGCTGGTTAGATTGGCATTTAGATAGTTGCAGCAAAATATAGAACGGTGGAAAGTAAAAGCCACGACTCTAAATGCTACAAACACTTATGTCAGTCTTAAATCACATGATCAAAACACATTTGTCAATAATTATCTCAATATCTGGCTTCTACATTATTATTGATTTTATAATTAAAATCAACGTCATTGGGACAAGACGACCATTTACACATGGCAAGTGACAGATGAAGTTGTAATTATTTTCAATATTTAATTGGATATTTTGATTCGTTTAACATTGCGCAGTTGCGTTCATAATTCATATATGTACTTAAAACATTTGTTTCGAGTTGTGCCATGAAATATGTCCCCAGTCTAGCTAGTAAATGTTCTAGAGACATTGATGTCGTTTATTTTTAATCGATGGCAGCGACCATTAACGACCATAACAACGAAGTCCAGCTATGTAGGTTGATATAGACCCCCAGACAGATGTCTGGGTAGAACCACCGGCGACCCGCAGGTCAGCTGAAAAACCTTCCTACATAAAGTCATTCGTCCCGAACGGGACTCGAACCCACGCGGTAAGAGGCTAAGCAGTCGGGGAAGATACAAGTTGGCGACACTGCCACAACTTCTACAGCAGCCCCTATAAAGGTTTTCAAAGAAAGTCTTGCGAACTGATGTTAAAAATCAAAGCATAACAAATAGGAATTTTAATTAACTTCTCAATAAGCTCAAAAGATTAAAACTTCAAAATAAAATCGAGTATGATAATAGAAGAAACAGGATCAAAAGAGCCAGGAATGATAACCAGATATGATGTATAATTTATAATTATTAATTATGATTTTGTCGGTGGCAAGGACAACATAAGCATACAAAACAAAATAATGATAAATCAATAAAGGCGGCAAGAGATGATGCATAAATTGTACGAAAGAGGTTTACAAATCTCTGGTTATATATTATAAATAATAAAAGAGTTTCTTGGAAAACACACAACAACAACAACAAACACCACAAATTTCGATAGAAAGCACAAATTCACGTTATCACGTTATCTTTTCCTAAATTGGAAGAAACGCGAAGTTAAAAGGGCGTAATTAGCATAAATGTATAATCAAACGGTTTTCTACAATCTAAAATGTCAATTCGCTTTCCCAAAATCAGACTTTTAAATTAGGAGAAACAAAAAATGATTTCAGCATAACTGTTTTGAACACATAGCCGATATTTCATGATCACGAAACTATCACGATATTACCAGCATGATGAAGCCAAGGAATATCAGCCTTATTTTCATTTTCATAGGTTTCTCCGGCATTTCCAGACCAGCAGACGATAACAATTCTCTAACAGTACAGAAACATCTCATCATGAGTCAATGCGCAAGATTACCAAACATGAAGGAGAGAATTTGAGGTGAGGGGCGGGGGAGGGGGGAGAGAAGGGAGCAAAATGAGGTTATGCGACCAAATCGGAGGAATGCCGTCTGATGTTGTTTTTACTTGCGGGTTTATAAACACCTGAGCTATTTAAGAGAATGCCGAGCGTTTTGTTCTTATTTGGCATAGCCTCTAGGAGAATCTGATACGGTTTAAACACAATGCAGATGCACGCTAATGCCCTAATATTTGCTAAAAATAGTTAGTATCGGGTGAACATTTGCTATTATGTTTAAAAGTTAGAATAATACGAATGTAAAGTTTGCTGTTATTATTTAAATACAACGAATTTTCGACGAAGTATACAGAAAGACAGTCAAACAGTAGTCCCTTGAACTTACAGAGAGACTACGTATGATTTCAAGTGTATCTTTGGTAGTTCGAGCGATAGGTAGTTCGAGCGAAAGTATCTGGAAGTATGAGCAACATCCTCTAGAAGTTCGAGCGAAAGCAACCGTTAGTTCGAGCGAGCGAAAGTATCCAGAAGTACAAGCGGAACCAGTCGGTAGCTCAAGCGACGGAAATCCGAAGTTTGCACAAAAGCAACCGGTAGCTCGAGCGAAAAGTATTCGCTATCAGGCATGTTCATTTTTGCGGGACTTTTCCTTCATACATCCGAAAGATGGTTCGTTAATTACGTTGCGATTGTTGCGGTAACTGTTGCACAAAATAACCCTTTTCATTGTCCATTTTTACTTTCGTATAAGCAGTTGCAGATTCACTTTCAGCTGCCAGTTTCACCACAAGCATTTATGTGGAGACAAATAAATCACCACCTCGCTATACCCTAACATGTTTAGTATTCTGCCGTTTGTGCAATCAATATCAAAACCACTATTTATAATAACCGCCGGGACTTGGTTACATAAGAAGAAATCCAAACACAGGTCAGCACTTTTGCAGACGACACGAAAACTCATGATCATAATTATTCTATTTGATTGTACATTACAGTGCCAACGAGGACATAAACGCAAAAACTTATATACGAAATCAGCACAAAGTTGCACTAAAAAGTTTCTGTCTTCAGTCTGTGTGCTAACAAAACTTATGTGGGCCCTCTCTAAGGAAGATAATTAAAGCATACATTCGTACAACTAATAAATAAATACATAACATACTTAATAGATATTACATTATGGCCTGTGACGTCACGCATCTATGATATAAACACAAAGCCTGTGGCATCAAACGTTACGAAATTCGGTTAATTGCATAATTTCATACGTTTGTTCCTTCATGGTAGACCGCAATCGGTTGTTATACGTGGATTCATGTGAGTTTTAGTATCATGGCACATGTGCAGAGACTTAAAACAGCAATTGTGTAAAATGCCCACGCAAAACGTCTGAGCATGTTTAAAGGGGGGAGGTAAGCATAGCCGTATGTTGCGTTCACATCAGTAAGTCGCATCGATCCTAGCACCAAATAGCTCTGCCACACTATTCTAGTTTTGCAAACATATCCAAAAACACTGTACCAACAGGACCCTAGCACCAAATAACTTTGCCACACTATTCTAGTTTTGCAAACATATACAAAGGACACTGTACCAACTGGACCCTAGCACCAAATAACTTTGCCACACTATTCTAGTTTTGCAAACATATACAAAGGACACTGTACCAACTGGACCCTAGCACCAAATAACTTTGACACACTATTCTAGTTTTGCAAACATATTCTAATAACACTGTACCAAATGGACCCTAGTACCAAATAACTTTGCTACAGCATTTTAGGTCAACAATTCTGTTAAAACAACAAAAGAATCAACAGTAACAGAGTAAACGAACATCTAAATATCAATGGGGTACACTGGTGAAATGGAAATTGTCTCTCTTGTTAGTTAATATCCGTGTTATTCCACAGTCGGTAGGTCCTTTTAGTTGGAATTCTTGGACTTTATCGCCTGTTCTTTTGTAGATATTGCAATAACAAACAGAGACATGTCTTACTTTTGCTTAAATATTAAAATCCATTTAAATACTTGTAGAGATTTGTTATTTATAAAAAGAAAATGGTCTGTTGATGATCGTTAACCTGGGTATCAAAAGATAGGCAGAAAAGTCAACATAAACTTCAAAGAGCACAAACATAAAAACACAATTATGGTCATATTGTCGATGTGCAGCTAATTATTGATGGAGAAAGACCCCGGACTTATGTTGGCAGGCTAGCTAGAAAACCTCCTCTTATGAAACTTCTCGCCCCAACCGGGATTCGAACCCAAGCGGTGAGGGGCTGAGAAGACTCTAATCGCCCGATCACGGGTGCCATCCGAAGTTTGGACTCCTGCTTGTTGCATCTGGAGCCTTTTAAATGAGATATTAAATACAGGGGCATTATAAATATAAAGAAGAAATTTGATTACATGAGCCCCCACCCCCAAGGAAAAATCATCATGGAAGAGTCGAGTATGAATAACCATGAAGTGGCCAATGAGCGATTTGAAACAAAACCAAGAGTGAGAAACACAAAACAAAACAACACCAAGAAAACAATGCATAAATTAAATAATTACGAATGCACTTTTATCTATAATTGGAATCTAATGTTTAATCCAAATAGTCTTTCAATTACAAACATCCAAGTTTGATGACGAAAAGCGTTAGTCATTATGGATGCCTTAAAATAGTTAACTATTAACTCAAAACATCAAAAGAATAGTTCTTCAGGTTTGGGCGGGAAAATGGCAGCAGACGAAACATTCGCTGGCAGCGTGTTCTGAGGTTATCAGGAGCGGCTTACAGAACGGCATTGTAAGGTGAGTCAACGCCCCCTACCGTTAAGGAATGTTGATATTACCTGCTATTGTAAGATGCGCTTTGGCGCCTTTCTGAGAATCTTATCGGCTAATTCCGGATCACGATTTTATTGCTAGACGGAAAGTGACGATTAACATCGTAACACGTCGGCACATTTCGGTTGCCTTCGGATAAAATCGACAAAAACCGTCGATTAGAACATGTTTAACCGACTCGCCCGGAGCTTCATTTGGTCGTAGAGTGACGGAATTACTAATTACCCTTCGGTATTTATCGGATTCTTCCATTCGGCAATTGATGTTATTACTATTTAAAGATACGGAAATTACCGAACAAACCCGACATTTGTCAGGTGTGCCAGCAATAAGTGCACAAACCCACATCTTCCTGGAATGTTTGATTGGTATCAGACCTTAAAATAACCAGATGTTTCATGATATATTTTGAACCCATGATACAATTCTTCGACCGAGGCACTCAAAGCCTATCTTTTTTCTGCAAACATAACATTCCTAAGCATCCTTGCAACGTGTAATCTGATTTTTAAAACTCAAGAATATGTTAAGATTTATTATTTTTCGTTATATCAGCATTAATGGACAATTAATACACGCGAAACCAGGCGAAATCAAAGAAAAAATACTAATCTTTGACAACTTCTTGGGGAACCTTGTTGAAGGTGAGCCCATGATCTCAACAAATTACAAATAACTTTTTTCTTGGTGTACTTTCTCTAAACCTTTCTTTAATACTTAAAGACATTTAAACCATAGACAAAATAATCAAAGCACTATCGTGAACGTAGGTACATCTAATTATAGAATAAATTGACAAAGAAAGAAAACCGCCAGTGGATATAAATTGAACTTCTTACATAAACTCAATATAATTATCTGTCCTAGATTAAACAAAGGCCGAATGCGCAGCGAATAGCCTCGAATATCATATATCATATAATCCATTTATTTATTTATTCTGAAAGCTCGAAAGCGCTAGATGGCATGAGAAGAGGGCGATAAATTTCTATTCATAATATCACGACGTGGCAATATCAATTAAATAAATGACGTAGATAGCATGTATACCATAGACTGCACTTTTGTTATTCATTGTCATTCACTCAATAAAGATTTCTCTGTTTAAATTAAAAGTTCATCCACGAAAACCAATTATAAACAAAGACATAACAGAAATGTACTTAACAGCGGAAATCCGTGTCGATTTTTCAATGAGAATCGTCAACATATTAAATTAAAACCACATAGGTTTGTGAAAGCAGTAAATATGTATTGATCCATTCAAAATAAATATTTAAAGAACCTTTCTCACGAATGCAAATTTTGAGATATTTATGTTTTGAATTCATCTAAAATATATCTCAAAACATTGGATGATTTAAAATCAATTTTAGCAGAACAATTGCGTTATAAACACACATAAATAAACAAAAATACACAAAGCAAAGAAATGAATTAAACGATTCCAGCGAAATATGATACTGCATAAGCGACCATTACAGTACATATCGCCAAAGTGCAGTGTTCAAATTATTTTCACAAGAAACTGTCAATGGACTTCTTGGCGTAGGAGAGCGGTTCCTCTTATGGAATGCATTGCTATAGGGACAGTTGTGTAGCAGTCAATAACAGGAAATCGCAACTGTTCTGTAAGAACTCTTTCAGAGAAAAAACCCGAGTATTCCGCTTAATACAGTGTAGCTTGCAACAATAAATATATTTTGGTTATTTCTTTCAAATCTATCGAAATTTAAACGCAGGTAATCATCATGTATGTTTTGGTAATTGGGTCTATTATCCCATCAACATTATTTCAGTTATCTGCAGACGAAGTCCACTTGAGGCAGATATAGTGCTGCCTCCACTGTGTACAGCATGCCATGAAACACATGGCATGATACCACACTCCAGTCACATTATCCTGACACCGAGCCAACCAGTCGTGGAACTACCCTTATATTTGCTTGAGCGTTATCAAGGGAAGCTATATCACACCACAACCATTTTTAACGACTTTGTTATGTCGAGGCCCCGGATCGAATCCTGGGCCTCCCGTACCTGGAAAC